>JAYESD010000005.1:200982754-201302585 GCA_036927565.1 Tuctoria greenei | reverse complement strand
CGACAAGCTGCGGGCCACCCGCACGAAGCTAAACCCAGACAAGTGTGTCTTCGGGGTTAGCTCCGGAAAACTTCTGGGGTTCCTGGTAAGTCACCGGGGCATAGAAGCTAATCCGGCGAAGATAAAAGCCATTGAAGACATGCGGCCACCAACCCGCATCAAAGACGTCCAAAAGTTAACTGGGTGTCTAGCTGCCCTCAGTCGGTTCATATCAAGACTGGCGGAACGGGCGCTCCCCTTCTTCAAGTTGTTGAGGAAGTCTGGACCATTCCAATGGTCCGAAGAAGCAGAGAAGGCATTCCAGGAGCTGAAACAGTTCCTCACTACCCTACCAATTCTGGTAGCTCCAAACCCTGGTGAGCCCTTGCTACTTTACATTTCAGCTACTGACGAGGTTGTCAGTATGGTTCTGGTTGCGGAGAGACCAGAACTATCCCATAATCAGGAATCCAGACCCCTTCGGGAGGGTCCGGAGGTCCCTAAAAGTGAGTCTGGGTCCCAGCTCCCAGACTCAAATCCACAAGAAGTCACTTCAGAAGACTTAGACCCCTCCGAGAGGATCCAAGTCATTTCTGAAGAAGCTCCAGGTTCCTCCAGCCAGAACCCGGAGGTCCCTCAAGAGAATCTGGACTCCTCCGACAGGGTCCGGATCAATGGAGAGGAAGCTCCGGACCCCTCCGGGTGGGTCCGGACCATTCAACGTCCGGTATACTTCATTAGTGAAGTATTACATGATGCCAAGACTCGATACCTAGAGGTGCATAAGCTGCTTTATGCCGTTCTTATTGCCTCTAGGAAGCTCCGACACTACTTCCAAGCTCACAAAGTCTCGGTGGTGACCTCTTATCCACTTCGAGCGATCCTGCATAATCCAAATTCAACTGGGAATATTGCAAAGTGGGCAGCGGAATTGGCTGAATTCGATCTCGAATTCATTTCAAGACAAGCAATCAAGAGTCAAGCGTTGGCAGACTTTGTGGCGGAGTGGACTCCCTCTCCATCAAACTCTGGGGGCCCTAGCGAGCAGAAGATGGAACATCAAGTTCCAACCTTCACCGAGTCCCATTGGACTCTTTACTTCGATGGCTCCATGCAGAAGCAGGGGGCCGGTGCTGGAATCCTTCTCCTTGCACCGACTGGGGAGAAGGTAAAATGCATGGTACACCTTGACTTCAAGGCAACCAACAACATGGCGGAGTATGAAGCACTCATCTGCGGGCTAAAGGTTGCACTGTCATACGGTGTCAAGCAACTGCTGGTCAAAGGAGATTCACAGCTCATCATCAAGCAGGTGAAGGGTGAATGCTCCTGCAATAATCTCCAATTAGCTGCTTACCTCCTTGAAGTCCAGAGGCTTCAGAAGGACTTTGAAGTCCTAGACTTCAACCATGTTCAGCGTGCCCACAACGCTGAAGCTGACGAACTCTCAACCAAAGCGTCAACCGGAGCTCCAGCTCCTGACGGAATCTTTGTCCGGAGGTTGTCAAAACCCACAGTTCAGCCTGCCGAACTGAACGAAGGGGGCGAGATCAGCATCCCGAAGCTGACGGTCCCGATGGCCCTGTTACCATGGCAGCCATCAAGGGTCGTAGGTGCTACCGGAAGCTCCGAGCAACCCAGCACACAAGACTCAAATACTCAAGTCAGTTCCAATGCATGGATCTCGGAGATCCGGAACTACTTGAAAGACAACATCCTTCCTGACGATGACGTATCCGCTGACCGGGTAGTCAGATTGGCTAAAAGATACACACTGGTAGAAGGGGATCTCTACCGGCGCGGTGCCAACGGCATCCTAATGCGGTGCATCACAAGGGAAGAAGGTTGCGAGCTTCTCGCAGAAATCCATGAAGGCGAGTGTGGGAACCACGCATCTTCCCGCACGCTGGTCGGAAAAGCCTTCCGGCATGGCTTCTACTGGCCTACAGCACTCCAGGATGCCACTGAGCTGGTAAAGAAATGCGAAGCATGCCAATTTCATGCAAGGCAAATTCACACACCCGCTCAGCCCTTACAAATGATACCTCCTACATGGCCCTTCGCTGTGTGGGGGATGGACATCTTGGGACCCTTCCCAAGAGCCGTCGGAGGTTACAAGTTCCTGTACGTCGCCATCGACAAGTTCACCAAGTGGCCGGAAGCTACTCCAGTTGTGACGATCAAAAAGCAATCTGCTATCAACTTTCTGCAATCCATTGTAAGCAGATTCGGAGTCCCAAACAAGATCATCACTGATAATGGGACTCAATTCACAAGCTCCGCATTCCAAGGGTATTGCGAAGACCTCGGCATACAGGTTTGCTACGCTTCCATAGCTCATCCCGCCAGCAATGGCCAAGCTGAGAGAGCAAATGCAGAAATCCTTAAAGGACTCAAAACGCGCACCTATGAGCGTTTGAAAAAGCACGGAGCCAATTGGATCGAAGAGCTTCCGCCCACTCTATGGGCCAACATGACTTCTCCAAACCGGTCAACCGGAGAAACACCCTTCTTTCTGGTGTACGGAGCTGAAGCAATCCTTCCTCCGGAAATCACCATGGGTTCGCTCCGAGTCCGGACCTTCGACGAAGCCGCGCAGGACCAGCTCCGGCGTGAAGACCTAGACCTCCTCGAGGAGGGAAGGTGCCAAGCAGCTGTTCGGAATGCCAGATATCGCCAGGCTCTACGGCGTTATCACCAGCGGCATGTACACAACCGACAGCTCAAGGAAGGCGATCTGGTGCTACGGAGAATACTATCCAGAGAAGGGCTAAACAAACTTTCCCCTGGATGCGAGGGGCCCTTCCGAGTGATAAAAGTATCCTGTCCCGGAAGCGTTCGCTTGGCTGCTGAGGATGGGACACCTCTCCCAAATCCTTGGGACATCGAGCACCTCCGTAAGTTCTACACTTAATTTCACGGAGGTGAGTCTTGAGTAATTTGAGATGTATGTTATAGAGTCATTGTACAGAGTCGGGTAGTTCCTCCGGGAGAGTAGCCAGACCTTTTCCGAAAGGTCTGTAAAGCTCAAGCAGCACTTGTTACAGTCCCCGGACTAAAAGCGTGGCTAACTACCCTGGGTTAAACGAGAAACCAAGCACACTTGGCCTGGTCCCGTACCCTAAGAATGTACTTGTTTCCCCTGTACCTCGGACCTATAATGAAAGACATCTTCATGTGAAATAGACTCCACGTGCATTCATTTTGTGCAGGCTCGATATTTTTATTTTTCTCTTTCTTGTCTATAACAGAAACGTGCAATTCTTAGGAAATTTTAGTTTGACCGGTTTATATACGACTTGAGTTGAATTGTCAGAACTCTTGGATTTAAATATCGTTTATGGCCAACTCGCCTGAAATCCGCCAAGCCAATCTAGGGCCGGAGTGTGCTATCGACTTAGCCTGGTCAAGTACCCTAAGTACGCCACTCTACCTACACCCCGGCAGGCCAAAGTAAGGCGGGTCCATGGACAGTTGGATCTAAGAGAAAAGACAACGCTTCCAGTTGTATTTAAAATCGCGTTCAATTTAAAATTTACTTGAGAATCGTAAGCCGCGATGAAATTATAGACAGGGAACAAATTTTATCGTTTTTCTTGGCTTAAGTGTGTAGGAAAAACAAAATGTACGTTGATGGAGAAAAGCCGGAGCTAACCACGCTCCGACCCCCTCAAGGGGGTCTACCATCGGCGCTGAGTAAAAGATGGTGAGAAGACCCCGTACATGGAGTCCGTTGACAACTTACCAAGTGATGCTAAAGGTCATTGCCGAAGCTACTAAGCTCCGACACCTTGGAGTACTAACTATCGACGCTCTACGTGTTGATAGAAGCTGTTGCCGGAGCTACTAACCTCCAACGATGGACAGTACCGGAGCTTCTAAGCTCCGACAACTTCAGGGGACCTTCACTATCAAAGACTTCGGAACCAAATTCTACAAGTTCGAAGCAAATTCGTCTTCAACAAAACTCAGTATCCTTTTGGTACATGTTCACAATCAAATTGTGTACATCTACCAGGGGGCCAAGAGAAGATAAAGATGTTGAAGACAAAAAATGAAATTCGCAAAAATTTGGGGATTTCATTTATTTGGAGACAGGAGATTACATCTAGAGACAAGGGAGTACAAAATGGAGGAAAAAGAGAAAATACAAGCGAAAGCTAAAGAAATGATCCTAGACCCTATGGAAGAACTCGGCGACCTTCTGGGAGACCTCCGATACGCTGGCTCGGGTTCCGGCTGGTATAGCACGTCAACACGTATTCTGTGACGTTCCTCGCCAGGGATTGCCCCTCGACCTCCAGTTGGTCCGCGATGACGTCGCCCACCTTGGAGAGCTTGCTGCCTGCTGCGCTCAACGCTTGCAGCGCGAGGTCCGGCACCGGCTCCGGATCATCCGGGCGCACGGGGCTGAAACCCATCGGCGTCAGCGCATCATTGGCCTTACCCAGGAACTCCCAAATCTGCAGGGAGTCCACTGTCCTCAGGTTCTTCACATCTTCCAAGGATCTCTTGGCCACCGTCAGTTCGGAATTCTCACGGGAGAGGCGCTCAACTTCTTTGGCGTTTTGCTGAATCTTTGCAGCAACCCGCCTCTCAAGTCTTCCGAGCTCCTCCTCCCGGAGGTGGATCTTGTTCCGACGGTCGACCAGGTCTTTCTCCCTAGCCTCCACTTTCTTCTCCCGGGCAACAAGGGCACACTCGTATTCGTAGAGTTCCTGCCCTCGCACCCAGGTCTTCTCCTCTTCCTCGAGGCAGCGCTCTTCCAACTTCTTAGTGCGCTCCTCGAGACCCTTGTCCGCCAGAGCTGTTTTCTCGCGAGCTCCTCTTCCCTTCTCAGGATGTCATCCCGCAGCTCCAGGAGTTTTTGCTCTTCGTCTTCGAGCCGTCTCTCCCTCCCTTCGAGCGCCTCTCGGCGCTTGATGAGAGTTGCGTTGATGGCTTCAAGCTGCTCGAACCGAGCATTGGCCGCGTCATTGGCAGCCTTGGCCTGATCATGGAACTCCCGAGAATGAGCGTCGAGGGCATGGGTCATGTTCTCCCTCTCATCTAGCAGCTTCTCCCAACACTCCAGGCGGATCCTCTCCCGCTTGATCAACTCCTTGTCAGCCGCATGCCTCGACTGCGCCAGCTTAATCTCGAAGTGGAGCCGATTACGCCACCGCCTAAGGGTTTGGCGCTCCTCTTCAAGAGCCTTGCAGTCGTGGAAGAAGGCCAGTTGGACTTGACGTAGACTGGAGCAGGCGTTGTCGATAGACATCGACAGTGGGATGGGCTCCGGACCTGCTGGGGTCTCCTCCGCTGGTTCCAGCGGGTCTTCACGTACAAAAATTGGGTCCCACTCTACGAGAGCGGAACCCTGAGCTTCCAAAGCGCTAGGGCCTTCCTCCGGGATGGCCTCAGTCGCCATCGAAGAAGGCCCCGCCGCCAAGTCTTCATTCGCCCCCTCAGGCAGGGGGCCGGCGACTTCGTTTAGGCACTCTGGCTCTACCACAGGTACCATCGATGTCGTCGCCCTCGGAGCAGGAGCTACTGTTGGCTCCGATCGGGGCACCTCTTCTGAGGGAGACCCGAGCTCCCTCGCCTCTTCAACCGCCGGCTCTGCGACCGGCGCTCCAACAATAACCGGCTCAGCGACCGGAGCATCGGAGGTAACCAACTCAACTGTCAGAACTACCTCGACTTCCGGCTCGCACGCCGGAGCTTCAATCACCTTCGGTTCAATCGCCGGAGCTTCAACAAGTTCCGGCTCTAAGATCGGGACTATCACTTCTTCCGGCTCTACAGCCGGAGCTTCCATTACTGCAGCACAAGGACCCGGAGCTTCAATCTCCGAGACATGTGCCGCCGGCATGTCTTCACTCCTGTGGTCCGGTGCTACCACGGGGAGTTCTGGGGACGAGTCAAGGTTCATAACCACGACGGCCGGCGCCGGAGCTGTCGCAGCCTCAGCCACCATTTGGGGCGGAGCCGCGACAGGAGCGGAAGCTCCCACGGCTTCAGAAACTGTGGCCGAGGGTGGAGCTTCACCCCCTTTCTTAGGGACGCTGCAGAGGATGGATAAAGAGAATTAACAAACAATCACTACAACTAAAAAGTTAACCAGGGTGAACATCAAAAATTACCTTGGAAGGCTCCCGCACCAGCTTGCGCGGAACCTTTTACCCGGACGTTCCGGGCTGGCCAGAGTCGGCGTAGGAGCTCTAGGAGGCCCCCCAGAACTCGCCGCAGCCACGGGAGATTCCCTAGTTGAGGCTCTCCTCGATCGGGAGGAACACCTGGACCTGGAGACTCCAACCGCCCCGGGGGCCGGAGCCGTACACCTGGAGCTAGCACCACCAGAGGGCTCTACCACGGAGACGGAAGCGCTTCGGGAGGATCCCACTGCAGGAACAGTCTCGTTCCGGGAGGACCCCACCACGTGGACAGTTGCCACGGCACCAGAAGATCTTCCCCCTTGTGGAGAAGGAGCCAAGGTAGAAGCAGCGGGCATGACGGACCTTCCGTCGACATGCCGCAACTTCCTCTTCCGACTCTCCGGCTCCTCCGCCAGCTCCTTGCCCTTGCCGATGACTTCAACCCTCGGCTTTGGAGCAGGGACTGAGCCATCTTCGGGCACCCCAGGGATCGCCACCCGGGTGGTTGGTCTCCTCTCGACGACGCCAAGGTCGTCAAGCGCAGGCATCTTCCGCCGGAGCTCTCTGCTGAACTCCACTTCGACGTTCAGAGGGAGAAAGGCCGGCGGCAGAGTCAAGTAATCTCCGTCGACGTCGATGCCGTGCTGGAATTTCTTGAGGTGGAACTCCAGGGTCTTCCCCACCATGTCAGACTTCAACCCGGTTTCAACCCGGTCCTCATCCATCACGATGTTGAGGGCCCAGGCGAGCTTCTCCCTCCTCTTCAGCGGCGCCCACCTGTTGGTCAGGAAGTTGCAGAACACCGCCTGGGGAGTCAATCCTCCCTCCACACATCGGCGGATCCTGGTCAGGACAGGGTCGAAAACTTCCGCCAGCACCGGGACTTCACTCCATATCGACGTGTCGATGCCGGGCAGACTGTCTGGCAGTTCCAACCGCTCATGCTCTTCCACCCTGACGACAATCCAATCTTTCTTCCAGTCATCCCACTTCCCGGAAGGAAACGACCGGAGGTACTTGAACGGGCACTTCTTGCGCTTCACGAAATAGTAGAAGCCAAGATACTCGTTGCTCCGGCCGGTGGTGTGAACGGTGAAGAAGGTTCGGAAGAGCTCGACGCAGGGGGGATGCCCACCCACATTTCGCAGAAGTGGACAAAGATGGACACGGGGAGAATGGAGTGAGGACCAAGGTGGTATAGCTGCAGACCATAGAAGTCTAGCAGCATCAAGAAGAAAGAAGAAAATGGTGGGATCAGTCCCACCATGGCGTACGAAGAAAAGTACACCATCTCGCCAGCGCGCTCCTTCTCAAAGGGGAGCTCTCCGTCGGCGCGAACCGAGTGGCTGAAGAAGTCCGAGGACCACCCCATAAGGGCCCGGACCTTCTTCAAATCATTGTCGGTCTTCAGGCGACTCTCGCGCAGACCCAACTCCATCGCAGCACAGCTAGGCAAGAGAGGAAGAGCAAAGTACGAGTCGGGAGTTTGAGAGCAAGATCAGATGGGAGGCGTAAAGAACTCCCGACGGTACGCCCTTTCCTTCTTAAGTAAGCCCTCGCAACGCTTGGATGGAAACCGCAGGGGAGTCGAAAATACTACTCAAGAGTTCAATTCAGCCGATGACAAGGGGGCCCGGGACCACCCCGACGATCAAGTCGAGGTTCTCACCCAGGCGAACGGTTGTCATCACGAGGCGGGAAACCCAAAGGCGGCAGCCTGACAAGGCGCGCAGAACCGATACGGTTTTCGTATCGGAAACCGGCGACCTTCAATTGCGTGAGACCCGCACGCCAAAGATCTTATCTGCTGCCTGAGGTGTGCCACGCGTCGGGATTTAACTGTAAAATCCTGTCAACGACACCTCCGAAGACCTTTGAAGACCCAGTTCAAGAGTCACAAAGGTGGACCCACCTCCGATGGAACGACTTCACCCCGGTGACCTTCCTCGGAGGTAGGTCCAGGGGGCCACTGTCGGTACCCTAAAAACCATACACCCCCTGAGTTTACAAAGATCTCAGGGAAAGGACGACTACTCGAGTTGAATACCCTCGGAGGCCCACTTGTCAGACATGACCGGACCAGCTTTTCCAACATGGTTAGTCCCTAGGTCGCAACGTGTACTACCGAACCGGAACTACCACCCACAAAGGGGGAAGCACCGGACTGAGTACCGAAACGACACCTCCGGATCTAACCCCTGACCGAGAGAAGCTCCGGACCTGACATGTGTCAAGTAGCCCCGGAGCTTCTTGCTTCCCGCAGCAAGCTCCAGAGCTGCCACATGTCTAAACATCGGAGCAAGCCGCCTTTAACCTCCGGGAAACCTTGTAACTGCTCCAGATCTTCAAAGGAAAGCAGAGGGTTTCAAGGCCCATTTAAATGTCATTAATGCCATATTAATGACACTTAAACGTACGATCTTAATGCCTGTAACGGTACTGTCAAAGCCCGTTACAGGCTCATTAACAACAATTAATTATGCATCAATACTAGTAACCGCCAGGGCCACATGTCGGGTCAGGTAGCTTGTAACAGCCTGTCTTTGTACTATAAAAGGACAGGCCGACGATACACAAAAGGAGGACAGACGGACGTGATAAGCCAATACAACATCAACATCCCTGTGGAGTAGGGTGTTACGCTCAGGCGGTCCGAACCACGTAAATCCTAGTGTCTCCAGTGTTATATCGCAATTCACCTTCTTGAGTCTCCGCGCGCCCACACCGAACTACGAACTCCTTCGACACTTTAGCCGTGTCAGGAGATCTGCCGACTCCAACAGTCGACAGTAAAGATCAAAAATTACCTTGGAAGGCTTCCGCACCAGCTTGCGCGGAACCTTTTTCCCGGACGTTCCGGGCTGGCCATGGTCGGCGTAGGAGCTCTAGGAGGCCCCCCAGGACTTGTCGCAGCCACGGGTGTTTCCCGGGTCGAGGCTCTCCTCGATCGGGAGGAACCCCTGGACCTGGAGGCTCCCACCGTCCCAGGTGCCGGAGGCGTGCACCCGGAGCTAGCACTCCAGGAGGGCTCCACCACGGGGACAGACGCGCTTCGGGAGGATCCCACTGCAGGAACAGTATCATTCCGGAAGGACCCCACTACGGGGACAGTCGCCACAGCGGCTGAAGATCTTCCCCCCTGAGGAGAAGGAACCGAGGCGGAAGTAGCGGGCCTGACGGACCTTCCGTCGGCATGTTGTAGCTTCCTCTTCCGACTCTCTGGCTCCTCCACCAGCTCCTTGCCCTTGCCGATGACCTCGACCCTCGGCTGTGGAGCACGGACCGAGCCGTCTTCAGGCACCCCGGGGATTGCCACCCGGGTGGTTGGTCTTCTCTCGACGACACCAAGGTCGTCAAGCGCGGGCATCGTCCGCCGGAGCTCCCTGCTGAACTCTACTTCCACGTTCAGAGGGAGAAAGGCCGACGGCGGAGTCAAGTCATCTCCGTCGATGTCGATGCCGTGCTGGAATTTCTTGAGGTGGAACTCCAAGGTCTTCCCCACCATGTTGGACTTCAACCCGGTCTCAACCCGGTCCTCGTCCATCACGCTGTTGAGGGCCCAGGCGAGCTTCTCCCTCCTCTTCAGCGGCGCCCACCTGTTGGCCAGGAAGTTGCAGAACACCGCTTGGGGAGTCAATCCTCCCTCCACGCATCGGCAGATCCTGGTCAGGGCAGGGTCGAAATCTTCCGCTAGCACCGGAACTTCACTCCATATCGACGTGTCGATGCCGGGCAGACCGTCTGGCAGCTCCAACCGCTCATGCTCCTCCACCCTGACGACTATCCAATCTTTCTTCCAGTCATCCCACTTCCCGGAAGGGAACGACCGGAGGTACTTGAATGGGCACTTCTTACGCTTCACAAAGTAGTAGAAGCCAAGGTACTCATTGCTCCGGCCGGTGGTGTGAACGGTGAAGAAGGTTCGGAAGAGCTCGACGCAGGGGGGGATGCCCACCCACATCTCGCAGAAGTGGACAAAGATGGACACGAGGAGAATGGAGTGAGGGCCAAGGTGGTATAGCTGCAGACCATAGAAGTCTAGCAGCATCAAAAAGAAAGAAGAAAAAGGTGGGATCAGCCCCACCATGGCGTACGAAGAAAAGTACACCATCTCGCCAGCGCGCTCCTTCTCAAAGGGGAGCTCCCCGCCGGCACGGACCAAGCAGTTGAAGAAGTCCGAGGACCACCCCATGAGGGCCCGGACCTTCTTCAAATCGTTGTCGGTCTTCAGGCGACTCTCACGCAGACCCAACTCCATCGCGGCATAGCTAGGCAAGAGAAGAGGAGCAAAGTACGAGTCGGGAGTTTGAGCGCAAGATCAGATGAGAGGCGTAAAGAACTTCCGACGGTGCACGCTTTCCTTCTTAAGTAAGCCCTCACAACGCTTGGATGGAAACCGCAGGAAAGTCGAAGATACTACTCAAGAATGCAACCCAGCCGATGACAAGAGGGCCCAAGACCACCCCGACGATCAAGTCGAGGCTCTTACCCAGGCGAACAGTTGTCATCACGAGGCAGGAAACCCAAAGGCGGCGGCCTGACAGGGCGCGCGGAAACGATACGGTTTTCGTATAGGGAACCGGCGACCTTCAATTGCGTGAGATCCGCACGTCAAAGATTCCATCTGTCGCCTGAGGTACGCCACGCGGCGGGATCTAACCGTAAAACCCAGCCAACGGCACCTCCGAAGACCCTTGAAGACCCAGTTCAAGAGTCGCAAGGATGGACCCACCTCCGGCGGAATGACTTCACCTCAGTGATCTTCCTCGGAGGTAGGTCCAGGGGGCCACTGTCGGTACCCTAAAAACCGTACACCCCCTGAGGTTACAAAGATCCCGAAGGACGGCCATCTACTTGGTTTGAAGACCCTCGGAGGTCCACTTGTCAGACATGATCGGACCTGCTTCTCCAACATGGTTAATCTCTGGGTCGCCACGTGTACGACTAACCCGGAGCTACCGCCCACAAGGGGGAAGCTCCGGGCCACGTACCGAAACGGCACCTCCAGACTTAACCCCAGACCGAGAGAAGATCCGGACCTGACACGTGTCTAATAGCCCCGGAGCTACCTGCTTCCCTTAGCAAGCTCCGGAGCTGCCACGTGTCAAATCGTCGAACCTGCCAGCCTCTAACCTCCGGAAGACCTTGTAACGGCTCCGGATCTTCAAAGGAGAGCCAAGGACTTCAAGACCCGATTAAATGTCAATAATGCCATGTTAATGACACTTAAACGGACGATCTTAACACCAGTAACGGCACTGTCGGAGCCCGTTATAGAATCATTAACAACAATTAATCGTGTATCAGTACTAGTAACCGCTGGGGCCACATGTCGGGCCAGGCTAGCTTGTAACGGTCTGTCCTTGTACTATAAAAGGACAGGCCGACGATACACGCGGGGGGGGGGGAACGGACGTTGACAGACGTTCACAGAGGTGGACAAGCAATCATACGTGACAAGCTAATACAACACCAACACACCCGTGGAGTAGGATATTACGCTCAGGCGGCCCGAACCACGTAAATCCTTGTGTCTCCTGTGTTAAACTGCAATTCACCTTCTTGAGTCTCCGCGCGCCCACACCGAACCACAAACTCCTTCAACACTTTAGCAGTGTCAGGAGATCTACCGACTCCAACAGTCGACAGTTCCGATATTCCAGTTCGACTCAGTATCGGTGGTCTGGTCGACGTAAATAAAAGCAGATCAAGGTGGGAGATCCTTGCACAAAAACAGAACCAAAGCGAGGCACGACGGAGGCAGTAGTTCAGGCAGCAGTTCAGATCCAAGCTACAGTTTGATTTGAGCTGGCAGAGGACCAAGTGCAACAGGCTTTACGTGTTGGTGCAAGATAGAAGCCCTCTACAAGGTCAGGAACTTAGGGTGATTGTGGAACCAACGTCAGACAATTTTGCGATCAAGAAAGCTATTTGGTGGAGCAAGACAGCGACGAGGAAATTTAATTCGCTGTTGTCGCGGTCAACAGGGTAAGCGGATCGTACGGTAAGACCGACAACAAAGGATCGGTGAAACCGTGTGTTGGTGGGATGGCGCCGAAGGCTACAAGATTTGATATGGTGAAGTTTGATGGCAGCGGCAACTTCGGCTTGTGGCAGATAAGGGTGAAAGATTTGTTGGCGCAACAAAGTCTTTTATCTGTTCTGAAGGCGAAAAAGCCGGTCAAGATGGAGGATGACGAGTGGGAGGAGAAACAGATGCAAGCAGCTACAACTATACGGCTGTGTCTGTCCGACAATGTCATGTACCATGTTATCGGGTTGACTACACCAAAAGAAATCTGGGGTAAGCTGGGAAATCAGTTCATGTCAAAGACTTTGATGACCAAGTTGTATTTGAAGCAAAAATTATATGGGCTGAAGATGCAGGAAGGGTCTTGTCGACTGTTGGAGTCGGCAGATCCCCTAACACTATGAAAAGTGTTTGAAGGAGTTTGTGGTTCGGTCTGGGCGCGCGGAGATCTAAGAAAGTGAAATGCGATTTGGACACGAGTGACACGGTGGTTTACGTGGTTCGGGCCGCCTGAGCGTAATACCCTACTCCACGGGTGTGTGTTTGTTGTATTAACTTGTGAGCTTCGGAATGTTCCACCCCCTCTGTGTATCGTCGGTTGGTCCTTTTATAGTACAAGGACCAACCGTTACAAGTCAGCCTGGCCCGACATGTGGCCCTGGCGGTTATTAGTATTGATACACGAGATTAATTGTTGTTAATAACCCTGTAACGACTCCGACAGTGCCGTTACAGGTGTTAAGGCTGTCCGATTAATTATCATTAACGTGGAATTAATGGTAATTAATCGGATCTTGAAGTCTGCGGCTGTCCTTTGGAGATCCGGAGCCGTTACAACGTCTCCCGGGGGCTTTAAGCATCTAGCTCCGTCGTGTGGACACGTGGCAGCTCCGGAGCTTGCTTGGGAGAAGCGGGAAGCTCCGGGGTGACCTGGCACGTGTCATGTCCGGAGCTTCTCTCGGTCGGGGGCTACCTCCGGAGGTGCCGTTTCAGTACTTGGCCCGGAGCTTCACCCTTGCGGGTAATAGCTCTGGGCTGACAGTACACGTGGCAACCTAGAGGTTAACCATGTTGGAGAAGCGGGTCCGGTCACGTCTGGCGAGTGGGCCCCCGAGGGTCTTCAATTTGAGTTGATGTCCTTCCCTTGAGATCTTTGTAACCTCAGGGGGTGTATGGTTTTTAGGGTACCGACAGTGGCCCCCTGGACCTACCTCCGGGGAAGGCCAACGGGGTGAAGTCGTTCCGCCGGAGGTGGGTCCATACTTGTGACTCTTGAACTGGGTCTTCAAGAGTCTTCGGAGGTGCCTTTGGCGGGGCTTTATGGTTGAGTCCCGACGCGTGGCGCACCTCAGGCGGCGGATAAGATCTTTGACATGCGGATCTCTCGCAATTGAAGGCCGTCGGTTCCCGATACGAAAACCGTATCGGTTCCGCGCGCCTTGTCAGTCCGCCGCCTTTGGGTTTCCCGCCTCGTGATGACAACTGTTTGCCTGGGTAAGAGCCTCGACTTGGTCGTCGGGGTGGTCCCGGGCCCTCTTGTCATCGGCTGGGTTGAATTCTTGAGTAGTATGCTTGATTCCCCTGCAGTTTCCATCCAAGCGTTGCGAGGGCTTACTTAAGAAGGAAAGCGCACCGTCGGGAGTTCTTTACGCTTTCCATCTGTTCTTGCGCTCAAACTCCCAACTCGTGCTTTGCTTTTCTTCTCTCGCCTAGCTGTGCTGCGATGGAGTTGGGTCTGCGTGAGAGTCGTTTGAAGACGGAGAGCGATCTGAAGAAGGTCCGAGCCCTCATGGGGTGGTCGTCGGACTTCTTCAACCGTTCAATCCACACCGGAGGAGAGCTTCCCTTTAAAAAGGAGCACTCCGGCGAAATGGTATACTTTTCATCGTATGCCATGGTGGGGCTGATCCCACCATTTTCTTCCTTCTTTTTGATGCTGCTGGACTTCTATGGTCTGCAGCTATACCACCTTGGCCCTCACTCCCTTCTCCTTGTGTCCATCTTTGTCCACTTCTGCGAGATGTGGGTGGGCATTCCTCCCTGCATCGAGCTCTTCCGCACTTTCTTCACCGTCCAAACCACCGGCCGAAGTGACGAGTACCTTGGCTTCTACTACTTTGTGAAGCGCAAGAAGTGCCCGTTCAAGTACCTCCGGTCGTTCCCTTCCGGGAAGTGGGATGACTGGAAGAAAGATTGGGTAGTTGTCCGGGTGGAGGAGCACGAGCGGTTGGAGCTGCCAGAAGGTCTGCCCGGCATTGACACGTCGGTGTGGAGCGAAGTTCCGGTGCTGGCGGCAGCCTTCGATCCCGTCCTATCAAGGATCCGCCAATGTGTGGAGGGAGGATTGACTCCCCAGGCGGTGTTCTGCAACTTCCTGTTCAACAGGTGGGCACCGCTGAAGAGGAGGGAGAAGCTCGCCTGGGCCCTCAACAGCGTGATGGACGAAGACCGGGTTGAGACCGGGTTGAAGTCCAGCATGGTGGGGAAGTCCTTGGAGTTTCACCTCAAGAAATTCCAGCACGGCATCGATGTAGACGGAGCGTACTTGACTCCGCCACCGGCTTTCCTCCCCCTGAACGAGGAAGTTGAGTTCAGCAGGGAGCTCCGGCGGAAGATGCCCGCGCTTGACGACCTTGGCGTCGTCGAGAGAAGATCGACCGCCCCGTTGGCGATCCCCGGGTTGTCGGAAGGCGGCTCCGCCCCTGTCTCTCAGCCAAGGGCTGAGGTCACCGGCAAGGGCAAGGAGCTGGCGGAGGAGCCGGAGAACCGGAAGAGGAAACTGCGACATGCTGACGGAAGGTCCGTCGGGCTTGCTACTTCACCGCCAGTTCCCCGTCCTCAGGAAGGAAGATCCTCCGCCGCTGTAGCATCTGTCCCCGTGGTGGGGTCTTTTCGAAGCGCTACTGTTCCGGCGGTGGGATCCTCCCGGAGTGCAGCTGTTCCTGTGATGGGTCCCTCCGGTGGTGCCAGTTCCGGACGGGCGACTCCGGTTCGAGAAGCGGTGAGGGCCTCCAGGTCTAGGAGTTCCTCTCGGTCAAGGAGAGCTCCGACCCGGGAAACGCCCGTGGCTACGGCAAGTCCTGGGAGTCCTCCCGGAGCTCCTACGCCGACCGTGGCCAGCCCGGAACGTCCGGGAAAGAGGTTCCGCGCAAGCTGGTGCGTGAGCCTCCCAAGGTAATTTTTCTTGCTTACCTCAATTAACTTTTAATTATAGCATCTGTTTGCTCAATTTCTTCATTCTCCATCTGCAGCGTTCCTAAGAAGGGGAGTAAAGCTCCGCCCTCAGCCACAGTGTCTGAGGCTACGAGGGCTTCTGCTCCAGCTCCGGTGCTGCCCCAGGCAGAGGCTGCGACAGCTCCGGCGCCGGCTGTCGTGGTCATGGACCTCGACTCGTCTCCAGAAGTTCCCGTGGTAGCGCCGGACCACGGGATTGAAGATGCGCCAGCGGCACCCGCTCCGGAGGTTGAAGCTCCGGGCCCTGGTGCTGCAGAAGTAGATGCTCCGGCTGTCGAGCCGGAGGAAGTAGCGGTCCCGGCTTCAGAGCCGGAAAATGCTGGAGCTTCGGCGGTTGAGCCGGAGGCAGCTGAAGCCCCGGCGTGCGAGCCGGAAGTTGAAGTGGTTCCGGCAATTGAGCCGGTTACTTCTGAAGCTCCGATCGCAAGGCCGGTAGTTATTGGAGCGCCGGCTGCAGAGCCGGTGGTGGTGGAGGCGGGGGAGCTTGAGCTCCCCTCAGAAGAAGCGTCCCGGCCGGTGCCATTGGAGGCGACGACGTCGATGGTACCCGTGGCGGAGCCAGAGTGCCTGAACGAAGTCGCCGGCCCCCAGCCTGAGGGGGCGAATGAAGATTTGGTGGCGGGACCTTCTTCGGTGGCGACTGAGGCCATCCCGGAGGAGGGCCCTAGTGCCTTGGAAGCTCGGGGTTCCGCTCTCGCAGAGTGGGACCCAATTTTTGTAAATGAAGACCCGCTGGAACCAGCGGAGGAGACCCCAGAAGGTCCGGAGCCCATCTCGCTGTCGATGTCCATCGACAACGCTTGCTCCAGTCTGCGCCAAGTCCAACTAGCCTTCTTCCACGACAGCAAGGTTCTTGAAGAGGAGCGCCAAACCCTTAGGAGGTGGCGTAATAGACTCCAATTCGAGACCAAGCTGGCGCAGTCGAGGATCGCTGCGGACAAGGAATGGATCAAGCGGGAGAAGGTCCGCTTGGAGCTCTGGGGTGAGATGCTGGACGAGAGGGAGAGCATGACTCACAACCTCGACGCCCAATCCCGGGAGTACCACGACCAAGCTAAAGCTGCCAATGATGCGGCCAACGCTCGGTTCGATCAACTCGAAGCCATCAGTACCGCACTCATCAAGCGCCGAGAGGCGCTTGAGGGAAGGGAAAAGCGGCTCGAGGATGAGGAGCAAAAACTCCTGGAGCTACGGGATGACGTCTTGCGACGTGAAGAAGAGCTTGCCGAGAAGACAGCTCTGGCGGACAAAGGTATCGAGGAGCGCGCTAAAAAATTGGAAGAGCGCTGCCTCGAAGAGGAGGAGAAGACCTGGGTGCGAGGGCAGGAACTCTACGAGTATGAGTGTGCCCTCATCGCCCGGGAGAAGAAAATAGAGGCTAGGGAGAAAGACCTGGTCGACCGTCGGAACAAGATCCACCTCTGGGAGGAGGAGCTCGGGAGACTCGAAAAGCGGGTTGCTGCGAAAATTCAGCAAAACGCCAAAGAAGTTGAGCGCCTCTCCCGCGAGAACTCAGAGCTGGCGGCGACCCGGAGGTCCTTGGAAGAGATGAAGGGCCTGAGAAAGACGGACTCCCTGCAAATTTGGGAGTTCCTGAGTAAGGCCGACGATGCGCTAGCGCCGTTGGGTTTCAGCCCCGTGCTTCCGGATGATCCGGAGCCGGAGCCGGACCTTGCATTGCAGGCGTTAAACGCCGCGGGTGGCAAGCTCTCCAAGGTGGGCGACGTCATCGCGGACCAGCTTGAGGTCGAGGGGCAATCCCTGGCTAGAAACGTCACAGAGTATGTGTTGACGTGTTACACTAGCCGGAACCCTCGATTCCCTCTGGACCCGGTGCTTGAAGGCCCCGTTGAAGGAGAAGGCGAAGCTACCCGAGCCAGCGTGTCGGAGGTCGCCCAGAAGGTCGCTGAGTTCTTCCATAGGGTCTAGGACTATCTTTCTTAGCCTTTATTTGTATTTTCTCTTCTTCCTCAATTTTGTAATCCTTTGTCCCCAGATGTAATCTCTGGTCTTCCAATGAAATGAAATCCCCAATTTTTCGTGAATTTCATTTTTTGTCTTCAACATCTTTGTCTTCACTTGGCCCCCTGGTAGATGTGCACAATTTGATTGTGGACATGTACCAAAAGGATGTTGATTTTTGTTGAAGACAGATTTGCTTCGAACTCGTATAGTTTAGGTCCGAAGTTTTCGATAGTGAAGGTCCCTTGAAGTCGTCGGAGCTTAGAAGCTCCGGCACTGTCCATCGTCGGAGCTTAGTAGCTCCGGCAGGAGCCTCTACCAACACGTTGAGTGTCGGTAGTTAATACTTCAAGGTGTCGGAGCTTAGTAGCTCCGGCAATGACCCTTGCCACGCCTGGCTGGCAACAGACTCTAATGATAGAATCTTCTCACCATCTTTAAGTTAACGCCGATGGGAGTCGGAGCTTGGTTACCCCCGGTTTTTCTCCATCAATATTGGGTTTATTTTTCCTGCACACTTAAGCCAAGAAAAACAGTAAAATTCGTTCCTTATCTATAACTTCGTCGCGGCTTACGGTTCTCAAGAGAATTTCAAGTTGAACACGATTTTTAGTATAATTTGATGAATTGTCTTTTCTTTTAGATCCAATTGTCCATGGACCCACCTTACTTTGGCCTGCCTGGGTGTAGGTAGAGTGGCGTACTTAGGGTGCTTGACCAGGCTAAGTCGATAGCGCACTCCAGCCCTAGAATGGCTTGGCGGCTTTCAGGCGAGTTGGCCACAGACGATATTTAAATCTAAAAAATCTGACAATTCAACTCAAATTGTACATAAACCGGTTAAACTAGAACTTCTTAAGAATTGCACGTTTCTGTTATAGACAAGAAAGAGAAAAATAAAAATGTCGAGCCTTATGCAAAAATGAATGCACGTGGAGTCTATTTCACATGAAGATGTCTTTCATTATAGGTCCGGGGTACAGATGAAACAAGTACACTCTTAGGGTACGGAACCAGGCTAAGTGTGTTTGGTTTCTCGTTTCACCCAGGGTAATTAGCTACACTTCTAGTCTGGAGACTGTATCAAGTGTTGCATGAGCTTTCCAAACCTTTCGGGAAAGGTCCGGCTGCTCTCCCGGAGGAACTACCCGACTCTGTACAATGACTCTATAACATACACTTCAAGTTACTTAAGACTCACCTCCGTGGAATTAAGTGTAGAACTTACGGAGGTGCTCGATGTTCCAAGGGTTTGGGAGAGGTGTCCCATCCTCGGCGGCCAAGCGAACGCTTCCGGGACGGGATACTTTGATCACTCGGAAGGGCCCTTCCCAGCCGGGGGAGAGTTTGTTTTGCCCTTCTCTGGATAGTATTCTCCGTAGCACCAGATCGCCTTCCTCGAGCTGTCGGTTGTGTACATGCCGCTGATGATAGCGCCGTAAAGCTTGGCGGTATCGGGCGTTCCGAACAGCTGCTTGGCACCTTCCCTCCTCGAGGAGGTCTAGGTCTTCACGCCGGAACTGGTCCTGCGCGGCTTCGTCGAAGGTCCGGACTCGGAAGGAACCCAGGGTGATCTCCGGAGGAAGTATCGCTTCTGCTCCGTACACCAGGAAGAAGGGTGTTTCTCCGGTTGCCCGACTTGGAGAAGTCCTGTTAGCCCATAGAGTGGGCGGAAGCTCTTCGATCCAATTAGCTCCGTGTTTTTTCAAACGCTCATAAGTTCGCGTTTTTAGTCCTTTAAGGATCTCTGCGTTTGCTCTCTCGGCTTGCCCATTGCTGGCAGGATGAGCTACGGAGGCGTAGCAAACTTGTATGCCGAGGTCTTCGCAATATCCTTGAAATGCGGAGCTTGTGAACTGAGTCCCATTATCAGTGATGATCTTGTTTGGGACTCCGAATCTGCTCACGATAGATTGTAGAAAATTGATTGCAGATTGTTTGTTGATCGTCACAACAGGAGTAGCTTCCGGCCACTTGGTGAACTTGTCGATGGCGACATACAGGAACTTGTAACCTCCGACGGCTCTTGGGAAGGGTCCCAAGATGTCCATCCCCCACACGGCGAAAGGCCACGTAGGAGGTATCATTTGTAAGGGCTGAGCAGGTGTATGAATTTGCTTTGCATGAAATTGGCATGCTTTGCATTTCTTCACTAGCTCAGTAGCATCCTGGAGCGCTGTAGGCCAGTAGAAGCCGTGCCGAAAGGCTTTTCCGACCAGCGTGCGGGAAGACGCGTGGTTCCCACACTCGCCTCCATGGATTTCTGCGAGGAGCTCGCAGCCTTCTTCCCTTGTGATGCACCGCATTAGGATGCCGTTGGCACCGCGCCGGTAGAGATCCCCTTCTACCAACGTGTATCTTTTAGCCAATCTGACTACCCGGTCAGCGGATACATCATCGTCAGGAAGGATGTTGTCTTTCAAGTAGTTCCGGATCTCCGAGATCCATGCATCGGAACTGACTTGAGCATTTGAGTCTTGCGTGCTAGGTTGCTCGGAGCTTCCGGCAGCACCTACGACCCTTGATGGCTGCCATGGTAACAGGGCCATCGGGACCGTCAGCTTCGGGATGCTGATCTCGCCCCCTTCGTTCAGCTCGGCAGGCTGAACTGTGGGTTTTGACATCCTCCGGACAAAGGTTCCGTCTGGAGCCGGAGCTCCGGTTGACGCCTTGGTCGAGAGTTCGTCAGCTTCAACGTTGTGAGCACGCTGAACATGGTGAAGGTCTAGGACTTTGAAGTCCTTCTGAAGCCTCTGGACTTCAAGGAGATAAGCAGCCAGCTGGAGATTATTGCAGGAGCATTCACCCTTCACCTGTTTGATAACAAGTTGTGAATCTCCTTTGACCAGCAACTGCTTGACACCAAAGGATAGTGCCACCTTTAATCCATATGTGAGTGCTTCGTACTCCGCCATGTTGTTGGTTGCCTTGAAATCAAGGTGCACCATGTATCTTACCTTCTCCCCGGTTGGTGTGAGGAGAAGGATTCCAGCTCCGGCTCCCTGCTTCTGCATGGAGCCGTCGAAGTAAAGGGTCCAGTGAGGCTTAGTGAAGGCCGGAACTTGTGGTTCCTTCTTCTGCTCGCTGGGGCCCCCAGAGTTTAATGGAGAGGGAGTCCATTCTGCCACGAAATCTGCCAACGCTTGACTCTTGATTGCTTGTCTTGGAATGAATTCGAGGTCGAATTCAGCCAGTTCCGCTGCCCACTTCGCTATATTCCCAGTTGAATTGGGATTATGCAGAATCGCTCGAAGTGGATATGAGGTTACCACCGAGACTTTGTGAGCTTGGAAATAGTGTCGAAGCTTCCTTGAGGCAATAAGAACTGCGTAGAGCAGCTTATGAACCTCTAGGTATCGAGTCTTGGCATCATGTAACACTTCACTGATGAAGTATACTGGGCGTTGAACGGTCCGGACCCTCCCGGAGGGGTCCGGAGCTTCCTCTCCATTGATCCGGACCCTGTCGGAGGGGTCCAAACTATATTCGGGGACCTCCGGGTTCTGGGTGGAGGAACCCGGAGCTTCTTCAGGAATGACCTGGATCCTATCAGGAGGATCCGGGTCCTCTGAAGTGGCTTCTTGAGGATTCAAGTCTGGGAGCTGGGACCCAGACCTGCTTTCGGGAACCTCCGGATCCTCCCGAAGGGATCTGGATTCCTGAGTATTGGGTAGTTCCGGTCTCTCCGCAACCAGAACCATACTGACGACTTCGTCAGCTGCTGAAATATAAAGCAATAAAGGCTCACCAGGGTTCGGAGCTACCAAGACTGGTAGAGTGGTGAGGAACTGTTTCAGCTCCTGGAATGCCCTTCCTCAGTAACTTGAAGAAGGGAAGTGCCCTTTCCGCCAGTCTTGAAATGAATCGACTGAGAGCTGCTAGACATCCAGTTAATTTTTGGACGTCTTTGATGCGGGTTGGTGGCCGCATGTCTTCGATGGCTTTTATCTTCGCCGGATTAGCCTCTATACCCCGGTGACTTACCAGGAAACCAAGAAGCTTTCCGGAACTAACCCCGAAGACGCACTTGTCTGGGTTTAGCTTCGTGCGGGTGGCCCGCAGCTTGTCGAAGACAGCCTGCAAGGTATCCAAGAGGGACTCCTTGTTTTTGACTTTGACCACAATGTCATCAACGTACACCTCCACTATGTCTCTGATGAGTTCTTCGAAAGTTTTGTACATTGCTCGTACAAAAGTTGAAGCTGCATTCTTGAGACCAAAAGGCATGGCTGTGTAACAATACAATCCATCCACTGTGATGAATGAAGTTTGTTCTTCATCTTCCCTAGACATCCGGATTTGATGATATCCTGAATATGCGTCTAGAAAACACAGCAACTCACACCCAGAGGTGGAATCCACTATCTGGTCTATTCTAGGTAGTGGGAATGGATCTTTTGGACATGCCTTATTCAGTGTGGTGTAGTCGATGCACATCCGAAGTTTCCCGCCGGCCTTAGGCACAACGACTGGGTTTGCTAGCCATTTTGGATGGTAGACTTCTCGGATGAATCCGGCTTCGAGCAACTTCTTCACTTCTTGTCGGATGAAGTTCTGTCGCTCTACAGATTGCTTCCGAGGTTTCTGGTGTACAGGCCGAGCGTCGGGGTAAATCTTCAGATTGTGCTCAATCACTTCCCTGGGGATCCCAGGCATTTGTGACGGTTGCCAGGCAAACACGTCAACATTAGCCCGGAGGAAAGTGATGAGCGCGAGTTCCTATTTGTCGTTCAAGCCACCCGATATGCGGGTAGTTTGAGTGACATCGGAACCAATTTGGACGACTTTGACGGGAATGTCGGTGTCGCCGCTTGGCTGCACACGGGGTGCAGAGGTCGAGCCTCGTTGACGAATGCTCGGAGGTTGTGGAGCTTGCTTCTGTCTGGAATCCTCCTCTTGCGCTGTGGTGAGTGCATGGAGTTCTTCCAGAGCAGTTACTCCGGCAGTGCGATCTCCACGGATCCGGAGAACGCCTACTGGTGTCGGCATCTTCAACACCAGGTATCCATAATGAGCAGCTGCCATGAATTTGTACAGGGCAGGTCTACCCAAAATGGCGTTGAATGGTAAGTTGATCTGAGCGACGTCGAAGACCAACTTTTCGGTGCGATACTTCTCCCGGGTCCCGAAGGTAACAGGGAGAGTGATAGCTCCGAGTGGGGTTATGGCCCCCGGACCTACTCCGGAGAAAGGTCGAGAGGGCTGGAGGTCTGAAGGTCGAAGCTGAAGCTTAGTGAAAGCTTCGAAGCTGATGAGATTAAGCCCCGAACCTCCATCTACCAGGACATGATGGAGCTGGATGTTGTTGATGGTGGGGGATACCATCAAGGGCAGCTGGCCAGCTCCGACCATGCTTTGAGGACAGTCCGAAGCATCGAAAGTGATGGGTGTGTCCATCCACTTTCGATGTGGCTCCGGTCTAGCTGTAGGAGCTACAGCAGCCATATCCCGTCGCATGGTCTTAATGACGCGGCGAGGGGTGATGTCCCATGATCCACCAAAGATGGTGTTCATGGTTTTTCGACGTTCGTTGTCGGAGACGTCGGAATCATCGTCGACGGAGGTGTAGACGGCTTTCAAGACCTTTTTGGGGTCTTGAAACCCTAACTCCTCTTCAGCCGGAGCTTCATCGACCTTTTGTTTTCCCTCCCTCTGACGGAAGGGAGACCCTTCCCGGCGCTTGTGGTAGCGCTCGGCAAGGTTTTGGACCTCCCGGCAATCCTCCAGTCTGTGGCTGCCCGTTTTGTGAATGGGGCACCACATCTTGGATTTGCCACCGTCTTCGGAAGACGGTCGAGGTCACTTCTCGGGGCGTGGCCCCCGGCCACCAGGAGTTGCAGTGGCTGCAACGTTGGATGTGCCGGCCGACGGCTTCTTCTTGCCGTTGGTCTTCTTTTTCTTCTTGCCACTCCCGGAGGTAGCGGCTTCTTCTTTGGAGGATTTTTTATGATCCTCCAAGGCTGGTTTGGAGTGCATTTCACGGCCCTCCGCAGCTCTGGCACATTTGTCAGCCAGGCTGAAGAGCTCCGTGACACTGGTGATCTCTTTGATCGCCAGTTTCTCCAACATCTTCTTGTCTCGTACACCCTGTCTGAATGCTACAATGACAGAAGCACTTGAGATAGAAGGGATTGTGTTACGTACCTGAGAGAATCTCTGGATGAATGACCGCAAAGATTCTCCTCCTTTTTGCACGACCGCAAAAAGGTCCAGTTCGGTGCCCGGACGGGTGTATGAACTCCCGAAATTGGCGGTGAACTGGCGGCATAGCTCCTCCCAACTGTCGATAGAGTTGGGCGGAAGGCTCATAAACCAGGACCTAGCAGTCCCAGTTAAGGCCACTGGAAAGTAATTGGCCATTACAGCCTCATTTCCTCCAGCTGCTAGGATCGCAGTGGAGTATATCTGTAGAAATTCTACGGGATTGACAGTCCCGTCGAATTTTTCCGGCAAGTGTGGCCGGAACTTCTGTGGCCATCTAACCATACGCAGGTGCATGGCTAGGGCGGAACAGCCTCCTCCTACTCCTTCCAGAGTAGAAAGATCTTGAGCATCTCGTCTTTCTCGAGCTCGCTCGATGTGGACACGGCCATCCTGTTGGCGGTATCGGCGATCAAGCTCCGCTCGGAGGTCGTGTGTCGAAAGCCGAGATGCAGTATGGGCACGTCGTGCCCCAGAGGGCAACGACGTCACTTGCTGTGACGCAGCTCTTCTCCGGTTGTTGGAGACATGTGGACCAAGTCTTCCAGACAACGTTCGTCGCTGCGACGGGGCCCGCCCTGAAGGAGGTGGACCCTGATTGTTGAGGCGTTCGGCCGCTGCTGCGACCAAATGCTCAATATCAGCTCTCCATTGCTCCATGGCACCTTGAGATGCATCCGGAGGTGGTGGTCGCTGAAGGAGAGCACGCGCTGCATGGAGCGCGTGTTCTGGGTTGTCACGACTTGCCGGCGCAGAATGTGACGCCGGTGCACCATCATGTCGTTCGGCATGTCTTGCCGGAGAAGATGGTGGTGGTGGGAGTGTGACTCCCGCTGGAACTGAGGCTCCTGCCGGTGGTTGCATGTTGGAGGGATTGCCTCCGACAGTCTGAGCAGCAGGTTGCTCGTTGGATGATCCAGCTGCAGAATTCACCATTCTTGAAGATCTCAGGCGCCCCTACCTGGCGCGCCAACTATCGACTGTTGGAGTCGGCAGATCCCCTAACACTATGAAAAGTGTTTGAAGGAGTTTGTGGTTCGGTCTGGGCGCGCGGAGATCTAAGAAAGTGAAATGCGATTTGGACACGAGTGACACGGTGGTTTACGTGGTTCGGGCCGCCTGAGCGTAATACCCTACTCCACGGGTGTGTGTTTGTTGTATTAACTTGTGAGCTTCAGAATGTTCCACCCCCTCTGTGTATCGTCGGTTTGTCCTTTTATAGTACAAGGACCAACCGTTACAAGTCAGCCTGGCCCGACATGTGGCCCTGGCGGTTATTAGTATTGATACACGAGATTAATTGTTGTTAATAACCCTGTAACGGCTCCGACAGTGCCGTTACAGGTGTTAAGGCTGTCCGATTAATTATCATTAACGTGGAATTAATGGTAATTAATCGGATCTTGAAGTCTGCGGCTGTCCTTTGGAGATCCGGAGCCGTTACAACGTCTCCCGGGGGCTTTAAGCATCTAGCTCCGTCGTGTGGACACGTGGCAGCTCCGGAGCTTGCTTGGGAGAAGCGGGAAGCTCCAGGGTGACCTGGCACGTGTCATGTCCGGAGCTTCTCTCGGTCGGGGGCTACCTCCGGAGGTGCCGTTTCAGTACTTGGCCCGGAGCTTCACCCTTGCGGGTAATAGCTCTGGGCTGACAGTACACGTGGCAACCTAGAGGTTAACCATGTTGGAGAAGCGGGTCCGGTCACGTCTGGCGAGTGGGCCCCCGAGGGTCTTCAATTTGAGTTGATGTCCTTCCCTTGAGATCTTTGTAACCTCAGGGGGTGTATGGTTTTTAGGGTACCGACAGGTCTGATCTTGCGGAGCACATAAATATCTTCAATCAAAGGGTCACGGATCTAGGACAGCTAGATGTGAAAATTGATGATGAAGACAAGGCAATAATTCTTTTATGCTCGTTACCACCATATTATGAGCAAACGGTCACGACTCTGACATTCGGCAAGGATTCCATCAAAATTGAGAATGTTACTGCAGCGTTATTAGCTCAAGAACAAAGGAGGAAGAACAACACAGTGGACGAACCTCAAGCTGAAGGTTTGCTGATCAGAGGTGAGAATACGAAGGAGAAGGTGGAGGCTAAGAGCAAGAAGAAGAAAAAGGTACAGTGCTAGGAGTGGGGACATGTTAAAAGGGATTGTCCAGCAAAAGTGAAGGGTTCAAGTGCTAATGTGGTAATTCCTAAAAGTGACTCAGATAGCGACGGTGATGTTCTCTCAATGGGTATCGAAATACAGTCAACTGAAACATGGGTGTTAGATTCAGCAAGTTCTTTTCATGCTACGCACAAAAGGGAGTGGTTCTCTTCGTACAAGTCAGGTGATTTTGGCAAAGCTTATTTAGGAGATGATAGGGGACACCCTGTTATTGGAATAGGCGAGATCAAGATCAAGACACAAGACGGAGGTGAGCACGTGCTTCAAGGTGTTAAGCATGTACCGAAGTTGCAAATGAATCTAATTTCGCTTGGGGCTCTACATCGTGATGGTCTGTTATTCCAGGCTGAGCCGGATGGAAAGACAATGAAAGTCATGAATGGAGATGAGATTGTGATGATAGGAGAGAGAGATACATCAAATTTGTACAAGTTACAAGGACATTCCGTTGCAGGTGGAGTTATGGAAGATGGAGTTGCGGAGATAGCAGTGTTCTCTTCGGACGGCGAGTCTAAGGTGTTGGACTCGTCGGGTGGCTCTCCGTGAGCTACAAAGTCGACAACTCAAGTCCAGATACATGGAGATTCGCGCATGACAACTTCAAGGTGGTGTAATATTCACCAAGGTGGAGTTTGTTGGATATGTGTCGAATATTATGTATGAGTTGGTTACGATAGGACTTTGAGTTGTATTAGCGGTGAGGTGTAAAGTTTGTGTTGGACTCTTTTACCGGCCTCCTTATAAATATGAGGGGAGGGCCGCTGTTGTAACCACGACGATAAAATACAACATATTGGGGAGGAGCGCCCGTAGTCATGCCCCGGGGATGTAGGCTTCGGCTGAACCTCGTTATCAAATATCGTGCCTCGCGTGTCGTCCGTGATCTTGCATCGATACCTCTGGAGATCCGTTGTCGCTTCCGCGCGCCTATTTCCTAACAAAAGCAGTAACGACAACTGCGCGTATTCAGTCCTCGCAACTTGAGCGTTTTCGAAGAAAAAAAAAGGTCCACGCAACTTGACGAACAAACTAATTTTTTTTGCTCAAATGGAATCCAACACGTCCCGAATTTTATAGCGTGGTAGCGTTTGAAAAACGCATCGCCGGGCACGCCGAGAAGCTGATTGAGATGACGGGGGCGGCTACAGATGCTAATTGCTACCGAAATGCCGGCATGGTTTGCTTCTTCTTCCCGGTCGTGGCCATCACCACCACTCATTGACTATATTATAGTGCGGATGGTTCAATCTACTCCGTTGCCCGTTGCATTCTTTATACTGTATCATATACAGTACAGGTTCACTTAACCGCTCTTGAAGTTTAGCAGGACCTATTAACTTATCAAAATCTCTCTTATCTTAACATGTGCTCCGTACTCCCTCCGTCCCAAAATACTTATCGTTTTGTAGTTTAAAAATAAACTATAAAACGACAAGTTTTTTAGAACTGAGAGAGTACTGTAATTGTCTCCGTCCATGAACATACTATTGCTGTAATCATATGTAGTGCAAGGGGGCACACTGGTTTGTGGGCCGGATGAGTTGCACCTAGCTTTATTATCTGGCAGGATTTTTATTAATGTTTTTTTCTCTGTTTCGTGTTGTGGACCAACTTTTTGTCCTCATCTGTTTATTTTAAAAGCGTTTGGTTTGTCTTGTTTAACGCGGACAAAGAAGATTCGGAGTTTTTTTTTTAATTAAGCGTTTGGTTCGGCTTGCGTGAATCATGGGAAGCAATCTAGATGCTCATGTTACGTAAATCACGTAACGAAGGTAACTCTAATCGTAGCCTTTCTACCAGTTACTCACAACCTGCTCCTTCCATCCCACGATAAATGTCGTTTCGGACAGGAGAACAACTAAAAAAACTACAAGTTGATATCTTCACGACATCTATTTTGGAAAGAAGGGAGCAATACTTTAGTGCTGTGCATTGCACAGATAGGTAGATGAATCGACCTTGGAAACTTCTCACGCATGTTTTTGCGCATGATAGTCCGCCGCCCCAGCATCGCGGCGACCCGAGTCGTCCTAGGTGAAGACTTTCTGTGTACCATTATCCTGGCTACAGTGTTAGTCTCCTCACCTAAAGTATTTGACACTTTTTAAGTAAAAATGAAGTAAAGAGCGTGATAAATATTTTAAGATGAAAAGGTGTAATAATTACGGCACGGCGAACTAATGTGACCCTGTGACGTGCACGTTCAACACGAAGGCTCAGGTTTCTGCATGTCTAGCCATTGACCTACTGCAAGACTTCACACCCGGAAACAACAGTACCCCAGCGGCCCCGCGCGAACGCCCGGCCCGTCGTCGTCTGTACTGTACCGGCGACACGTTTGCCGCATGTTTGACACGGTTCAAGTGGCCGTGGACGCGCAGATCTGTGGACCGTCCGTTCCGTCCAAGGCAACCGACGCAGGAGGTCAGTCCGCTGCCCGGGTTGTCACCAATCATCAGAAGCTGCTCTGCAAAACACTGCTCCGTCTGCCGACCGTGCCGGGGCCACTGTAGCCTGGGCCCGGCTACGCGCCGCCTACGAGTTTGCTTGTTTCTTCCACCGCGCCGCGCCGGCACGCGGACGGGTGAGGTGAATCCCGCACTCCCGCGGCGGTCGGATCGCGGGGAACGCCGTCCCATTCAACTCGTCCGCAAGGTGATTGGAGCGATGGCTCGCTGCGACGCTGCCGCCGGCGCGTGCTGGTCGTGCTGCTAGCTACTGTGGCTCATGTTCGTCGCCGGCCGGAGATGCACATTTATGTTATGTCACGCTGGACAAGGAAACGTGCAGATTTTTTTATCGGGGCTGCGAAGTTAATGGCCCAGAGCAGAGCCAGAGGAGGAGCGGGCGCCACCAGGTGGAACGGTGGCGGGCGTGTCGGATGCCTTCGCGGGCGCACAGCCACAGGGTGGTACCGGACGCCGGAATTAACTCCTCGTAGGCCGGATGGGCCATCTTTGAAAAATGTACGGCGTTGCGGCTACGATTGGTGGTACTATAACATGATGGTTGTGGGGACCGGGCAGACTGAAGTACAAGTACTATCATAGTGGCAAACCGAGTGAGGATGCGAAGGAATCAAAGTAGATGCAACAGGCATGCTGCCTTCTATTAGATGCGGACTAGTTTGCCGCATTCGAGGTCAAATGCTTTGTTACAATTTTTGTTTTACCTGCACGGGAACATGTAATCGGCCAGTTTCTTTGTACCCCAAAAAACATGATCTGTTTTATTTTCTGAAAATAATATTCCGGCCCGGCCAACCGGGCTGCCTTAAAGATGTCCACTTTTCGCTTATAAAGCCCAGTAGACTTTAATAGGCCGACAATCCATCATTTTACCTTTTACGCAGGGCCACATCAGACTAAACAAATAAGCACGGCCCAATTGAAAAGGTACCTCATCGCTGTTCCCTTTCCCTTGGACAGTTGCGATTCTTGCCGATAATTTCAGACGCAAACCCGAAGTCCTACGTCTGTCCTCTCCACAACCATCGCCGCAGATCGACGAGCGCCATAACCCTCGCTCCACCTCTCTGTCTCCGGCGCTGGCCGCACCCCTCACTGCGGCCACCCGCGCCAACCGAGGGAGGGCGGACGAGGCCATGGACAGCTCCCTCGCCAGCGCCGCAGTGATCGCCGACCATGGTCATACACTAGCACCAGCAGCATACACTAGCACTAGCAGCATGGTACGGCTAGTACAATTATTTGGGAGGACTGACAAGAACGGCAACAGACAGTGCCAAACACATGGATAATATCTGTTCCACACAGCTAGTACACCAGAGCAGCTCACCAATGTGACGACGTAGGACTCTAACCCTGACGCCACGTGAAACAACGAGAAAGATGGATCAGCCATGTAATACACGGTTATGTACATGTAAGCTACAAATGCTCGCTATAATATATATGTAGGTACACAGCAGTATTTTTATAACCCGTAAAATGCTGAGTGTCCCTACAGCCCGGTCACGCTCAGGACGACATGTGTACGGCGGACACGTGTATGCTACTTTTGGTCACTGCTGAGCGGAGCGCTCAGCAGCTCAGTGGACTTGTTTCGCTCGTGACGGCCGCCGCCGAGGTCCTCGTCGTCCGCGTCCTTGCCGAAGAGCTTCGCGGTGTCCTCCAGGCTCCTGCCCATCGTCTCCGGCAGGAAGAAGTACATGAACACCCACCCGGCGGCGGCGATGCAGGCGTAGAGGTAGAAGCTCCCGGCGATGGTGATGGAGTTGGAGAGCGAGAGGAACGACATGGTGGTGGCCCCGCTCATGACCCGGTTCAGCCCCGTGCCGATGGCGGCGGCCTGCGCGCGCAGCCGCAGCGGGTAGATCTCCGAGCAGTACACCCACGCGACGGGGCCTAGCCCGGACGCGAACGACGCCACGAACGACAGCATCGCCGCGATGCTCACCGCGCCCAGCGCCGTCGCCTCCCGCTCCGGCCGCCGGTCCATCATCAGCAGGGACGTGGCCAGCGTGAACAGGAAGATGGCCATCCCGCCGCCGCTGGCGAGGAGCAGCGGCCGCCGGCCAACGCGGTCGAGGAGGAGCGTCGAGATCGGGATGAAGAACGTCTTGCACGCGCCCACCGCCATGGACGCCCCCAGCGAGTTGGTCTTGGACTTGATGCCGGCGCGCTCGAACACCCGCGGGCTGTACATCACCACGCAGTCCACGCCCGTGGCTTGCTGGATGAACATGAGCCCCATGCCGGCGACGAGCATGCGGCGCACGGGACGGGAGGGGTTGATCAGCAGCTCCTTCCACACGCCGTCGCGGTGTGACGCCTCATTGTTCGCGCGGATGATGGCGGCCACGTCGTCGCTGTCGGTCGCGCTCTCGGGGATGCCGACGGCCTTCTTGATGTCGAGGAGCCGCTCCTCCGCCTCAGCGGGCGAGTCCGACGTCTTCCGCAGGACGCGGCGCGCGTCCTCGATGCGGCCGCGCATGACCAGCCACCGGGGCGACTCCGGCATGGCGAGGACGGCGACGCCGAGGAAGACCGGCGGCACGGCGCCGACGAGGAACATGGCGCGCCAGCTAAGGTGGACGGGGAGGCGCGCGAAGGCGAAGTTGGAGACGTAGCCGAGGAGGATGCCGAAGTTGTTGAACACTTCCGGGAACGAGGTGAGGAAGCCGCGCGCCGAGGTCGGCGCCACCTCGGCCGTGTACACGGGGGCGATCATGAGGGCGAAGCCGACGCCGATGCCGGCCACGAAGCGGCCGACCATGAGGAGGGCGTAGTCCGGTGCGAGCCCCATGAGGAGCGCGCCCGTGAAGAAGATGGCCGCGGCCAGCACCATGGTGTACCGCCGGCCGAGCCAGTCCGAGGTCACCCCGGCGAGCAGCGAGCCGAAGAGCGAGTAGATGCTGATGATGCCGGCGAGGATCTCGATCTGCGTGTCGGTGATGTTCAAGTCCTCCTTCATAAACAGCTGCGCGCCGCTCATCACCGAGATGTCTGATCTCCATCGCGCGACCAGGTACCAAACAACGTTAGCATATGATCGTTACGTTTTACTTTTCATGAACGCGCGAAAACGTTGAAGAAAAGAAAAACAGAGGCGGAACGAAATGCTCGGCCCATATCCGTACGACGCACTGACCATAGCCGAGGAGGACGGAGTTCATGGAGGCGAGAAGCGCGCACGCGAAGGCGTACTTGTTGATGGGCGGGCGCTTCGCCGGCGCCAGGGCCGCCGGGACGGCGTCCGTGCTCATGGCCAAGTGTCGTCGTCGGTGATCTGTCGGTTTGGCACTAGTTCTACAACGGCCGTGTCGTGGTGTGCTGGCTTCTGGTTCGCTTCACTCTCGCACTCGATTATCGCTCTGCTCTGAAATCTGAACGACCCCCGTCCTCACCCTCGACTCCTAAGCTGCGTGAGTGGTGGTCGGGCTGTCTGGTCTGCATCTACAAGTCCTTACAGCCCTGTTTTATATAGAGGGCATCCATGGCTGTGTTAAAAGATTAAAACTCTTGTATGTATTGAATAAGTTATCTGATTTGCCTTTTTTCTTAAAGAAAGAAATAAAGAAGATGGGTGCGAAATAAGTGCACGTTCACTGTCGCGGCAAATTCAAGTACTCGCGTACAATTGGTCTCTACATCTCTTAAACACTACTAGTATTTCGATCACGATTAGTCCGCACACGGCATCAGTGACCTGATGAGGTTGGCCTCGGGCGGGCGCTGTCGTCACCCTTGGATGCGTCCTCCGGTACCGGTGCAGAATCCTCACGTGCCGCGCGCATCATCATTCCCGTCTCGTCGAAGCAGGGCCATCTAGATCGCCGTCGTCAGTCCTGAGTTCGTTTGCCACTACTACAGGCGCTCTGTTTCTTTTGTTTAGATGCATAAAAAGGACACAACTGTTCTCGGGGTAAAACGTTGCTACTCTGTATAATCTTGAACATACATAAGGTCGTTTCTCCTTTCTTCCGGGAGTGTACATGTTCTCAAGTACAGTACTTACTTGTGATCAAGACCGTGCGACCGATTTTCTACTCGTCGTCGTCACGCCGATCTTGACATCGCAACACACCTCCTCAGCCTAGCTTTGCCTCTGCTGTCTACTACCACCTCTTGTTGTACGCGTGCTAAATAGTACTACATCGACCTTAATTTCCATCTATCACAAGCTCGTACGCGCAAGCGTGATCCTCACGCCATTACCGCCGTGTCCATACAACGATACGAGCGATCAGGATTCGCCCGGCTGTCTGCCCATCAAATCGCCCCCGCAGGATTTCCGCGGAACGCATGACTCGTGGCGATGGACGAGGGCACGCTCTGTTGCCACGAGCTATAGCTAGGAGAAGGTACGGCAAACTTCCAGCACGCGCCTACAGAAGCCTTTGATGGATGCTTGTCCGCTATGCACACGCCATGGCCGGAGGGAGAAATCACGCTCGTAGCCGGCCGTTTCACCTACTCTCTCTCTCTCTTTGCCATTACTGACGCTTGGCTCTTACTCCACCGCTTTTACTCCCGTTCTTTTCGTGGCGATCTCGCCGGGGATCGCGCGCGATCACACGGCTCCGACCGGTGCAGCAGCCAGCAGCTAGCCGCGGCGCCGGCGACTCCAGGGAATTCATCAGAATCCTTGACACAGGATTCATAAGGTTCAGACTACTAATCCCGTCGCGCCCAGCAAGCCTGTACTGTACCTACCACGCCGTAGGACAGCGACGTTAAAATTTTGACACTTACGTTGGACCGGCCACTGAGCTCAGCTCCATCGCTCCAGTAGCTACCGTGCACGTTGCCACAGGGTTCACTATCAGCCCAGCCTTTTCAAGCCATCAGATCGAAACCCTCGATATTTAACCTATCCAATGTGGTATCGTTTCCGCTTAACCGCGCGCTTTAGCTTCATGTTTCTCCACCCACATTATCTTATGATTTTGATCAAGAAAAAGATGATTATCTAAAGATGCTGCTTTGCACTATCATCGTACATCTTAATTGCTTTACTCGAGCAGTAGGTCCTTCCTCCGATCCAAAATATCTCGAATCGATCCGACGTCCGGTTCAAGGCCTGAATTCAGTGGCGCGCGGTATTCAGAGAACGTCAGCCCGCAGCCACAGTGAATCCTTTTCCCAGCTTGACAATCAACGTGGGGTGGGGGCCGAAGCTATTTCGGTTTTAGGCTCCGATGCAGTAAGGCATCAAGAAAGACCAAAAAGATGGAGTACATGACTGCCGCGGTATGAAGGATGCACATCACATGATGACCCCAAAAGTTTCATGATAACTCACATGATCGCACTTCACGATTCATACGAGCATGTAGTACCTTATCCACCGTGTTCTGGCCCTACGTACATCAAAGTGATCTGATACTCCTCAAATACTTTCTCCGTCTCTATCAATTTATCACAAATAAACTACAAAACGACAAATTTATAAAGAATGAGGAAGTAGTTTTTTGCTCGTTTCATCAGTGCAGCAGGCAGCAAAGCAGCCAAGCACGCAGACGGGGTGGGTCACCATCACCCTCCAAAAGTTTCAGGAAACGAGGACACGCATCTCTCAGGCCAGGACCAGGTCGAACTCGACACGTCGCTCGTCGCTTTTATCCCTTTCGCGAGAAGATTTTATATACGACCAAATGCGCCACGCACCGCACCCAACGAAATAAAATAAGTACAATGCGATTAATCAGATCGTGGCGCGAGCTTGTTATTACTATACGCGGATATATATGGCTGTTTCGTGATCTGAAAATCAGTACGCGGGTATGACAGTCCTCTAGGCCTTCCGTGGAAAGGCTAAAGCGTAAATCTGTTTTGGAAACAGGGTGAATGAAATCAGTACCTGCTGTGCTGTGTCCTGAATTGTAGGTTAATTAGGCATGTTCGTAGTTTGGTCATGGGTCGTCTTCGATCAGTACGGGAAAATCTTATGTTTTGATTTGTCATCACTTGGGAGTCGAGCCTACCGAAGAAAAAAGGGATGCGGGATAGAGCCGCCGGTCCAATCGTGTGGATGAACCGTGGCAATATATCAGTTATCTTTGGGTCCTTTGGCTGGCAGCCTGCAGGCAAAAGTTTCCACGACGAACGAGAGGGATCTTCGCTAATTGAGTGGCCACTGCACTAAGCTGCTGCATCATATCATATCATACCGTCCCACTGGGCCTAACTCGGTACGGCGTGCGATGCGATGCGCACGCGTGGTAACTTAGATCCCGCTTGTCCGTGCGGATTTGCTGTTCACTCCCCAACCGCTGGTTGAAGTTGTTCCCTCGTCTTAACTCTAGACGAACAACAGTGCTTTAGCCATTTCGTCGTCACTCGGTTTCGCTTTGTACAAATTATAATAAGTCTGCTACGAAATGCCACCATCCGTATACAGTTCCAGAAAAAACTTCGGTTCTGTTTTAATCAGTGTCACCCGCTGGTGAAGGGGCCGAGGTGTCGTCCTCGGCAAGGGAGGACCAGGAGCTTAAAGCCGCGAAAAGGGCTATGCATCCGAATCGGCACCTGTCCCCAAATTTTGATGGGCAGCGTGACATGATGTCGAACGGAACAAATGCGTATTGGAGCAGTCATTTTCTCCTAAGATAGGAGTTGTAAGATAATCCCTCCGTCCCGAAAAGCTTGTCACTTTGTAGTTCAAAAATAAACTACAAAGCGACAAACTTTTCAAGACAGAGGGAGTAGATATTTTCTGATAAAATCATGCAGAATATCATCTAAAAACAACCGCTCCCATTGACCCGTCCTGTGAAGCAAAGGCTGGGAACCATCCCAACATCACCTAAAAAAAATCTTCAAAAATCTTGTAAAATACTACTGCTGAACTGCCTTGTGAGCTTATTGACGAAGTTCAGGCGTCAACATTGATACCGGTGTCTCCTGACCGAAAAGCATATTGTTCGTTGTCCACTACCCATCTGTATTATGCTGGTGCTTGATTGTTGACAACATCCATGACTGATGATGCACGCTCGCCGCATGATCGTGCGAACCAATTTCGGTTGGAAGAACACGTGCAAAGTGCTGATCAATATTCTCTCTTGACCTTCGTATTCGAGATGCCATGATTGCAAAGCAACTTGGTATCTGAAAAAGTGCAGAAGAATCACACCAACGTAAAAGAAGACTGCAATCCAAGCCGGGAATATCTAATCAACAAACAAGAATGTCTTAATAGCATTAGCATTGCCATTGTTGGGATATGTAGATACCTGTACCTGGTCCACTCATATATGCGAAACTAACAGTGCTGAAGAAAACACGAATGTAAACGTTGATCGCGATGAGCATGCGAATCATGAGTTGGAGCACTACAGACAGGGCTTGGAGGAAGCGCGACAGAAATGCCCCAATTTGATATACCACGCCACGCATCATGGACCGCGTTGGAATCGGGTTCATCTCCTCCTAATGTTCGGCAAACAGGTTCTGATTTCCGAGTTCGTGTGGCTGGGAGTCTGTTTGGTTCATATACTAAATTTGCCACCATTTGTCATAAAATTTTACCACACTTAACTAATCTTAGGTGCTCAAAATTTCAGCCACAACTTAGTAAGCTTAAAGGAATCTTGCCACACTTTTTCGAGTCAATGACAGGTAGGACCTAGTTAGATGAAAGAGAATATTTTTCACACTCCTACCTGTCATCTAACTTAGCTAACCTTAAGAGCTTGTTTGGATAGCGCTTCAATCTAAGTGGATTGAGAAGAAAATTAATTCATTTTTCACTTCAATCCTTAGATTAAGGATACCCAAACAAGTCGTAAGCGTAACAAATTGTGGCTTCCAACCAAACAGGCTCTAAAGCTGTTTATGAGTGACAGCTAGACACCGAATGGCCCAAACTGAGTGTCTTGTCGGCCCGTTTGAGACGCGAGCTAGCTGAACGGCCCAAACGGATGCCTCTCTTGTACTTGCGTGTGATCAAGGGTTGGGTCCACGGGCTACTACCACTAATTGGGCTCTCAGCTCCAGAGACGACACCCATGACATGCTACGGGCCAGAATTAAACGATGCTGCCCACTGTCCTAGCCCACACGGGTTGCTGTAACCTTGGTCAAAATTTGGTCGTCCGGCTCGTCGGGGGTCCAGGTCGCTGCCTTCTTCTTCCAAGGCCGCGGCAGCCTCCGCCTCCGCTTCCGCCTCGGCACCCGACGACGATGCGGCGGTGACTCCGCCGGGACCGGGGGAAGCGCGCCGACGCGCGCGCGTCGTCGCTCGTATCGCCCATTAGCAGGTCCGTGAGAAAGCTTTCTTTTCCCTTTATTTGCCGCACGCTAGGTGTTTGTAAAAATGCGAGGCAGGAAACCGCGAATCGTTTGATGCCACGGCCGCCTCAGCTGCACGATGGGCCGCAGTACCGGGTTCGTGATGCGAGCCCGATAAATTATTGAACTCGCCTTTGAATTTGCGGTACCAGCGCGCCACGCGTTCGATGCCTTCCTGTAGTTTACTGTTTATTCTGCTAACGCTGTATATGTTTACGGCTGTGGATATAAGGACCTACCTGCAAAAACTCCGTCGATACTGCTCAATGGCCAAATCGTTTTACAAAATAAAGTAATCAGAGAACCTTAGAAAGCAAAGTGAAAAGAAATTAGAGGACCTAGCACAGATAGGTTTCCCATACGCATATTTATTGCTGCTTCCGCTGTCAACTACTCCTATGCTAATCTTTCTCAGCCCAACCGCGGTTGCCATTGATTCAGGCCAGAGTCATGTTAGATTTCTTGCTTGCCTATGCTTCTAACTTCATCATCCTTTTTTTTTTCTGCAATCATTGTTTTATTTCCCCTTCGTTTCCCTGTTCCCATTTTTTAGCTTCAGAAGTTCAATTCAACTTTTGAAAATTTGATGTTCACGTAGCTGCTTGAGCGTTTCTCTTGTACTTTTGTTTCCTGGTTGCCTTTTGTGCTGTGTTGCTCATGTGTTCGCGCTGTACCTCTACCACTTCAGAATGATCACTGCCATTTCGCAAGGTCTTAGCATTCAAGAGACGAAGCTGTTGATTCTTAGGGTGCTAGGATCAATACTAGGAACACCTAATCGGTTGTACTTAGGACTAATCTGATCTAACAATCACAGTTAAACACTGCACAATTACTTTAATCTAATTTATTAGGCAGAGTATTAATAAGGCATTGAAACATATAACAGATCATAGGTAGGACGTGGGGAATTAGTGAGAGGTGAGGGTTACCTTCAGAGGGTGCACTTGACGCCATTGGACTCAAGTGCAGTAGTCGGCGATCACAGGCGGCGGTGATTTCCCAGACGGTGGTGGCGATCAACAATTGATTTGGTTAGGCGGGGGTCTCGGGAACGTGTGCGCATAGCTCTACGCCCTGAGGGCCCCCTGGTGCTTATATGACGCATGGGAGAGAGGGGGCCGCAACAGATAGAATCCGTTGTGCCCCCGATACCTGCACGCTCCTAAGGATCGGCGTGGGTAACAACCCACGCCCGATTCTATTGGGGATGACTGAGTCGGGCGTGGGGTTGTTGCCCCTCACGCCCGTGTCTAACGTGAGTCCCGGTTGGACCGGGATCAACCCAACATTCTCCCCCTTGATCTCAGGACAACTTATTTCTTACTTAGCTTATTCTTATTCTTAACTACTGAACTTATGTTTATTTCTTCTTGCTTTAACATAAGGAGCACGACGCATCAGAAACAGCCATTTACGTACTGTTCGACTCGAAGACCACAATATGTCTCACAATTAGAAATAACCTTATGCTTAGGTGTCCCCTTAGTATCCAGGATTTGTTTCACATGCTCTCCCCTAATTCCATGCCGGCTACGTGTTCTCTGAACACATTGGGAGGGAGACCCTTGGTCAGCGGATCCGCAAGCATTTTATTAGTTCTTATATGCTCGAGACTAATTGAATTATCCTGGATTCTCTCTTTTACAACATAATACTTAATGTCGATGTGTTTGGCAGCACCACTCGACTTGTTGTTGTGAGAGTATGTAAATGCTGGCTCATTATCGCAGTATAACTTAAGTGGTTTATGAATGCTGTCTACCACTCTTAGACCGGAAACAAATTTCTTAAGCCACGATGTCTGTCCAGTGGCCTCATAACAAGCTATGAACTCAGCATACATTGTGGACGATGCAATTATGACTTGCTTGGAGCTTCTCCACGATATAGCTCCATCCGCGAGGGTGAATATATAGCCTGATGTGGATTTCTTAGTATCCACACAACCCGCGTAATCTGAATCTGAGTAACCCACTATTTTTAATGGGTCCGACTTACTATACTTTAACATGAGGTTCTTAGTACCCTGAATGTATCTTAGAGCCATTTTAAGTGCTTTCCAGTGGTCTAAGCCTGGATTACTTTGATATCTGTGAAGCATCCCAGTCACGAAAGCTAAGTCAGGGCGTGTACATGTTTGAGCATACATTAAGCTTCCGATAGCAGAAGCATACGAAATTCCTCTCATCTGATCAACCTCATACTGATTCTTAGGTGACTGTGATTGTGAAAATTTGTCACCCTTAACTATTGGGACAGGCGAGGGCTTACAACCTTGCATACCGTACTTTTTGAGTACGCTTTCTAAGTATGCCTTCTGAGATAATCCTAATACCCCTTTTCTTCGATCTCTGTGAATCTCAATTCCTAGTACATAGGAAGCTTCACCTAAATCTTTCATCTCAAAGTTCGAGGATAAACACTTCTTAGTTTCTAAGAGTAAGTTGACATCACTACTTGCCAGTAGTATGTCATCTACATATAATATAAGGAAGATAAATTTCCCATTCTTAAACTTAGCATAAATGCAGTTATCCTCCTCATTCTCCTTAAACCCAAACTTTCTTATCGTCTCATCGAACTTTAGGTACCATTGCCTTGAAGCTTGCTTAAGTCCATAAATAGACTTCTTCAAGTGGCATCCCATATGTTCCTTACTCTCAATGACAAAACCCTTCGGTTGAGCCATGTAGACGTCCTCATAAAGATCCCCATTGAGAAATGCCGTCTTTACATCCATTTGATGTAATTCTAAGTCATAATGTGCTACTAATGCCATGATGATTCGAAACGAATCCTTAGACGACACAGGTGAGAAGGTCTCGTTATAATCAATACGTTCCCGCTGCGTGAATCCCTTAGCCACAAGCCTAGCCTTATACTTTTCGATCTTCCCTTTGGAGTCACGCTTAATCTTGTAGACCCATTTACAACCTACTATTTTGGCTCCTTTAGGAATCTCTACTAAGTCTCAGACTTTGTTGGCACTTATAGATCTTATTTCATCTTCCATGGCTTTACGCCATTCGGATGACTGAGGTCTACTCATGGCATCTTCGAAAGAGGTGGGATCATCCTCAACATGAATTTCTTCACTTAAGTATAACTGATAATCACTTGGAATTGCCGATCGTCTTACTCTTTGTGATCTTCTTATTTGTGCATCATCTGAGGGAGGCTGTTGTTGCACCTCATCTTGTTCGACCACATCTTCAACAGGCTGAGGAGGTGGAACCTCACTTATTTCTGTTGTGGCCGACGGAGGTGCAACGACAGGCGTTGTGTCACTAGCACCAGGTGCGAGTGGCACAACGACAGCAGGTAGGGTGAAATAAGGCTCTTGAGTCATCGGAACGGGTAGACTAACCCGTTCCTCCTCAAGATCTATTTCACGCCGTACTGTGCTCCCTCTGATCATAGTGTCCTCTAAAAACACGACATGTCTTGTCTCAATAAACTTAGTGTGTCTACCTGGACAATAGAACCTAAATCCTTTACTCCTTTCAGAATAGCCAATAAAATGGCAACTAATTGTTCTAGAATCCAGTTTGCTTAAGTTCGAGTTGAATATCTTAGCCTCAGCTGGACATCCCCACACATGTAGATAGTTTAGCGAGGGCTTACGTCCCGTCCACATCTCATACGGTGTCTTAGGTACTGACTTAGATGGAACACGGTTAAGCACGTGAATGGCGGTCTTTAAGGCCTCCATCCATAAACTAACTGGTAGTGTAGAATAGCTTAACATGCTTCTCACTATGTCCATAAGTGTACGGTTTCGCCGTTCCGCTACATCGTTCTGCTGAGGTTCGCTCGGCGTAGAATATTGAGCTACTATGCCATTTTCCTGTAAAAACCTCGCAAAAGGTTCAGAGACTTGGCCATAAGGGGTGTGTCGACCGTAGTACTCACCTCCACGGTCAGACCTTACTACTTTAATCTTAACATCATGCTGATTTTCTACTTCAGCCTTAAATATCTTAAACTTATCCAACGCTTCGGATCGCTCCTTGATTGGATAAATATAGCCATAACGACTAAAGTCATCTGTAAATGTTATGAAGGAATCATAACCATCTACTGATGTCACGGGAAAAGGTCCACAAATATCTGTGTGGATTATTTCTAAGACTCCCGAGCTACGTTTGGCGTTTTTCTTTATAGTTTTGGAGAATTTTCCTTTAATGCAATCAACGCATTCCTCAGAATCTGAAAAGTTTAAGTGTGGAAGAATCGATTGAGATACTAATTGTTCGATCCTCCCCCTCAAAATATGGCATAAACGACAATGCCATAATTTCGACGACGTATCTAAATCGCTTCTTTTGCGCTTATTACGTCCTAAGTCGTTCTTAGATGAAACTTGATCATCACATATAGCAAACACATTCTCGTGAGTGGACAACAAGTAGAGCATGTCTTGTCGGAAGGCAAGACCAATAATCTCATTATTATAACTGATAGAACACTTATCATTACCAAAATGACAAATGTATCCTGAATCATCCAAACACGAAACTGAAATCAAGTTCCTTTCTAATGAAGGGACATAAAGAACATTATTTAGCCTAAGTACAAAGGCACTAAGTAATCTAAGAGATAAGTCTCCAATGGCTTCGACTTCGGCTTCACGCCCATCTGCCACCTTAATCACTCTTTCCCTTCTTCTTATAATTTTCATCGTACTTAATGCCTGCATTGAATTACAAATGTGCACAGTGGCACCTGAGTCAATCCACCAAGTGGACCGTGAATAATTCACATATAAGGCCTCATTTACAAAAGTAATTATATCATTACCTTTCTTAGCACACCACTTAATGAATCCAACGCAGTCCTTCTGGAAATGTTCATCTGAGCCACAGAAGTGACACTTATCCTTGTCCCTCTTTTGAGAGGACTTCCCTTTGAACTTATTTGCTGAAGAACTGGAGCCTGAAACCTTGAAGGAAAGTGGTTTGGGAGAGGAAAAGTATCTCTTTCCCTTGCCCTTACCCTTAGTGTCAGCCAGATTGATGTAATCACCATTTTTCGAGCTCTTTATGCGTTCCTCTTCCTGAACGCACATAGCAACAATCTTATCAATGTTCCAAGTCTCAGGAAGTGAGTTATAATTGACCACAAAGGTCTCAAACTCCTTAGGAAGAGAACTTAGGATGAAGTAAATGAGCATCTCATCCGGCATCACAATGTTTAGCTCTCTAAGCTTAGAGTTATAGTGACTCATCTTATTGATGTGCTCACGCACACCACCTCCAGAGTACTTGTCAGTGACAATCTTTCTCATGAGAGTGCTTACACTTGCCTTAGTAGAGCCAGTGAACTGACTCTGGACTCTCTCTAAGTACTCAGAGGCTGTGTCACAATCAGGGATTCCTCCCTTAATTGAGTCAGCTATGGTGCTCTTAATGATCACGAGACACTTTCTGTTGGAAGTGTCCCACTTAGGGAGATCCTTCTCATACTGATCCTTCAAGCTTAGGTACTTAGCCTTCCGCGTAGCGAAAGACTCCTCAGATTCCCCAGTCTCAGCAACGGGGACAGGTGGCTCAGTGGGTCGAGGCGACGTAATCGCAAAATCGAGGTCAGAGACTACTAGAGCCATCTGAAGCCTCTCTTTCCATACCCCGTAATTTTGACCATTGAGGGTCTCAATTGCGGAGATATAGCTAAGTGCTGAGGACAAGCCTGATCCTTCAGAGACAAAAATTTGAGGATTAATGACAAAACTTATAATAAATCATGACTTAAGAATGACATTCTTGCTTTTTCACGTTGGTTACTTAGCAAAAATGCCCTTAAACATTAAACTTAGCATGACAACAAAACTTAATATGATAAACTCAAAAACAACTAAATTAATCATGGGAATTCAATTTCACGTTGGTTACTTTCAAATTCCATGCATAATTAACTTAACACATCATTTTTCACGTTGGTTACTCAATGAATCTTAAATAATCATAAATATAAGCTCAAGCACAAGCTCAAATAAATGAACTTAAAAATAATTGGCAAATTCAAATTTTCACGTTGGTTACTCATTTAAATTACCACTAATAAACATAACTTAACTTAAACTCAAAACTTGATAAATTAAAATTTCACTTTGGTTACTCAATTAATTTATCACTTAATCACAGCGGAAGCTAAAACTTAATTTCTTAATTAATGAGAATTGCTGGAAAAGCACTTAATAATATTTAAATAACTAAGAAAATGCTCTTATTGACAATAAATAGAATAAAATGCAGGAAAATGCAATAAGAATGCACATAATCATCACACAAATTTCTCAAGATTTTCCCAGCTATTTAACTAAATTTTCTAACCATTTCTCAATTTTCTGGAATTTAAATTCCATATAAACTTATTCTGAAAATCAGAAAAAGCTTAAAAGGATAAATGGGCCAGAAACCCAAAATTCAGCCTACTACTAATAACTGGCCCAACCCACTTCTAAAAACCCCTCAGAAAATTGGAAAACCTCATACACGCGCAGCCCATAAGCATTTGGCCCACTTCTGAAAACAGCCCATTCAAAAATCGGAAAAATCCGGAAAAAGGAAAGGGCAGCCCAGCAACCCATTAGCGCGCTCCGCATGGGCTCGGGGCCCATTCCCTTAAGCGGTAGGCAGCGTAGGACGCGGACTGTCGGATCTTGATCCGACGGTTCTAACTCATTGCGGCCTCACAACGTGGGGCGATCGCAGCCGTCTGAGGTCGATACGACGGTCGAGCGGCGAGTTCGGAGGTATAAAAACTTCCTCGTCGCGGATCCCGTCGAAACCCTAGTTCATTTGCCTCTTCACTCTCTCTCTCTCCTCCTTACTTTGAGCGGCGAAGAGGCGAGCGAGAGTGGCGGCGGGGCGGCGAGCGTCGTGCCGCGCCGGGACCTCCGGCGCCGACGCGCCACCGGCGCCGGCGAGAGACCCCCCGACGGGGCGGAGCTCCGCCGTCGCCGACGACGCGGGTCGGTTGGCCGTTGAGGAAAACCGGCGGACCGGTGCTCGCGCCGCCTCTGAGTGGAGGGACTTAGGGTTGTGCCGGTGCGGGGACTTCCAGCGCCGCCGCATCACTGTCGACGACGTGGTGCACGCGGTTGGCCGTCGAAGGAAACCCGCGGCTGGGGTTAGGGTTTCGACCCTCAACCCTAGCCCGACACTCTGAGTGTGCTGAGTGATTTTGCTTGCAGGTACATCGCGCCGCCAAGGCCACTCCTACGGCGCGCACGACGTTGGTGCCGCCGAGGGCTCCACCATGGCGCACACTTGGTGCCGCCGGTGGAGTGAAGCGCCTACGGTTAGGGTTTCTTAGCCCTAGGCTCTAAGGTGGCGGCGACGGACGGGTGAGCAGCTAGGGTTAGGGCTTTGGCCCTAAGACCCTAGTACTGCTCCTGAGGAGGGCGCGAGGGTTAGGGTTTCGCCTAACCCTGCTCTGAGAAGTACTCGGTGACCCAAGGCCCTTAATCCAGATAAGTCCCCTTTCTAATCTTAATTTCTTAATTCAATTCAGTTCTGATTTGCTTAGTTCTTTGTTGCAACCGAACTGAAATTGATCCCCTCCTTCTAATTGCTGCGCTAAAAACAACTTAACTAAAACTGATTAGGAGTAATTTGAAATAGGCCTTAAACAAAAAGATCAGAAGTTAATTGACTTAATCATTATCCAATTAGGGTTCACAAGCACGACTCTGATGCCATTGTTGATTCTTATGGTGCTAGGATCAATACTAGGAACACCTAATCGGTTGTACTTAGGACTAATCTGATCTAACAATCACAGTTAAACACTGCACAATTACTTTAATCTAATTTCTTAGGCAGAGTATCAACCAAGACATTGAAACATATAACAGATCATAGGTAGGACGTGGGGAATTAGTGAGAGGTGAGGGTTACCTTCAGAGGGTGCACTTGACGCCATTGGGCTCAAGTGCAGTAGTCGGCGGTGATTTCCCAGACGGTGGTGGCGATCAACAATTGATTTGGTTAGGCGGGGGCCTCGGGAACGTGTGCGCATAGCTCTACGCCCTGAGGGCCCCCTGGTGCTTATATGGCGCACGGGAGAGAGGGGGCCGCAACGGATAGAATCCGTTGTGCCCCCCGATACCTGCACGCTCCTAAGGATCGGCATGGGTAACAACCCACGTCCGATTCTGTTGGGGATGACTGAGTCGGGCGTGGGGTTGTTGCCCCTCACGCCCGTGTCTAACGTGAGTCCCGGTTGGACCGGGATCAACCCAACAGAAGCCTATCAAAACCATGGACCAAGAATGAGCTGACCCTATCTAAATCGCCACTGGTTGGCCATCTCGCCATTTCGGTCAGACTTTCTGAGGCACGAGTGGTAGTTCCCCGACGGTAGCCCGACAGCTTCTCCCAGCAGCCGTAGCAGCCGCCTCCGCCTCCGCGCCCGATGCCGACACTGCCCTGACTCCACCCTTGTCCTTCCCTTACCCCCGCCACGATATTACTTGCTTTTGCAGCAGGCGGGGCTTTGCAGGTCCCTTGCACACGGGCTGCACCCCAGGTGTATGCGGGAATGCGCGGAAGAACTGGAGAGCCATTTGATCTCCCCTGCACGATGCTCTGCTGTTACTTACCTTATTTTGGAGGAAGTCGTGCAAAAATCTTGTGGTGTGCATATGATAAATTATTGACCTCATCTTTTGAATTTGCAATATCAACGCACCACACCTTCATTGCTGTCCTGTTGTTTATTCTGATAGCATTAGATGTTATGCCTGCTGATGCAAGCACGTCCCTGCAACCACACCGCTTGATGGCTAAAGCGTTTTAGAAATAAGCAACGAAAATATTATGGAACCTTAGAAAGCAAAAGCAAAAGGAAATCTTGTGAAGCGTATAGGCTCTAGCAAAGAAACAACGGAGGTCACCACTCTATGGAAGATTTCAATACATAAAATATGTATCGACAACAACCCCTAGGATTTATCTGATTATGTTTTATTTTTTCAAGCCCAGCCGAAGGTATAAGATGATCTTGTTTGCTTGCAGTCTCCTGATTTCTTGCTGCGTCCGCTGTTTTCTCCTTTTATTCTAAACTCTCTCGGCTCACCTGTGGTTAACATGGATTTGGAATTTTTTTGGATTCCCATGTCATGTTACAGTTCTTTGCTTGCCTATGCTTCTAACTTCACTGTCCTTTTCCTTGCATCATTTCCATCCTATCTCTTTCATTTCACTGTTCCATTTGCTGGCTTCAAAACATTTGATCTAACCTTCCAGAATTTCATTTTCACATATCTGGCTGAGTGTATGAAGACATCATTTTCCCTTGTCATGGAAAATATTAATTTCATAGTTGATGTGCAGGGAGCATTAGTGGCCACTGAGACGGAGGCCCTTGTGTTCTTGAATCAGCGCCATACACATGTCTGTAGTGGATGAATTTGTCCCTTCTTATGCTATTCTCTTCTCTTATATATAGTGTGTATATGTGTGTGTTACTGATTTAGGAGAAATTTAGATATTGTGAGTGAATGTTCTCTGTTAGTCATGTTGGATAGCTGTAAATTGTAAAGGAACACAATAGTAAGTTTATCCTTCTCCATGCTAGATGAATTATCGCATTATCTTGGTGTCAGAGGAACAATATAGAACAAAACCTAAGTTATTTCACAGTGGTCTTCTTTTATTTCTGTAGTAATTGATTCATAAGTTCAGAGTTCTCTCGTACATTTCTGATACTGTACAGAAAGTTATTGTTCTCTTAGTCTTAAGTTTTTGATCCTCTGAACTTGTGAAGCTGCATGTATGACAATAATAGCAACTACATTTTAATTGGTGCAAGCCCTTGAAATTTTTTTACTGAATCTGGAAAGAAAGGTGGGCCATGCACATAGCAATGTTTGGTGTGAATTTCGCTCTTAACAGAAATATGTATTTCGCTCATGCTCAGCCATGTTTTGGATATTCATGTTTTTATCAGGCAATTGAGTGTTTAAACACTAACATTTTTATATCCCTATTTACTATCCTTCAGAATTGATCCTGTGGGAGATCATGACAAATGGTATTTTCTCTCTGCAGGTTCAGATGTCTAGAACATCAATTATAGTCAAGCTCATTTTGGGGCTTCTCTGGGTCATTATTCACTTGACAATCAGCATTTTCAATTTATGGTCTCACCTGATTTATAATCTAGAATGTTATCTGATTTCATGTGGGTTGTTGTGGAAGTATTGGAATCTCAACCTAGGTAGACTCAAATACTTAGCTATTGTGGTTGATAGCAAAGAAGCTAAAAATACTGCAAAAATCAAGGAGTTATTATGCTGGCTGTCAAGTATTGGTGTGAAGTATGTCTGTATCTACGACATTGAGGGTAAGACAACACATTCATCATTTAAATTTCGAGGATTTGGTTGTTTTCAGTCTGAAGATTTTCATTGACTAGTTATCTGCATATATCATCTTCTCTTTCCATACAAACATGGTTATTAAAATTCATATTATTTTAAGCAAAGCAAACAACAATGCATGGTTGCGATAAGACTTGGGGCATTCGCAGAATAAAACAAGCTAACTGCCCTGTTGTGCTTTACACATTATCTTCTGATGTTTTGGTCTATAGATGCGCAGAATCTATGTAGCTTGCATAAGATTACCTTTCTAATTATCTTGTGCTGCAGGAGTACTGAAGAAATCATTTGATCATGCTATGAATCTTTCAACGGGTGGAAACTGGGGAGAATGTTTGGTAATTTACACTATTGATCTTTCTATTGCTTAATTTCTCTCCTCTTTTGTGTATGTTATCTGCAGTTTGGCATGCTCATTGCTTTTTTAGTTAATATGAATCATAGTTCATGGTGACATGTAGGATATTGGTGCAAGCATCAAAGCTGTACAGTTTAGGCACAAAGAAATGATGATAGACTGTATTTCTGGTTCTGATGGCAAGGAGGGCATTGCTAAAGCAGCCAATTTGCTTTTGTCAACTTACTTGAATGGCGATAATGAAGAAAACAGCAAAAGGGAGCCAGTATTTACAGAAGCTGACATGGCCAATGCACTAAAAGCTGTAGGTACGCTTGAAACAATTCCGCCTCCCATACCACTCTATTTGATATTACTGATTTACCCATTTGTTCATGATTTTACCATACTTTACCATCATAAGACCAAGTTCTGATTTTGTCCATTAGGCTGTGGTGGACCAGAACCTGATCTTCTTTTCATGTATGGTGCTGCTAGATGTCATTTAGGCTTTCCTGCATGGAGATTACGGTATACTGAAATCATGTAAGTTCTTTTATCAATGTATTAGGATGATAATTCCATTTTTTACTTCCACAATTTCCGAATATCTAATATTCTTGTTCAGGCATATGGGACCATTGAAGTCAATGAAATACGGCACCCTCGTGAAAGCCTTGTATACCTTCTCAAAGAAACATCAAAACTATGGTAAGCTTGGTTTTCAGCTTTGTATTGTTCTGTAATGGTATCAGCCTTTACATTTAACATGGGTTATGGCATAAGCACTTTGAAAAGTAGTCATACTAAGCTTTGCCTCGTGGGGCCTTTGTTACCATTTTTGTAGATAGTTTACACTATGGTTTCACATGCTAATAGCTATGCCTGTGCTTTGCAAAATGTGTCGGCCAAAGTAGTTTGTTTTCACCTTCTCATTGGTTCCCACACTTCACCATTTTGTTCCAGAATACGCTAGTACAGTTGATGCTTGATACAAATCATTATTTTGACGAACTTCGGCTGACTTACAAACCTTTTTGCATCTCAGGTAAATGAGAGCTGATACTTATGTAAAGAATAACGGGCAATCATGCCGAGGCACTATTGGAACTGCACCCTCCTGCCACTTTTGTGTCTGATTATACTATACTAAGGATCGACACAACTAATAGTTCATCGCCACAGCCACTCCGTATTCCCATGTAACAAGATCAGAAGCGTCAATTGATATAGCATTCAAATTATATCGATAATGATGATTATTGGAGCTAGCCTTGAGGGCATAGGCAATTTATAATAGATATTACCAATGTGTCTACATGAATCACGGAATCTTCCCTTGTTCTGCTGCAGCAGTCGGCACAGTTTGATCTGTCAGATTTCTGCTGCCATGTACTTGATGGCAATTGCTAGCTTTCATCATCGTATAACAGTGCCCCCTTTGCAGCCTTGCTGCACTTTCTTGGATCTGATATTACCATAAAAGGTTTATCATAGGCTATCTGCAGTGGTATGCTGGAAGAAAATTTAGAGAAAGTTTATAATATAGAGTATATAGACTATGATTTAGAGTATAGAGTATCGTCTAGCGTACGCGAGTGCGGATGGTCTGAAACCGTTGGCTGTATGCGAAATGACCATGTGAAATAGACTAACCTGATTAGTAGTGTTTGGCACTCGGCGCTGCAAGCCCAGCTGCCCACCCTTCACAGTCAGAAACGAGAGAGGCCTCTCTCTCCGCCCAGGCTCCATATGTCGTCGTCGCAATCACAAACGGCGCGGTGCCCCTACTGCCGCGCGTCCGGCCCGGCGCGCTGCGCGACGACGCAGCCACCGCTCTCGCGCGCCGTCTCCGAGTGCTCCGCCTGCGCCCGCATCGTCCTCGAGCGCCACCTCCACACGCATCCCTTCTTCCCCGTCTTCCCGTCCCTCCACCCGCTCCCCCTTGTCACCCCTGACCTCGCCGCTGCCGCCGCCGTCCAGCCCTCCCCCGACGTCGACGATGACGCCGACCCCTTCCTCCCAGCCGGCTTCGTTTCCGCCTTCTCGGCCTTCTCCCTCGAGCGCCACCCCGTCCTCGCACGCTCCGCCACCGCTTTCTCCGGCCTCCTCGCCGAGCTCGAGCGCGCGCTCGCCGTCGACTCCGCGGCATCCTCCACGCCGGACCCCGCCGGGCCCATGGTCTCCGTCGACAGCCTCCGCGCCTACCTCCAGATCGTCGACGTTGCCTCCATACTCAAGCTGGACCGGGACATAGCCGACCACGCCTTCGAGCTCTTCAAGGACTGCTCGTCTGCGACCTGCCTCAGGAACCGGAGCATCGAGGCGCTCGCCACCGCCGCACTGGTGCAGGCCATCCGCGAGGCGCAGGAGCCCAGGACGCTACAGGTTTGTGATAAGCACACCATCTGTTTGTTCTAATGCTCTAGTGGAAGAGATGAATGGGCTTAGCTGTGTAAGCATGCGTTTCTTTCCAGCAATTAACGATTTAAGACCAGTTAAATTACTAAATTTAGTGCTAAAATATTCTATTCAAGTTCCCCTTTTAAGCCCGCATGTAAAACACAATTGCAACTAAATAAAAAGTTAAGTGTCTGCATTTTATTTCATCAAATCTTATAGACTTTTTCTCCATCAAATATGAAAGTTATTACTCGAAGTCAGTTACCTCACCATATCCAACCTTGTGTTCTAGCTATTGCAGATTTGGATAAGTTTAACCGTCTTAGGACTTGGGCATTCCTTGATCCGATCTAAAAAACATTAGGCAAGCTTCACAGGCAAAATGATTGAACCAAATGTTTGGTCAGCTTTGTGTATGCTTAATCTGTGTTATAAAAAGATTTGGTGTTTGGTTAACAGATATTTTTATTATACTTTATTGTTTAGTATTGATTCACCTTGTGTTTGCTATATGGCCAGGAAATCTCTACTGCTAGCAATCTCCCTCAGAAAGATATAGGAAAATACATCAAAATACTTGGTGAATCTCTGAAACTGAGCCAGCCTCTTAACAGCAATTCAATAGCTGTTCATATGCCTCGGTTTTGCAGTCTGCTCCAGCTGAATAAATCTGCTCAGGTATTAGATGGGCTGTTACTGGTACTTTATGCCATAAAATCAAGATATGCTTTTAACATTGTATCATTTGACTCCTCAGGAGCTTGCAGCTCATATTGGTGAGGTAGTTGTTAATAAATGCTTCTGCACACGGCGAAATCCCATAAGTATATCTGCTGCGGCTATCTACCTTGCATGTCAGCTTGAGGACAAGCGCAAAACTCAGGCTGAGATCTGTAAGGTAACGGGCCTTACAGAGGTCACCCTACGCAAAGTATATAAAGAACTGCTAGAGAATTGGGATGATTTGCTCCCCCCAGGCTATACACCAGCCACACCACCAGAGAAAGCTTTCCCAATGACCACAATTTATTCAAGCCGATCATCAAGTGGCAAGGACCTGTGTCAGGAGAAGGTATTGGACAGTATTAAGCAAAAAGGCCCTGAGCCTGATCACATAGTCATCGTAAAAGAACAGGAAGACAAGAAAATCAGCACAGTTGGTCGACCTGCAAAACTTGAGCCTCACGACTCGAGCAAGGCAATTTGGCAACCAAATGCCTCACTCTCAGCATCTACAAAATGTGACCGTGACAAGGTGGAAACTAATGTCCGTGGGTTCAACCTTAACGAGGCAACATGTGCAATGGATTTCGATAGAGCGGAAACAAGGCTTAATCCAACTCTGGGAGGTGAAAGATCTTTAAATGAAACAAAGGTTCTGCCGTTGCCTCCCAACAGGCAGCCTGCCCCATGGCAGCTTAAGCAGGTGGCACCTGCAACTGGATCATCATACTCTAGACTTGGTGAGCAGCAGTTGGGTCTGGATCTTGTAGCTGCACTAAAAGGAACTGGCAAAAGGAATGCTCGGGATGGTGGTGATGGCCGGGATAAAGAAGTGAAGTGAATAGTTGCTGCTGTTTTCCTTATTGTCGCTTGACAAAAAATAGAGATAGTAGTAGCTTTGTAAATATAGATGCTTGTTTGTAGCAGAGTCAGATTCGGCTACTCTATCAATATGTATTTTTGTTACGTCTTTCCTGAACTGTGAAATGTCACTCCAAACTCTGTAGCTTCTGTGCTGAATTTTGTACTTCCAAATTCAAATGAAGTCGTTTGTGCTGACTGTCTCAACATGTTCCGTGCGATGAAATTATAATTCATTTTCATATAAGCTTTGGTATTGTCAGTCTATATAGAAACTGTTTTGTTACCTGAAACGGTGGTCAATTCTAATGGCACGCTCCAGGGAGCCAGGTGGAGTGTTAGTGCGAATATAGTCATAAAAAGCTGGAAGGGCTCAAAAAGAAAAGGAAAAAAACTGCCCCCGAACTGGATAATACGGTGCGATAGCGAAGCAGAGGCCCTGAAAAACCCATCGTTCCCCACTGCTCGGCTGCTGCTCATCCCCTCCCGGCGCCATGGCCGTCTCCTCCTCCACCTCTCCGCTCCCCCTCCTCTTCCTCCACCGCGGAGCTACGAACTCTACGCCCGCCACCCTCTCCTTCCCTTCCACCCTCCGCGCGTCCTCGCTCCGCTCACGCGCCGCGGCCGCTCCACACGCCGAGACCCTCTCGGAAGCCGGCATCCCCGACGCGCCACCGGTACGTGAATGTACTGATATATTAGCATGGGCATTCGATTAGGTTTGTTTCCAAAATCTACTGGGAGTTTTAGGCGTTAGCTGCCGGAGTCGATATGTGTGCCGCTTTCATGCCCCGCGTGGGAATGGGACGCACAATTCGTTACATGGCTGCATTAGTTCAGTGCTTGTCCCTTGGATTGGATTCGTTGGCTAAAATTGCAATGCTCGTTCTTTCAGGAAGGAGAGGGAGCGGTAATTCCGTTGCCATCGTCGATTGGGGATGATGGGGAGCAGGTACTTTTTCTGACCGTTAAATTTCCTATGTTATTGAATGTTTCGTCCTATTGACGTTGATGTTGTGATTCTACTATGCGAAATTGTTGTTTGCTGTTGCTGTCCACAGTAAGGTAGAAACGTGGTTATCCTTTATTGCATCCATGTATTGAGACATACTTAGTGTTATTAACATTTGTGGAAGATTTAAGCTGGAATGAGGAATTGGATATCGATTTGGAAATGATTATATGGAAATAATGAATCAGCGTAATTGCATTGATGTACATGATAAAACAGGACGTTTCATGTACGGCGTAACCAGGGAAAGTCTGATGGATGCTCTCAAGACAGATATGAAGAGTGCTTGCACATCTATTGACCCCAACTATAGGGTTTTGATAGTACACGGTGCTAATGATGATGATGTGTCATCTGATGATGCTCTAGAATTTAATAAATATATGAGCAACCATGAAGTGCGTATAATTGAAGGAGCTGGTGATACCTATACATCATGTCATCTTGAGTTAGCTGACATTGTAATGAAAATTCTTAAATCTGAATAATATAAGTTGGAAATAAATGCAGCATGACATATCTATTTATCGCAATACTCTTATTCTGCCAGTATATTTTACCAATGTTATGGTGTATATGTTCCTGGAACTATTAATTGTCTGCCAATGTAACCATTCAAGAAATTGAGGTTGTTTAAGCTTTCCTTTTCATATTGATGGTTTCTCTTTATATTACATGATTCTTGATCCTAATCAGCTGCATGTTTTTATGTAGTGTATCTTCACTTTCTCTGCAGAAGTTGTTAAAATTGATGTATTACTAACAACACTTATTGTAAATGTTATCTTCTCGCAGCTGGCACCTAAGCAGAAGATCAGAATCAAGTTGAGGTCTTACTGGGTGCCGTTGATAGAGGACTCCTGCAAGAAGATAGTTGAGGCTGCCAAAACAACCAATGCAAAGACCATGGGCCCTGTTCCTCTGCCAACCAAGCGGAGAATTTATTGTGTGCTCAATTCTCCCCACGTGCACAAGGATTCCAGGTTCCATTTCGAGATCCGGACGCACCAGCGGCTGATTGATATCATGTATCCAACTGCCCAAACAATCGACTCGTTGATGCAGCTCCAGCTCCCTGCCGGAGTGGATGTTGAGGTGAAGCTATGATCCTGTTGGAATTAAACTTTTCAAAAGTTCAATGTAAGATGAGGCACTTTTCTGCAGACTTTTTCGTCCATCCTTTGCTGCTGAGACTGAAAAAATATGAAGAGTCTGTAATATGGAGAAAAAAATCTTATATGAATTTTCTTGCATTTAAGTATGTGAATGAGATTGGTCTGGTATTCTCGTGTGATCATCTTGGTAAACTAGGTCGATTTATCCCAAAAAGTAGATCATATTTATTTTAAGAGAACGGCGATATATCATTCATGCTGGTATTCCTCGAAAAAAAAAATCATTCTTGCTTGTAGTGGAGCACAGGTGCACAAATACTGGCATGACTTTAATAGACTGAAAATCTTCAGTGTGTTTCTTCTCCCAGACAAAACTTTTTGTAAGTTTTTGTTGGTTGCGTGTCTATATCAGTTAAACTACTGTTCTTCTAAATTTCTTCGGAAACTATTTCAAGTTCATTTCCGATTAACCTTTTTTTAGCGGCCATTTCCGATTAACCTAGGATGTTGTTTCTGGATGTGGTCTTCCTTTCCTTTTCGAAGAAAAACGATACAAAGTTGGTCTTCAGCAACCTGCAGTAAGTAACTAGTAAGCAGCCCCGGGCCCCGGCCTCAATGGTCCACGAAATCGTTGCTTAGTTTTCCTTTTCTCCGTCCGAAAGCGACCCAAACATTGCGGAAACTCGAGACGAGCGTTGGTCTAGTGCAGAAATCATTCATGACACGTAATCATGCATTATATTATATGTACGTTACTGTCAAAATAAAATTAGATGTAAACAAATTATGAATGCGTGACAGTAATTTGTATGGTTTGATGGGTCGGGATTTGCGTCACTGCTGCGCGTGTCTGGTCTCGCCAGCCACGCATGTCCTTGCATCATCACTGGGTAAATAGGACACGACTTCTCTCCTCCCGCTTGTCCTCCCATTCCGTCCTCTGCAGGATCCTTGCGGCAAGGTATCCTTACGGTGAGCAACTAACCTGTTGACTCTGATAGGGAAATTTGAAACCAAGCATCTGACCTTGCGCGGCCCCGCCACCCCGGCGCAACCTCGGGCACATGGCTCCCGGCGCCCACCGCCGCCCCGGCGCGGCTCTGCTCCGCCTCCCACCGAGAAGAGAGCTTCTGGCCCGCGCCGCCACCGCCGGTGCCCACCCCCGGAACCCTAGCGATCGGTGGCAAATCTTCTTTTGCTTCGCTGGTGCTTCTTCTCTGAGTTTCCGTGTGGGCGGTGGTGATCCTGGGTGGCCGGTGGCGTGGCCTTCATCGGGAGGGGGTACTTTTGAGGTTTCCTTCCAAGTTCGAGGGCATGGAGGTGCAAGGGCTTTTTGGGGATTTTGCTTCTTCGGCCGACTCTTTTTGTGGAGCGGTAGGGTCTTCAATCTTATCTCATACGCCAAAGCCGTTCCTCCACTCCTGCGAGCGTTTCTTTGGGAACTTCTGGGAAAGGTCCAGATCCTACGCTCAGGTGCTCGTATACAAGGCGGCTCCGATCATCATGGTGTACAATGATGATGAAGGAAGCCGGAAGGTCGCTGGAAGTCGCTCCAAGGAAGGTACTTCTAACCCTAACCCTACTGCTGGTGTGGGTGGTTCTGGAGGGAAGGGTTCTATGATGGGAAAGGGTTTCGTTCCTTCTCCGGTGCCTGGTTCTGGTGCGATTGGGAACCCTAAGAGTTCCGAGGTTGAGGTTAAGGGTCAGTTTGCTGAGTTGGGTGGTAGAGGTGCTCCTTATGGCAGATCTGGGCATTGGGAGGGAGGTGCTTTCTACCAGGGCCTGACGGTGCTGCTAGAGGCCGGGGCAGACGTGGTCGTTGGGGGGCTTCTGATGCTAGTTGGAGAGGGGGGAGAGGTAGAGGTAGAGGAAGATACGATCAACAAGGTTTTGTTCAAGGTTTTGTAGGGAAGAACTACTGGCATAGAGATCAAGATTGGAAACCTTGGCAGGATGCTGGTCAGTCTAAGAGGAGGGATGAAGATAAGAAAGATTTCACTGGGGCTGATCAAGGGGATTCTTCTGCTGGAGGAAGCTCAAATCAGATCAAACCTCATGAGGAAAAGGATAGGGGCAAGTTGGCTGGTAAATCTAGATCTAAGGATAGGCTTCCAAGTGTTGATGAAGGGCATCAAGTTCCAGTGATCAGAGAGGGGAATAAGCAGTTTCATGAGGGAGAAGCGTTGTGTTATAACTGTGGAAGTAAAGATCATAAGGTGCAGAATTGTCCAAGTGCTAAGCAGTGTGCCAGATGTACTAAAGTGGGTCATGAAGTTGTCAATTGTTACTCAAAGCTGTTAAGGGATTATATTGCTCTCATGTGTGCTACTCAAGTGGAAGGGCAATGCTTTTTCAACATTCCTGACATTGTTTCTGAAGTGAAAACTAAAGACATAGAAAGCATTGCCATGATTACTGTAACCAGTGGTGTGGCTGATGCTAGTCACATTGAAGAACAGTTCAGGAACAATGATGTTAACTGCAAGTGGGATTGGTCAGCTAAAAGAATCTCTGAGAACAAATTTACCATGAAGTTTCCTGATGTGTCTATGATTAATCAGTGGAAGAACTTCAAGCTAGTCTTGAGTAATGAGGCTATCATTACTGTGGAGATTTGGAAACCTACTGTTATACCTAAAGGAAGGCTTCAAGAAGGCTGGTTTAGAGTGCGTGGCATTCCATACAATTTGAGAAACAAGAAGGTGATTGCCTATGTTGGATCACTGGTTGGATCAACAGTTGACATTGATGATGACCAAATGGAAACTGGTGAATATGTCAGAATCAAGATTGCTTGTAAAGATTTAAGCAAGGTTAAAGCCTGTGTTGAAGGGACAATTTATCCTTTTTACTATGACTTTTGGTTTGAAAGAGAGGTGGAAAAATCCAACAGGAAGAGAGAAAAGGAAGCTATGATTATTATTAATGAAGAGGAAGCTTCTCAATTTTTTAACAAGAAAAGTAAAGCACAACATGAGTTTTCTAAAGACTCATCTAAAAATGAGTCTTCAACTGGGGGAAACAAAAGTGGAAATGATAAACAAGAACATAGTGGCAAACCCACAGAAGCTATGGTTATCAGGGAAGAAGCTATTTATGGAATGCAGGGCAAAGGCCTAGAATATAATGGGAGAAAATTTGATAAAGAGGAGATGGTTTATAAGAATCAGGTAGATCACTCTTGCTCATGGAATGCTGATGAAGATGATTTACTGGGGGAAGATTTAGATGAAGTAAACAAGTCTAAAGTGGAGGTAATGGGTAAAACACCTAGTATGTTAAGGTGTGACACTCATAAAAGTGTGAAAAATGGTAATGGGAAAAGCATGGTGACAGAGGATGGCAAAATGAATGAAAAAAGGGATTAAAGTGTGATAAAAAATGTATTGATAAAAAGAGTACCCCTGAGACTAATAAAGTAGAGGTGAACAACAAGGTACTTGAGAAAAACAAGAAGACTGGGGAAAATGACAAGCAGCAGATTTCTGTTGATATCAATTTGCAGAAAAATGAAGAAAGGAAAATCAATGAGCATCAAATGTTGAAGACCAATCGACAGAGTGGTAGAATTCAGAAAAAGATGGCTGACAAAATGAGGGAAGATGAAGATGTAGAGCAAAGGTCTTCTTCTGTGGATGGTATGTCAAACAACCCTCAACCTTTTTCTTCAATGAATTTCAATGATATTTCTAGTATTGCAAAGTCCATGGGTGTTAAGATATCGGTTGGTGATTTTGATGCTGTTAATATGCTAAAAGATTTAGAAAAAGCTGGAATAGAACTCCATAATAAAAAGATGTTAACAAATGTTATGGGGTCTAATTGTGATGGGGAGGATGTTAATGTGTCTGGTAGAGGTCCTTTAAGACTAACTTGATATGATGAAACGGGTATAAGTGATTACAGTGAGGTGAATATGGACAAAAAGGATATAAGAAGTTATACTAGAACTAACAAAAATGACAAAGGTGATCAAAGGATGCCGACTCCTAGGAGAAGTAAAAGGAGTGCTCCGTCAATTTATAGAAATAAAGGATTCCAGGTTCGTCCTGAATCTAAATTAAAAAAGCATAAAGGTAAAGGATGATTGAGGGATTATTTTGGAACTGTAGAGGTTTAGGGAAAGTAGTGAAGATATAATTTCTTAAAGAATTGAATAAAGAAAAAAATTTGGATTGGTTCTGTCTTCAAGAAACTAAGCTTAAGGTTTTGGAGAATAGTTTCTTGAGGAAGTTCAATGTTAATGATACTTTTGATTGTCATATTTTACCTGCTAGAGGTTTAGCTGGTGGTATTCTAACTGCCATTAAAAGAGACAGATTCAATGTAGAATCCTGGAAGGATGGGTTGTACATGTGTAAGGTTGTTCTTTGGGATAAGAAAATTGATAAAAAATGGTCCTTGATTAATGTATATGGTGCACCTAATGTAGAGGCTAGAGAGGAATTTCTAGCTGAACTTTCTGCCTTCTGTTATGATAGTGTTTTGCCGTCTATAATAGGGGGCGATTTCAATATAATAAGGAATAGTTCTGAAAAAAATAAAAAATTCATTCCTAATAGATTCTCTGATCTCTTTAACGAGATTATCAATTTATATGAATTAAGGGATTTAGAGATTTCAGGAGGTAGATTTACTTGGAGTAACAATTAGGAAAATCCTACACTAGAAGCTCTTGATAGAATTTTGGTTTGTAATAAGTGGGAAGAGCTTTTTCCAAGAGTGGTAGTGGAGAAGAGGGCTAGAATTCTTTCCGATCACAATCCTCTGTTAATCCATGGTTATGTAAGTATGGAAAAAAGCTATATTCTTTTCATTTTGAAACAACTTGGTTGAAACACCCAGAGTTCTTCAAAAATGTTGAAAGAATCTGGGTTGAACCAACCAAGGACAAGGACTCAATAAGCAAAGTTCTTTACAAAATCAAGAAAGTCAAAAAATTCTTGAAGGGATGGCATTACAATTTGGCAGGTCACAGAAGAAAGAAGAAGGCTGAGATAGAGTCAAGATTAAATATTTTAGAGAAAAAGGAAGAAGACTCATTGTTAACTCCAAATGAAATTTTGGAAAAGATGAAGCTGAAAACTGAGATGTTTAAATTTTGGGAAGAAGAAGAGATGTATTGGTTCAAGAGAAGTCAACAGAATTGACTATTGAAAGGTGATATGAATACGACATATTATCATAAAATAGCAAATGGGAAAAAACGGAAAAAATACTATTTTTTCTTTGGAAAATAATGAATGAATTGTGATACAGGGGAACAATGAGTTATTAAAGTATGCAACTGAATATTATAAATTGCTTTTTGGGAAATCAAATGGTACTGTATTTGGTTTTGGAGAGGATATGTGGCTACAGGAAGATATGATTACTAATGATAAAAATGATCTTCTAACAGCAAAATTTGAGGAAGAAGAAATTAAAAATGCACTTTTTAAGATGGAAAAAAACAAAGCTCCTAGTCCAGATATGATGCCTATTGAATTTTACCAGAGTACATGGGAGATATTAAAGAAGACATTATTCAAATTTTTGAGGACTTTTATGAGGAAAAGTTAAACATTTTTAGAATAAATTTTGGGGTCATAACTTTGTTACCCAAAGTGAAGGATGCTGTTAGAATTCAACAGTATCGCCCTATATGTTTACTAAACTGTCTCTATAAATGGTTTACTAAAGTGATAACATTAAGATTGGAGAGTGTAGCTCAGAATCTTATTCATGATTCACAATCAGCGTTCATTCCTAAAAGGAATATCATGAATGGAATCATGTTATTACATGAAGTATTGCATGGGACAAAAATAAGGAAAGATATTATTGGGGTAATTCTAAAGTTAGATTTCGAAAAAGCATATGATAAGGTAAATTGGGAATTTATTTTAAAATGTTTCAAGAAGAGAGGTTTCAGCCCAAAATGGTGCAGATGGATTAAATGTATTCTAGAAAATGGGACTCTCAGTGTTAAGGTTAATGAAGATTTGGGAACTCATTTTCAAAGCTACAAAGGGGTGTGTAAGGATCGAATGCCCAAGAGGAGGGGGGTGAATTGGGCTTCTTTTCAAAAATCTAAACAATAAAACTTAATTTCTAAAAGCCCAATTCCCTACGCAAACTATCTATGCATTGAGGTAAATAGCAACTTCGTGGAATATAAAATGCATAAATGTAAGGGAGAGGAAGAGGATGCAAACTCTCGAGGAGACACGAGGATTTATTCCGTGGTTCGGCAAGATCGTCAAGATCTTCCTACATCCACGTTGTGGCACCCACCAAAGGGTTTAGCCACACCCAAGTCACCGAGACGAGGGATCTCCACTATTCTTCTCCGTTTGCCAACCTTGGCAAGGTGGAACTCAAGCCTTGTACAACTTCGACCCTCCGGGCTTCCACAAATGCCTTGGCAAGCTCCGGAAGTCTTCTCACAGTTACAAACACCAAGGGCACTCCCTTGAGGCTCTCACTAACCTAGAGATTCCACTCACCCATAATGGAGGCACACAAGCTCTCTCTCTAGCTAGTTCTAGCCTACCTCTTGGTGTGTAGGTGATCAAAAATGTTGTAGAAGTGATGGCTCTTGGTCTTGAACGCTTGTGGATGTGTTGAGAATGTTTTGTGATCAAGACTTATCGAAATGACCGGTTTAGGGGGTATTTATAGTCAGCATCCACGAAATAGCCGTTGGAAAAGTAGGCTGACAGAACTTTTCTGCGAACATCGGATGATCCGATGTCTCCCCTTTAGTTAACATCAGTCAAGTTTACTTTAGCTGACGTCATTGTGTCAGATATGGCCGTTGTTAGACCGATGTTGCAATTGTCTTCTCATCGGATGATCCGATGGCTCTTCCTCCAGAATTCACTCAAACTTGATGCTTACTGGAGTGATTGACCGATGTGTATATCTCTATACATCGAATGATCCGATGCTACACTTGGTCCAAGAATATTGCAAACTGTACTGATGGACCGATGTAGCTGAGCCCTTAACATCGGATGATCCGGTGAGTGCTTTGTTCTGAGGTATTCTTCTTCTGCTGAACCAACTTGACCGATGTGTTGTTCTGAGAAATCATCGGTTGATCCGGTGAGTTGATTTTGTTTGCTTCGAGTTGTTTCTAAGTGATTCTTTTGTGTCTTGCTCAAATGACCTCTTAGACTTTGTTGGAATTGTACTTCTGATGGTTGTCAAGCATTAAGTGTCATCAATTGTGGTTGAATGACTTTGACATAAGAGCTTTCACTTCTTATATTTATATCATTGATTTGATCTCATAAAGTGATTGTATATGGGTCTCCAATGACATATAGTTTTCATTTGATTGGGTGATTATGGGAACCTTGCATTCACAAATTCATTAGTAAAATCCAATGGTTGTCATTAATCACTGAAACCGTACCTCATGGGGGCCTAGATGCTTTCAGGGTGAGACAAGAAGATCCTTTATCACCCCTTTTGTTCAACTTTGCTGCAGATTGTCTAACGAGAATGGTCCATAAAGCCCAGAATTCAGGCTTGATACATGGTCTAGCTGACGATCTTATTGATAAAGGAATAACTATTCTTCAATATGTAGATGATACTATTCTTTGTTTCAAAGAAAGTAAAAGGGATGCTTATAATATTAAACTTTTGCTGGCAATGTATGAGCAGATGTCAGGTTTAAAAATAAATTTTGATAAAAGTGAGATTATAGTGTTAGGAGGAGATAATGATTTGGCTATAGAATACTCCAATATATTTAATTATCAAATATCATCCTTTCCTATTAAATATCTAGGAGTGCCAATTTCTCCTGGGAGATTGCATGTAGCTGATTGGCATAACTTGGAAGATAAAGTAGCCAAGAAAATCGACAACTGGAAAGCCAGTTACTTATCGATGGCTGGAAGAACTGTATTGATAAATGCAAGTTTATCCAATTCACCGGTATATCATATGTCAATATTTCTGTTACCTAAAACAGTAATTGAAAGAATAAACACTGTCAGAAGAAGATTCTTCTGGCAAGGAGGAAGTTCAAAAAAGAAATATCATCAGGTGGCATGGGATAAAGTTTGTAGAAATAAGAAGAAAGGAGGTTTGGGGATTAAAGATCTACGGAAAATGAACATAAGCTTGCTTACGAAATGGTGGTGGAAGATTGAAACTGAAAATGGTACTTTACAAGATTTTCTCCAGACCAAATATATTAAAAATAGGCCTATTAGTCCTCTGAAGAACGGACAGAAAGATTCTCCTGTATGGACTGATCTGATTAAAGTTAGAAATATATACACCAATGGTAGAAAATTTAAGTTAGGGAATGGAAGAAGTATAAATTTTTGGCTTGACAGATGGTTGGAAGACAAACCTTTATGTCAGAGTTATCTGCCTCTTTTTCAGTTGAGCGGCCTAGAGGGGGGGTGAATAGGCGATAATCGATAATTTAAACTTAATTCAGAGTTATGAAAACAGAGGAGTCGGACTTGTCTGACTTCTAGTCGGACTTGTCTGACCTAAGTCGGACAAGTCTGATCTGGGTCGGATAAGTCCGAGATTACCTGCACCATCAGACCAAAAATCCAATTTTTAAGCGATCTAGTGAGAGATATCGATCCCTAGCAGTTCTACACGAAGTATGGAGTGGAAAGAAAGCTGAGGGAGAGATAGCACGCGGAAAAACACTAGAATCAAAACTTGCGAGAACGGAAGAACAACAAGAGACAAACGATTTTATCCCGAGGTTCGGAACCACAAAGGATCCTACGTCCCCATTGAGGAGTCCACAAAAGACCAGGCCTTCTCTAGCCTTTCCCTCACGAGTTGCCACAAAGGCCAACTCCCAAATCTTCCACTATCACAAAGATTCTTACAAACTCCCCGATTACAAGAGATCACAAAGAAATCGCGGGGCGACGCCTAACCGTCTAGGGGAGAACCCCAAGAGCAACAAACACGCAATCACGAAGAAACTTAGCGAATCACACGTTGCTCAACCCCTCAACAAACCATTTCTCCCGATTCTCACAAATCACTCTTCACTCTCCCAAAAACTCGAATTTGGGCTCTAGAGGTGAAGAACAAGTGGAGAGAGATTCTTGAGTTCAAATGGGCGTTCAGAACTGTTCAGGGGTGTTAGGTATGGTTGGTGGGTCGAAACCACCCACTATTTATACTCCAAAAGGTCATTAGAGCCGTTTGACACAGCCCACGTCGGACATGTCTGATACAAAGTCGGACTTGTCCGAATTGCTGATGTCATAAAGCATACGGCTACCTGTTGGAATTTAAATAGTGCACCAAAAGCCACCTCGGACATGTCTGACACAAAGTCGGACATGTCTGACCTCAAAGGTCATTCCTTTCACTTCAGACTTGTTTGACCAAAACCACTTCAGACATGTCTGACATACAATCTCGGACATGTCTGAAGTTCTGCAGAGAGAACTCGGACAAGTCTGACTCTCTGGGACTTAGAAAATTTTTTCTTAGTCCCTGGGAACAGATCCATCTCGGACATGTCCGACCCCCAGGTTCGGACAAGTCCGAAACTTCACTGGAACTCTCACTGGAACCCTTCCAGTACTAATTCGGACATGTCTGACTCACAGTTTCGGACATGTCTAACTTCCTGCAGAGAGGATTCGGACATGTCTGACATCACAAGTCAGACAAGTCCGCCCAAGCCACAAAGGCCCTACTAAGATCTTCTACTAAGGGGTTGAGCACCCGAATGACTCACTAAGTGTCTACGCGCCGTGTCCCTCTTAATAGTACGGTTTTTCCTACGACTCAAGGAGAAAATAGAAAACCCTATTTCTATTCTTCTTCACCACAACTTTTCTCCTTTTGCCGTCTTTCTTCAAAGCTCCATTCCGTACTCCGGATCTGCGCTCATGCTCAACCAAGTTCATTAGCACTTTAATGGTTCATCATCAATCCACCAAAACCCACAAGGGACCTAGATGCACTTACAATCTCCCCCTTTTTGGTGATTGATGACAACCAACTAAAGTCTTCGACAAAAATAAGATTTGATAGAAGTTTTGAGTCTCAAGTGTATATGAGCTTTTGGAATAACAATAAAAACAACTCATATACACTCAATCGTCGTGGGGTGCCTATATGCTCGTGTGTGTGCAACAACGTGATAAATATGAAGAAATGCACACGAGATCAATGAAGCATCATAATGATCATCATAAGGCATCAACAAACATCATTAAGCATTAACAGTCATAAACGAGTAACAAATAAGTACAAGACACACCACGATAGAAAATATGACTACATACATGTCCATGTCCAAGAATAAGCACTAGAGTCTAATACTTCTCCCGCTTTGGCATCAAGGCACCAAAAAGGAGAAAAGTGGACACTAAGACCTAGTCTACTCGTTGTCGTCCTCGTCATTGTCGCCGTCATCATCGCCGCTCTCCTCCTCGTAGTCGCTCTCCTCGCCGGAGTCACCGTGAGCTGCAGGAGGTGCTGAGGAAGAGGCGCCAGTGCCGGTGAAGAAAGCCATATCCGCCTCGGTGAGCTCCGGAAACTCCGGTGGCTCCTCGTCTGAGCTGGTGTCGTCGACTAGAGGAAGCTGGAGGCGCTCCCTGATGGCTTCGAGGTTCCTCTGGTTCCTCTTTGCTAAGCGTTGAGTCGACCGACAGACGGTGAAGATCGACTTGAGTGCCTTGAGCAGACCTGATGAGCAAGATGGTTGTTGTTGGGGCACGGAGGATGAGCTGGGAGGCTGAGCAGACTTTCTCCTCGAGGAGCTGGGTCCTCCCTCTGCTGGTGCCGGTGCCGGTGCAGCTGCTCGAATTGGGTGATGAAGTTTGGAAGGCTTCTGAGGCACGAGGCGCCTATGAGGCACATCCTTCACAAACTTCTGCCCAGACACCGTCTCGATGAGCTTCATCAAGTACGGGGCGTAGCAGCAAGACCTAGCCGGTGTCTCCGAGGCGATGTAAATCTCCTCGTAGATATAGTCAAAAGCGTTGAATTGCTGCTCCCCTGCCAAGAGCTGGATCAGATTTCTACTGTTGTGATTGATCCTGTTGGCATCCCCATCCTTGGGTGAGAGGGTATTCCTTATCAGACGGTTCACCACGGCATGGAATGGCTTGAGGCCGTGGATATGAGGAGGGTTGGCTGGATACCCATCCTCATAGAAACTCTCCATCTCCAGGAGGTTCACTAGATTCATCTCATGGATCTTCAGAGAGTGCTGCAGGCTGTCCTCCATGCAAAGAATGCGGGCAAACTCCTCATAGTTGACTTCGTACTTCACCCCATTGGTCATCCAGGTGAAGCCGAGCTTGTCGACCCAATAGAACACTGTGGCATAAAATTGGAGGATGACTTCCTCGTTCCATGGGTATTGTAGACCCATGATCTCGCTGACTCCGTGGTGCTCACAAGCATCGAGCACCCCTCTGAAAAGAAGGTACCAGTCCTTCTTCTTCAAAGCAGCCTGCCAATCCACCCACTGCATCTCCGTCACTGGGTTCTTCTTGGTCGTGAGGATGGACCGGTAGTAGTCCATGTGGAAGAAACACCAGAAATGGGGATCCTTGCTCTCCCTCGGCTTGTCGTAACACCGCACATCTCTCATGTGCATGGTGTCATTTATATTCCTCCGGTAGTTTACCCTTTCGGTCGTGCGTCGAGTGTCACCAACTGGAGAGTGCACGACCAACGATCCGATCTCCTGCTGCCCTTGGGAGCTCGAGCTGCCCCCCTGACCACTGACATTTGCAAGCTGACCACTAGCGGGTCGCTTGACGATCACTTTCTTTGGTCGCTTCGACGGTTGAGCCGAAGTGTCGGGATCTGCGGGCTCCTTGCTCTCTTGTCATGACCCATAGCTAGAAAAAGATACAAGGATAGGTAAGAGTAAAAGCAAGAGAGATAGAGCAATTAACTTGATAGTTTCGATAGAAATTAGGTCTTAGAGTTATACAGGATCAGACATGTCTGACTGGAAAGTCAGACTTGTCTGACTCAGGAATTTCGGACATGTTCGAATTTCAGAGTCAGACTTGTCCGACCTGTACAAAAATGACCCTAATTGCTAAGGAAACTAAGCAAATCAATTTTTCTACCGACCAAATTTTGCACCAAGGTTGCAAACATGCCTAGGAACAATTCCAAGGGCATAAATTTGCAAACTTGCCGCTAGATCTAGAAATGAGAGGAAAGATGAGAAAAATACCTTTGGATGGAGAAAAGATTGAAGAACTCCGAAGGGGATGTGAATCCTCCAACTTCGAGGGAGATTTTCCCTCAAGAACTCCTCACAAGAGCCTCAAAAGCAATGTGGATCGCCTTGGGAGGTTTGAGAGAGATGGAGGTTAGGGTTTGAAGTGAGGAGAGAGAGAGAAGGAAAGGAAACCGTCGGCCTCTTTGAAGGGGTTTGAAAGTGCATCTAGGTTCCCCGTGTGTTTTGGATGATTGATGATGACAATTAAGTCGCTAATGAGCTCAAATGATCTTAGCACAGGTGTGGACTCGATCGGAGACGCAAACATTCAAAAAGGAAAAGGAAGGAAACGGAGTCGACTCGAAGCGTAGAAACTAGGGTTTCTAGCGTGTTGAGTTAGACTAGCCGTAGAAATAGGAGGGTGTGTGCGTAAAGTGCAAAGAGATCAAAGTAGGAGCTCAAGAGTGATGGTTTAGGTAGAAACCCCGTTTAGAGTTGAAGTTAGAGTAGTCTGGCAGGAAGGCCGGACTAGTCCGCCTGGGTGGCCGGACTAGTCCGCTCCTGGCCAGACTAGTCCGTTTTCACACGGACCAGAAAGTCCTGTGTGACTTCGGACTAGTCCGTAGTGGGACGGACTAGTCCGTGGTACCCCTTAGGGTGGAGTTTCGGGACTAAGTCCTAGAGAGCGGACTTGTCTGTTTTGGGGCGGACCAAAAGGTCTTGTGTGAGATCGGACTAGTCCGTCCGTGGACCGGACTAGTCCGTGGTGCTGAGTGCAAAGAGGTTTGCGACTAAGTCCTGGAGGACGGACTAGTCCGCCCGGGTGGCCGGACTAGTCCGCACCTCCAGACTAGTCCGTTTCTCCACAGAACAAAAGGTTCTGTGTGAGAACGGACTAGTCCGCTGTTGGGCGGACTAGTCCGTGGTCTATGTGACCGTTTGAATTTGAAGTTTGGCGGGTAGCGTGACGATCGCTGCGACAGTTGTCGGGACCTGACAGAGGTCAGTGGTCCCCGTAGGCCGGACTAGTCCGGGCCTGAGGCCGGACTAGTCCGCCCTTTTGCTGAAGTCAGCAGTTTGGGCTCGGGACCCCTATAAAAAGGGGACCCCCGACCTCATTTCAAAATACCAAGAACCCTAGCGCCGCCACAGCCAACTTGGAGCATTCTTAAGCCTCTTTTTTGCCTACTTTCCCTCTAAAACTAATTCCTGAGTGGATTAGGGTTTAGTGAGGTGGAGAAGAGGAAGAACACCGCGCTTGTGCTCCCGGTTTGATCTCTTGCACTTATTGAGTCGTTGTGACCTGTGTGTTGAGTGTGTTTCGTGGTGTTGATCACCTTTGTGGTGTGGGAGCCTTAGATTGTGAGAAGACCCAACGAATCTTGTATTTACCCTTGTGATTAGTGGAGAACCAAGTTAGGCCCGTGCGGTAAACTTGGTGAGGGAAGGGTTGTTGAACCCGGTCCTTTGTGGACTCCTCAACGGGGATGTAGATTCTTGTGTGGAATCGAACCTCGGGATAAAATTTTTGTGCCTTCGTGTTCTTCGCACTTCTTTTATCGATTATTTCGTTCTAGGGTTGCTAGTTTTGTTTCGTGCTTCACATTGCTATAATCTTGTTGAAACTTGACTCACTCTTGTGTTGGTAGTTGCTAAACTTGACATAAACATATCCTCACCTGTAGCCTCGAGAAAATCCCCTTAAAACTTGTTAGAAACACTTTTTAGGGTTCTTCACGCAGGCTGACCGGACTAGTCCGCCATCAGACCGGACTAGTCCGCCCCCTGTGATTTAATCTTGTTTTATTAAGTCATTTGCAGGTCGATTAGCCTATTCACCCCCCCCCCTCTAGGCAACTTTCAGGGTTCGGATTTCCCACGTCGGACATGTCCGAATTTGTACTTCGGACAAGTCCGAATTCTCTCTGCAGACTTAAAACCCACTTCGGACATGTCTGAGTTTTGTCAGACTTTTCCGACTCCCCCTGAGTGTATGCAATGTGCAAACACTTGGGGATATATAGATAAGTAGATATGGACATTTTGGACAGGTTTTTGCAAATATCTTTGACAAAAATGATCAGTAAGCAACCAAAAATCAAACTATGATCATTTTCACCAAAGAGAAGTTTAGAACATAGTTTTCAAGAAAAATAGATGAGATTTTCGAAAACACACAACAATTTGAAGTTGAAAACTAATAGCAATCAGATGTGCACGACTCAAGCTATGTTTCGAGAATCCAAGATATTTAGCTCACTCCTTAGGTCACAAAAGCGTCTCTCATCAAGGGGTTTGGTGAAGATATCCGCCAATTACTTCTCACTTCTAACATGAGAGATAACAATATCTCCCTTGATAGAGTGATCTCGCAGGAAATGGTGACAAATATCTATGTGTTTGGTTCTAGAATGCTCGATGGAGTTGTGAGCAATCTTGATGGCACTCTCATTATCACATAGGAGAGGAATATGGCTCAGATTGTAACCATAATCTCTAAGAGTTTGTCGCATCCAAAGAAGCTGCGCACAGCAACTTCCGGCTGCAACGTACTCCGCTTCGGCTGTGGAAAGAGCAATGGAATTTTGTTTCTTGGAAGACCACGCAACCAAGGACCTACCAAGGAATTGGCATGTCCCGGATGTGCTCTTCCTATCTACCCTACAGCCCACATAATCCGCATCGGAATAATCGACGAGATCAAACTTGGATCCTTTAGGGTACCAAAGACCTAGATTAGGAGTGTGAACTAAATACCTAAGGATCCTCTTAACCGCTATCAAGTGACACTCTTTTGGAGTGGCTTGGAATCGAGCACACATGCACACACTAAGCATAATGTCGAGTCTAGAAGCACAAAGATAAAGCAAAGAGCCAATCATAGAACGGTATACCTTTTGGTCCACGCTCGCTCCTTCTTCGTTTAGTCCCAGATGCCCGTTTGTTCCCATAGGTGTCTTGATGGGCTTCGCCTTCTCCATGCCAAACTTTTTTAGAATGTCATGAGTGTACTTGGTTTGGCATATGAAGGTCCCTTCCTTGAGTTGCCTTACTTGGAAACCTAGGAAAAACTTCAAGTCCCCCATCATAGACATCTCAAATCTCTCCGTCATGATTTTGGAAAACTCATCACAAAAAGTTTTGTTAGTAGAACCAAATATGATGTCATCAACATAAATTTGGCATACGAACAAGTCATTATCAAAATGCTTAGTGAAGAGAGTATAATCGGCTTCCCAATTGTCGGTACCCTAAAAACCATACACCCCCTGAGGTTACTGTAGGGATCGAATGCCCAAGAGGGGGGGGTGAATTGGGCTACTTCAAATTTTAAGTCAATTTAAAGCTTAAGTGAAATCTAATTCTCGAAGCAAGCCAACAATGCAATTAAGAGAATTAAGTGCGGAAATTGAGAATTGCGTAATCGTAAAGGAGTAGGGAGGAGGAATGCAAACGCTCGAAGACACGGGGACACGTCGATTTTTCCCGTGGTTCGGTGAGATCACTAGGATCCACCTACGTCCACGTTGTGGCACCCACCTAAGGGTATCGCCACTCCCAAGTCACCGAGACGAGGGAATCCACTAACTTCCTCCGTTCGCCATCCTTGGCAAGGTGGAGCTCAAGCCTTGTACAACTTCGATCCTCCGGGCTTCCACAATGGTCTCGGCAAGCTCCGGAGCGATCTCTTCACTCTCCTCTTGATACAATGGTGAGTGCAATCACCAAGAATGCACTTCCTCACGGCTCTCCCTATTCTAGAGTCTCCACTCACCCAGAGAGGACGCACACAAGCTTAACTCTAAGAGGAACTAGCCTATATCTTGAGGTGTGAAAGGGTTACAAGAGTGTGAAAATGAGTATTCTAAGTCTTGAACACTTGGGGAATGTGTAGTGGTGCTCTTGTTGTTCAGCCTCTGCGAAATGACTGGTGGGAGGGGGTTAAATACTCAGCCCAACCGAATTAGCCGTTGGAAAAGTGGGCTGATTACTTTTTCTGTGTGCATCGGATGATCCGATGACCCCCTTTTATGAGCATCGGTCTAATTTGATTGGCTGACGTCATTCTGTCAGAAATGACCGTTATTAGACCGATGCTTCACCTCCTTCATCATCGGAGGATCCGATGAATAGATCTTCAGCCTGGTTGAGTTGATAATTTGCTTCTGTTGTAATCGACCGATGTGCATCTGCCTTCAACATCGGATGATCCGGTGTTCAGTCCTTCAGAACACTTCAGAAAATTTGCTTACTGTTGTATTCATCCGATGTTCACTTGATACACATCGGATAATCCGGTGTGTCCTTCATTCTGAGATCTTCTTCTTCTGTTGAGTCCAAATCGACCGATGCAGTCATTCTTCAGATCACCGGATGATCCGGTGTATACAATTTGTTTCCTTCGAGTTGAGTTGGACTGATCTTTTGGATTTTGGACTTGTGACCTCTTGAACACTTGTTTGTATGGCTCTTCTGATGGATATGAAGCTTCTTGTGTTGCCAATTTTGATAAGGTTGCGTCGTTGTACGAGTTCTTCATTTGTTTCCGATTAACCCCTTTGGTTAGTTCGTTGAGGGGTCTCCTTTTGCATCCAATGAGCAGTAGATGACATTTATGATTGATTGATCGACGTTTGATTCATTGTACATGAAACCTCGCATCCACAAACTCATTAGTAGTAATTAACGGTTGTCATTAATCACCGAAACCGTACCTCGTGGGGGCCTAGATGCTTTCAATCTCCCCCTTTTTGGTGATTGATGACAACACAACGAGTAGAGCATAAAAGTAATGGAATTTGAAACGCAGACGCAATGCTCATAAAGAAATGTAATCGGAACAACATGCAACACAAGGAGCTCGAAGGCTCAAACAGTGATCAAATATAAATCATAAGAGTGAAGTAGCATACTGAATTACAAATAGTAGCAAATAATAACAATCAAGTCTCAAATAGAAGCAAATAACAAGTCTGAAAGCAAATAGATAACTAGCACTCCCCCTAAGCCCAAGACACTCCCCCTAACTCTAACTCTTCTCCCCCTTTGGCATCAAGACACCAAAAAGGGAAGAGGAGTACCTAGGACTCCGGAGCGCTTGGGGCGACGGTGAAGCGGTCGACGTCGGCGGTGCTGTCGTCGGAGCTGCTCGGGGTGGAGGTCGCAGGTGCTGGCGCTGGAGCGGGAGGAGCTGGAGCTGCTGACGCTGCTGGGGCTTCTGGCGCCGCTGGGGGATCTGCTGGGGCTGCTGGCGCCGGTGGAGAAGGTACTGCCGGTAGAGGTGAGAACTGGAACGGCACTGACGAGGCTAGAAGAGGTGACATGCTGAAGCTCGGTACAGGCGACGCCGGTGCTGGAGCTGCAGTGGGTGCCAGTGGAGAAGCTGCTGGAGCCTGACCAAGACCCGGCTGCTGGGGCGGAAGGGCTATCCCGGTCTGCTGGTAGAGGTTGGTGATCAACCCCAGGATGCCCATCATAGCCTGCTGAGTCTGCTGCTGCTGGTCCAGGGTCCTCTGGTGCATCTGATCCACCAAGCTCGTGAACCGGTCCGTGTCCTCGCGCCTCTGGCGAGCCATCTCTAGCTGCATCTCTGTCTGCTGCCTCTGAAGCTCTGCGAGCCGCGCAGCCTGCTCTGCCCTGGCCTGCTCGGCTGCAAGCCGGTCCTGCCGCTGCTGCTCGACCATCTGCTGGAGCAGTGTGGTGAGCTCGGACGGCTGGGACACCTGAGCCTCTGACACTGGTGGAGGCGTCGGTGGTGCAGCAGTGGAAACTCCCGCCTCCGCGTCGTGCTGCCTCGGAGAAGGAGGCGGAGGAGGGAAGTACTCCTCAACACTGACGCTGGTGTCACTGTCTGACCACACGTGCTCAAGTCCACCTCCCTGAGCCTCAGCCTGAGCGAGCGCCTCATCCTCCTGAGCTAACTCGGTCCAGTCCTCCTCAGAGAGACGAGCTCTGACCTGACGCTCGACTGGACGGCCAAGGCGGCGATCTCCAGGAGTAGGCACTCGGTAGAGGCCGAACCGAGTGGCGTGGAGCTCTGTCAGGGGAGCAGTGGCTGGCGAGTCCTCAGGTGCTAGCAGGAACAGCAGACGGCAAATCCAATGCCCGTAGACCAACTGCCTCAACATCCCGACTCCGTCAGTGATCACGTCCTCCATCTCGCAGATCAAGATGTCCACGATATCAAATTCCATCCGGTTCATCACATAGAACAGGATGGTCTGCTGGAGGCTCGTAAAGCCCTCTAGGTAGCCGGACCTCGGTAGAAGGGTACGCCTGAGGATGTGGTGAACTGTCCGAGCGGCTGGAGTGAGGAGAGCTGGCACCCTCGGCTGGTCTGGCGTGAACGGAGCGGTGAACATACCTCTGATCTCCTCAAACGGTGGTGACACTCCCCCTGTCAGCGGCCTCCTCGGCGGGTCGGCTCCACCGTAGACCACCTCGTGTAGGCAAGTGAGGTGCGTGTCCACTCCAAGTAGCTGTGCCAGTCGCTCTCGAGACACGGTGTGCTGCTGCCCCAGAAACATGAAGTGGATCGAGCGCCGACCCTCAGAGATATAGAGAGTGGCGTAGAAGACTCGAACCCACTCCTCCACGTAAGCGCTCCTCTGGCGTGAGAGCAGGTCCACAAGGCCTCTGTACCTCTCGAAGAACGGCCTGATCCCGTGGCCAACTGCTGTGGCAAGCTGAGTCCAGTCGATGTAGGTGTGCTGGAACAGCTTATGGCCCCGACGCCTGTACGTCTCGTACAGGGACGCCTGTGTCAGGGTCCAAAAGCGAGGATCAACCCTAGTGTCCCTGGGCTGTGGGAACCACTCCTCTGGCAATACTGTCCATCTGAGCTTCTTCAGTTGTTTTGCCTTGAGCTTGCGATAATCTGTAAGCCTGACATCCTCAGCAACTCTGGCAGCGGTATCCATCTCGTAGATGGCCCTCTGGGCCTCTCTATCCTCTGCGCGGTCGGCAGCAGTGGGACGCTGACTCGCAGTGGGGGTCTGACCTCCGCCTCGGGTCCTGACGGTGCGCCGGCGAACCAGTGGCGTCACCTCAGTCTCCTCCTCGTCCTCAGAGTCGTCGGGCGGCACGAGCTGCACTGTGGGTCGCTGCTGCCTCTGCCGAGACTCGCGGATCCGCAAGGAACCGCGACGGCCGCGCTCACGCTCCTCTGCGGCGCGAGCGGCCAACTCTGCCCGGCGAGCTTCCTTCGAGAGCTTCTGTTTCTTCGCTGCGGGCTCCTCGATGGCCTTGCCTTTGTCCTTGCGATCACGGCCCATCTTAGCGACGAAAAGGATGAACGACGAACGGCGACGCAGCGATTTTGACGATGTCGCGTGGTTCGTGGGAACCCTAGCGACGAGGCGGCTGCGGTGGCGACAGCCGGCAGGGGCGACGGCGGCAGCGATGCCGGCAGCCGGCAGGGGCGACGGCGGCGGCGCGGCCCGAGGTGGCGGCGCGGGAGGCGCGGCGGCGGTGGAGGCGCGGCGGCGGCTGGAGGCGCGGCGGCGGCTGGAGGCGCGTCGGCGGTGCGGGAGACGAGGCGGCGGAGGAGGCGCGGCGATGAAGGGGTGGCGGCGCGGAGTGAGGAAGTCGAAGCGGCGGCCGTACGATTTTTAATAGGAACCCGATGACCTAGCCGTTACGCGAACACCGGATCGACCGATGCGCAAGGGAGGTGGTCATCGGTCGAGTTCAACAGAGAGTTAGTCCAAAAACTCTCTTTGCACACCGGATGATCCGACGTTGCTACGTCGATCATCGGTCGAATTCATCAGGGTAACATAGGATTGAACATCGGATGCTCCGATGTTTCCTGAAAAGAACTCACCGGTCGATTTCTTGGTTCTGACTGATCTGCTCGTTGAACTGAAGCACCAATTGACCCGTTGTAGCTGCTGACCCTAGCATCGGATAATCCGATGACTACAGAAAAACTAAGAATGCCCATATATGTCCTTTGACCAAACACGCAATCAAAGAGAAACACATGTCTTAGGACTTTTTGGGCAACCCCTTACCCCTCAAGAAGCTAATATGCCAATAGCTTGGCTAGACCTTAATGCAAATGGAACACCGAGAAAAAATAGAGGAAAAAATATCCAAATAAAATGTAAGGCCCATGCTTTGAGAGGTAGAGTATGAAAACTTCTATCTCATTAAAGCATGTTCCTTTAGAATTTTGCTCTTTCCACATCATATGAGTTGAGATATTGCATTTCAAACAAGTCTCCTTCTCATGATGTGGGTTCCCCTTTGTGACAATTCTACCGTATGCAATGCCAAACAAATTATAGTGCAAGAGATTAAATGAGTGCAAGTTTATATGGCAGGGATCATGCAAGGCATAAAATAAATCTATCTTGCCAAGTTTAAACCTTCCAAAGGCTTCCTCAGGGAAAGACTATTTCTAGCTCACCCCTATCCTTTGGGAGTTAGGCAAGACCTATATGACATGCAACCTTACATGAACATGGCAATTTACATGACGTTAGATGCATCTAGCACATTTAACTCACTTCTAAGCCTAGAAAAAAGTTTTCTCATCAAGTGGTTTGGTGAAGATATCCGCCAATTGTTCTTCAGACCTAACACCTTGCAAAGAGATTTCTCCCTTAGCCTCATGGTCCCGCAAGAAGTGATGGCGAATATCAATGTGCTTAGTGCGGGAGTGTTGAACGGGGTTTCTAGCTATCTTAACCGCACTTTCATTGTCACAAAGGAGAGGCACACAACCAAACTTAATTCCAAAGTCCAAGAGGGTTTGCTTCATATGTAGGATTTGGGCACAACATGCACCGGCCGCTATATACTCCGCCTCCGCGGTGGACAAAGCCACGGAATTTTGCTTCTTGCTCGACCAAGAAACTAGGGAACGCCCAAGTAAGTGGCAACCCCCGGAGGTACTCTTGCGGTCTACACGGCATCCGGCAAAGTCCGAATCCGAGTAACCTAAGAGATGAAAACTAGCGTTCTTGGGGTACCACAAACCTACACTTGGGGTATGCTTGAGATACCGAAGTATCCTAAAGACCGCCTTCTTGTGCGATTCTTTAGGTGCCGCTTGAAAGCGAGCACACAAGCACACACTAAACATAATATCGGGCCTAGATGCGGTAAGATATAGCAATGAACCAATCATGGAACGGTAATGAGATTGATCAATAGATTTACCGTCCATGTCCGCGTCGAGATGACAATTTGTCGCCATTGGAGTGCTTCTTGAGCTACAATCTCCCATCTCAAATTTCTTCAAGAGGTCCTTAGTGTACTTCTCTTGATGGATGAAGGTCCCCTCTTGAAGTTGCTTGATTTGAAATCCTAGGAAGAAGTTGAGCTCTCCAATCATTGACATCTCGAATTCCCTAGACATCATTTTGCCAAACTCATGGCTAAGAGCTTTGTTAGTTGAGCCAAAAATAATATCATCGACATAAATTTGACAAAGAAATAAGTCTCCGTCGATGTCCTTGGTGAAGAGTGTAGTGTCCACCCTCCCAATCTTGAAACCTTGCATGACGAGGAAGTCCCTTAAGCGCTCGTACCATGCCCTTGGAGCTTGCTTGAGTCCATAGAGTGCTTTGTTTAGCCTATAGACATGGTTAGGGTTTCTTGGGTCCTCAAACCCGGGAGGTTGCTCAACAAACACAAGTTCATTAATATAGCCATTGAGAAATGCACTCTTAACATCCATTTGATAAAGCATGATATTATGATGAGAAGCAAAAGCAAGGAGTATGCGGATAGCTTCTAACCGTGCTACCGGGGCGAATGTCTCCCCAAAATCCAAACCTTCAACTTGAGCAAATCCCTTCGCCACAAGCCTAGCTTTGTTGCGGACCACCACACCATTCTCATCTTGCTTGTTGCGGTAGACCCACTTCGTTCCAATCACATTCTTGTCCTTGGGTCGCTCCTCCAACACCCAAACTTCATTGCGGGTGAAGTTGTTGAGTTCCTCTTGCATAGCCATCACCCAATTGGAGTCTTGGAGAGCTTCCTCAATGCTTTTGGGTTCTACACACGACACAAAAGAGTAGTGCTCACAAAAAGATGCAACATGACGTGAACGAGTACTTACTCCCCGTGAAGGACTTCCAATGATTTGATCCATTGGATGTGCCTTGGAGATGCGCCCATGTCTCATCAACGGTTGTGAGTCACTTGGTGGTGGTGAAGCATCTTGCTCATCTTGTGGTTGGACTTCATCTTGGACTTCATCTTCTTCTTGGTGTTGTGTGGCTTGTTGGTCTTGCATAGGCAATGGATCATCTTTGTCTTCTTCTTCATCCACTTGAGGCGCCATGGAGGTATTGATGTTCGGACTTGAAGCTCCCCCTTGATCATGGCTCTCCTCAACTTCGGGCTTGATGTCGCCTATGGTCATGTTCTTCATAGCTTCTCGTAGAGGCTCATCATCTATATCATCATGACCAAAACTTTCCTCTTGGGAGCCATTAGTCTCATCAAACTCAACGTCACAACTTTCTTCAACTAACCCGGAGGTTTGGTTGAATACTCGATATGCCTTTGAGTTTGACGCATAACCAAGGAAAATACCAACATCGCACCTTCTTTCAAACTTACCAAGTCTTTTCTTGCGGTAGATGTAGCACTTGCATCCGAAGACCCGGAAGTAGGAGATGTTGGGCTTTCTCCCAATGAGGAGCTCGTAGGGAGTCTTTTGGAGAAGTCGATGAAGGTAGACTCTATTTGCGGCATGGCATGTCGTGTTGATCGCTTCCGCCCAAAACTTCTCCGACGTCCCATAATCATCAAGCATGGCTCTCGCGAGGGTGATTAGTGTCTTGTTCTTTCTCTCAACAACACCGTTTTGTTGAGGGGTGTATGTAGCCGAAAATTCGTGCTTGACTCCTTCACGGTCACACCACTCCCCAATATTGTAGTTCTTGAACTCGGTGCCGTTGTCACTCCGGACCTTGATGATGGGAAGTTGGAATTCCCGTTGAGCTCGTTTTGCAAAGGTCTTGAAGACTTCCGGAGTTTCACCCTTGTCACCTAAAAACAAAGTCCAAGCATAGCGAGAGTAATCATCAACAATAACGAGACAATAGAGATTACCGCCAAGGCTTTGGTAGGTGGACGGTCCGAAGAGGTCCATGTGAAGTAGTTCGAGCGGCTTGGAGGTAGACACCATTGTCTTCATCGGATGGTGCGAAGCCACTTGCTTCCCGGCTTGACATGCGCTACATAGCTTGTTCTTTTCAAATGTCACGTCCTTTACGCCGGTCACCATCCCTAGCTTGAAGGACTTCTTGAGCTTGCTCATTCCTATGTGAGCAATCCTCCGATGCCATAGCCACCCCAAACTTGTCTTGGTGAAAAGACAAGTGGTTAGGCTTGCGCTCTTGTTGGAGAAGTCCACCAAATATAGATGACCATGCCTAAAGCCCTTGAATATTAGCTCTTTGCTAGCTACACTAGACACCACAACACCATCTTTGTCAAATGTGCACGTTAGTCCAAGATCACAAAGTTGAGCAATAGAGAGCAAATTAAAGCTAAGAGACTTAACGTAAAGCACATTCGAAATGGACAAGTCATTAGAAATTGCAATTTTACCTAAACCAATTACCTTCCCCTTTGAGTTATCACCAAAGGTGACTTGTTCATGATTGCCGGGGTCTTCTATGGAGGTGAACATACCATCATTGCCGGTCATGTGTTGAGTGCACCCACTATCGAGTACCCAATGTTTTCCTCCGGCTTTGTAGTTCACCTACACACATGAAGTTAGTTTTTGAGTTTAGGAACCCAAGCCAACTTAGGTCCTTGTATGTGTGATACAAGTGATTTTGGGACCCAAAGTTGCTTGGGGAGCTTCCCCTTCATGCCCTTGATATTTTTGCCAATGAACTTCGCCTTCACCTTTCCACCTACTTTGCTCAATAGATAGTGACAATCATTGAGGGTAGATGAATAGTTAGGAGGTAATTTTGGAGAAGGACGAGTGGGAAGAGGGCACTCCCTAGTGTGATGTCCGGTGACCTCACAATGTTGGCAATAGGATCCCACTTCCTTGATGAAGCTTGTCCTAAGCTCCGGTGAGGGCACCTTCCATTTGTTGGGCGTAGGGAAGGTCCCAAGTCCCCTCTTGTTGAAGCCTTTAGCTTGTTGGAAGAGGATCTCCTTGTGCTTGTCCTCTCCCTTGGAAAGTCTAGCCACACTAGTGCGGAGACTTTCGATCTCGTCTATTAGCTCCTTCTCCCTATTAGCTTTCAATGGCAAAGACTCATGCAAATTGTTAGTGGCATGTGAACTAGCAGGTGTTTTGCCATCAAGAGTTTCTTTCTTCAAGTTATTCAATTTTAGTTCCATTGCTTCATAGGAAAGACTAAGTGTCTCATGCTCTTGAACTAACTCGTTATGCTTAGCCAATAGTGCCGAGTTAGCTAAGTCAAGCTCATGGAACTCAAGCTTGATTTGAGCCTTCTCCTCCTCGATTTGCTTGACATGTGACTTGAGCGTTTCATGCTCATTAAGTATGGTGACATACTTGTCTTGCAAATCGAGGTTGGCACCCTCTAGCTTAGCGCGAGTTAGCTCAAGTGCCTTAACCTTAGCCTTTTCCCTTTTGATAATGGCATGATATTCATTAATCATAGATGCTAGTTCATCGGGAGAAAGTTCATCATCACTTGAGTCATCACATACCTTTGTGTTACCTTTCGCCATGAGGCACATAGGCGGTGGAGGAAGGGGTGAGTCATCCTTGTTGACGATAGCGAGGCTTGCCAAGTTTTCTTCCTCATCTTCACTATCATCACTTGTTTCTTCATCGGTGACCCACTCATTTGCTTCGCACATGAAGACCTTTTGAGGTCCTCTTCTCTTCTTTGGAAAGAGCTTGGTCTTCTTGCCTTTGTCAAGTTTCTTCTTTCCAAAGGTGCGCTTGGGCTTTGCATCTTCATCATCATCACTCTCTTCTAGCTTGCGATGCTTGCCCTTGTCCTTCCTCTTGTCCGGTCTTGGACAATCATATGATATGTGGCCTTGATCGCCACAATTGTAGCACGTTTTGTTTTCATCTCCCCTTGGCAAGAAGGCTTTCTTCTTGGGATCAAACGAGTATCCCTTCTTGGCAATCTTTGAGTTGAGACGTGAAAACTTCCTCATCATCAATGCAAGCTCATCATCATCATCATCTTCACTTGTAGCTTGTTCTTCCTCGCTTGAGCTAGGCTCAACCACTTTCTTCTTCTTGGTATGTGTCTTCTTGGTTGAGGCCTTGAGAGCAATGGTCTTTAATGATGATGACTCCTCCATCATTCCAAGCACACTCATCTCATGAGCATGTATCTCTCCAATGAGCTCCGAGACCTCAATGTTGTCAAGTGACTCCTTTTGGAGCATTGAGTTGATGATGTTGTACTTGGGCTTGGGAAGTAGCATGAGGATCTTACGGTTGATGAGTCCCTTGCCAAGAGAAGCAATGTCAAGACATTAATTTCCTCAATGAGTACATTTAAGCGAGAAAACATTTGATTAACATTCTCATGAGGAAGCATTTTAAAATCATCATACTTGGATTTAAGCAAGTGATATTTGAGCTCTTTGACACGAGAGGAACCCTCATGGATCTCAATCAAGCAAGCCCAAATTTCACAAGCTTTCTCCTTACTAGCAATTCTAGCAAATACATCTTGACTAATGCACTCATAAATAGCATTCCTAGCCTTAGCATCCCATTTTAGTTGATCACCAATATATTCATGGTTGCCAAACCCCGCATGGGTCGCTTCCCACACTTCGGGAGAAATTGCCTCAAGCTAAGCGCGCATGCGTGCTTTCCAATAAGCAAAATTCTTGCCCTCGAAGGTAGGAACCGAACCCCCATTCTTGGCCATTTTTGCTCTCTAGCGGTGAAGCTAGAATGATCCAATGAGCAACCTTGCTCTGATACCAATTGTAGGGATCGAATGCCCAAGAGGGGGGGGTGAATTGGGCTACTTCAAATTTTAAGTCAATTTAAAGCTTAAGTGAAATCTAATTCTCGAAGCAAGCCAACAATGCAATTAAGAGAATTAAGTGCGGAAATTGAGAATTGCGTAATCGTAAAGGAGTAGGGAGGAGGAATGCAAACGCTCGAAGACACGGGGACACGTCGATTTTTCCCGTGGTTCGGTGAGATCACTAGGATCCACCTACGTCCACGTTGTGGCACCCACCTAAGGGTATCGCCACTCCCAAGTCACCGAGACGAGGGAATCCACTAACTTCCTCCGTTCGCCATCCTTGGCAAGGTGGAGCTCAAGCCTTGTACAACTTCGATCCTCCGGGCTTCCACAATGGTCTCGGCAAGCTCCGGAGCGATCTCTTCACTCTCCTCTTGATACAATGGTGAGTGCAATCACCAAGAATGCACTTCCTCACGGCTCTCCCTATTCTAGAGTCTCCACTCACCCAGAGAGGACGCACACAAGCTTAACTCTAAGAGGAACTAGCCTATATCTTGAGGTGTGAAAGGGTTACAAGAGTGTGAAAATGAGTATTCTAAGTCTTGAACACTTGGGGAATGTGTAGTGGTGCTCTTGTTGTTCAGCCTCTGCGAAATGACTGGTGGGAGGGGGTTAAATACTCAGCCCAACCGAATTAGCCGTTGGAAAAGTGGGCTGATTACTTTTTCTGTGTGCATCGGATGATCCGATGACCCCCTTTTATGAGCATCGGTCTAATTTGATTGGCTGACGTCATTCTGTCAGAAATGACCGTTATTAGACCGATGCTTCACCTCCTTCATCATCGGAGGATCCGATGAATAGATCTTCAGCCTGGTTGAGTTGATAATTTGCTTCTGTTGTAATCGACCGATGTGCATCTGCCTTCAACATCGGATGATCCGGTGTTCAGTCCTTCAGAACACTTCAGAAAATTTGCTTACTGTTGTATTCATCCGATGTTCACTTGATACACATCGGATAATCCGGTGTGTCCTTCATTCTGAGATCTTCTTCTTCTGTTGAGTCCAAATCGACCGATGCAGTCATTCTTCAGATCACCGGATGATCCGGTGTATACAATTTGTTTCCTTCGAGTTGAGTTGGACTGATCTTTTGGATTTTGGACTTGTGACCTCTTGAACACTTGTTTGTATGGCTCTTCTGATGGATATGAAGCTTCTTGTGTTGCCAATTTTGATAAGGTTGCGTCGTTGTACGAGTTCTTCATTTGTTTCCGATTAACCCCTTTGGTTAGTTCGTTGAGGGGTCTCCTTTTGCATCCAATGAGCAGTAGATGACATTTATGATTGATTGATCGACGTTTGATTCATTGTACATGAAACCTCGCATCCACAAACTCATTAGTAGTAATTAACGGTTGTCATTAATCACCGAAACCGTACCTCGTGGGGGCCTAGATGCTTTCAGTTACAAAGATCTCAAGGGAAGGACGTCTACTCAAATTGAAGACCCTCGGAGGCCCACTTGTCAGACATAACCGGACCTGCTTCTCCAACATGGTTAACCCCTAGGTTGCCACGTGTACTGCCAGACCGGAGCTACTACCCACAAGGGTGAAGCTCCGGGCTAGGTACCGAAACGGCACCTCCGGACTTAACCCCTGACCGAGAGAAGCTCCGGACCTAACACATGCCAGGCCACCCCGGAGCTTCCCACTTCCCACAAGCAAGCTCCGGAGCTGCCACGTGTCCAAACGTCGGAGCTGGCCGCCTCAAACCTCCGGAAGACATTGTAACGACTCCGGATCTTCAAAGGATAGCCGCAGACTTCAAGACCCGATTAATTGTCATTAATTCCATGTTAATGACACTTAATCGGACAATCTTAACACCTGTAACGGCACTGTCGGAGCCCGTTACAGGGTTATTAACAACAATTAATCGTGTATCAATACTAGTAACCGCCGGGGCCACATGTCGGGCCAGGCTAACTTGTAACGGTTTGTCCTTGTACTATAAAAGGACAGACCGACGATACACGGAGGGAGAGGGCTCTCGAACGCTCTCAGGCACACACGCATTGACGTGAGCTTTCATACATAAACTAATACAACACCACACACCCGTGGAGTAGGGTATTACGCTCAGGCGGCCCGAACCACGTAAACCACTGTGTCTCTCGTGTCCAATCGTGATTCACCTTCTTGAGTCTCCGCGCGCCCACACCGAACTACAAACTCCTTCAACACTTTAGTAGTGTCAGGAGATCTGCCGACTCCAACAGTCGACAGTTGGCGCGCCAGGTAGGGGGGCCTGAGATTTTCAAGAATGGTGAATTCTGCGGCTGGATCATCCAACAGGCAACCTGCTGCTCAGGCTGTCGGGGGCAATCCCTCCAACATGCAGCCACCAGCAGGAGCCTCAGCACTAGCAGGAGTCACACTCCTACCACCACCATCTTCTCCGGCAAAACGTGCCGGGCAACATGATGGTGCGCCGGCGTCACATACTGCGCCGGCAAGTCATGACAACCCAGAACACGCGCTCCATGCACCGCGTGCTCTTCTCCAGCGACCACCACCTCCGGATGCATCTCAAGATGCCATGGAGCAATGGAGGGCTGATGTTGAGCATTTGGTCGCAGCAGCGGCCGAACGCCTCAACAACCAGGGTCCTCCTCCTTCAGGGCGAGCCCCGTCGCAGCGACGGACGTTGTCTGGAAGACTTGGTCCGCATGTCTCCAACAACCGAAGACGAGCTGCGTCACAGCAAGTGACGTCGTTGCCCTCTGGGGCACGACGCACCCATACGGTATCTCGGCTTTCGACACATGACCTCCGGGCGGAGCTTGATCGCCGATACCGCCAACAGGATGGCCGTGTCCATATCGAGCGAGCTCGAGAAAGACGGGATGCTCAAGACCTTTCTACTCTGGAAGGAGTAGGAGGAGGCTGTTCCGCCCTAGCCATGCACCTGCGCATGGTTAGATGGCCATAGAAGTTCCGGCCACACTTGCCGGAAAAATTCGACGGGACTGTCAACCCCGTAGAATTTCTGCAGATATACTCCACTGCAATCTTAGCAGCTGGAGGAAACGAGGCCGTAATGGCCAACTACTTTCCAGTGGCCTTAACTGGGACCGCCAGGTCCTGGTTTATGAGCCTTCCACCCAACTCTATCGACAGTTGGGAGGAGCTGTGCCGTCAGTTTACTGCCAACTTCGGGAGTTCATACACCCGACCGGGCACTGAACTAGACCTTTTTGCGGTCGTGCAAAAAGGGGGAGAATCTTTGCGGTCATTCATCCAGAGGTTCTCTCAGGTACGCAACACAATCCCTTCTATCTCAAGCGCTTCTGTCATTGTGGCATTCAGACAGGGTGTACGAGACAAGAAGATGTTGGAGAAGCTGGCGATCAAAGAGATCACCAGCGTCACGGAGCTCTTCAGCTTGGCAGACAAATGTGCCAGAGCTGCGGAGGGCCGTGAAATGCACTCCAAACTAGCCTTGGAGGATCACAAAAAATCCTCCAAAGAAGAAGCCGCTACCTCCGGGAGTGGCAAGAAGAAAAAGAAGACCAACGGCAAGAAGAAGCCGTCGGCAGGCACATCCAACGTTGCAGCCACTGCAACTCCTGGTGGCCGGGGGCCACGCCCCGAGAAGCGACCTCGACCGTCTTCCGAAGACGGCGGCAACTCCAAAATGTGGTGCCCCATTCACAAAACGGGCAGCCACAGGCTGGAAGACTGCCGGGAGGTCCAAAACCTTGCCGAGCGCTACCACAAGCGCCGGGAAGGGTCTCCTTTCCGACAGAGGGAGGGAAAACAGAAGGTTGACGAAGCTCCGGCTGAAGAGGAGTTAGGGTTTCAGGACCCCAAAAAGGTCCTGAAAGCCGTCTACACCTCCGTCGACGATGACTCTGATGTCTCCGACAACGAGCGTCGGAAAACCATGAACACCATCTTTGGTGGATCATGGGACATCACTTCTCGTCGTGTCATCAAGACTATGCGGCGGGATATGGCTGCTGTAGCTCCTACAGCTAGACCGGAGCCACATCGAAAGTGGATGGACACACCCATCACTTTTGATGCTTCGGACTGTCCTCGAAGCATGGTCGGAGCTGGCCAATTACCCTTGATGGTATCTCCCACCATCAACAACATCCAGCTCCATCATGTTATGGTGGATGGAGGTTCGGGGCTGAACCTTATAAGCTTTGAAGCTTTTACCAGACTTCAGCTTCGACCTTCGGATCTTCAGCCCTCTCGACCATTCTCCGGAGTAGGTCCGGGGGCCATTACCCCACTCGGAGCTATAATTCTCCCCGTTACCTTCGGGACACGGGAGAAGTACCACACCGAGAAGTTGGTCTTCAACGTCGCTCAGATCAACTTACCATTCAACGCCATCTTGGGTAGACCTGCCCTATACAAATTTATGGCAGCTGCTCATTATGGATACTTGGTGTTGAAGATGCCAACACCAGCAGGCGTTCTCCGGATTCGTGGAGATCGCACCGCCGGAGTAACTGCTCTGGAGGAGCTCCATGCACTCACCACTGCGCAAGAGGAGGACTCCAGACAGGGGCAAGCTCCAAAACCTCCGAGCATTCGGCAACGAGGCTCAACCTCTGCTCCCCGTGTGCAGCCAAGCGGCGACACCGACATCCCCGTCAAAGTCGTCCAAATTGGTTCCGATGTCACTCAAACCACCCGCATATCGGGTGGGTTGAATGACAAATAGGAACTCGCGCTCATCACTTTCCTCCGGGCTAACGTTGACGTATTTGCTTGGCAACCGTCACAAATGCCTGGGATCCCCAGGGAAGTAATTGAGCACAATCTGAAGATTTACCCCGATGCTCGGCCTGTGCATCAGAAACCTCGGAAGCAATCTGTAGAGCGACAGAACTTCATCCGATAAGAAGTGAAGAAGTTGCTCGAAGCCGGATTTATCCGAGAAGTCTTCCATCCAAAATGGCTGGCGAACCCAGTCGTTGTGCCCAAGGCCGGCGGGAAACTTCGGATGTGCATCGACTACACCACACTGAATAAGGCATGTCCAAAAGATCCATTCCCACTACCTAGAATAGATCAGATAGTGGATTCCACCTCCGGGTGCGAGTTACTGTGTTTTCTAGACGCATATTCTGGATATCATCAAATCAGGATGTCTAGGGAGGATGAAGAGCATACTTCATTCATCACAGTGGATGGATTGTATTGTTACACAGCCATGCCGTTTGGTCTCAAGAATGCAGCTTCAACTTTTGTACGAGCTATGTACAAAACTTTCGAAGAACTCATCAGAGACATAGTGGAAGTGTACGTCGATGACATCGTGGTCAAAGTCAAGAACAAGGAGTCCCTCTTGGACACCTTGCAGGCTGTCTTCGACAAGCTGCGGGCCACCCGCACGAAGCTAAACCCAGACAAGTGCGTCTTCGGGGTTAGTTCCGGAAAGCTTCTTGGTTTTCTGGTAAGTCACCGGGGCATAGAGGCTAATCCGGCGAAGATAAAAGCCATTGAAGACATGCGGCCACCAACCCGCATCAAAGACGTCCAAAAATTAACTAGGTGTCTAGCAGCCCTCAGCCGGCTCATTTCAAGACTGGCGGAAAGAGCACTTCCCTTCTTCAAGTTACTGAGGAAGTCCGGACCATTCCAATGGTCTGAAGAAGCAGAGAAGGCATTCCAGGAGCTGAAACAGTTCCTCACCACCCTACCAGTCCTGGTAGCTCCAAACCCTGGTGAGCCTTTGTTGCTTTACATTTCAGCTACTGACGAAGTCGTCAGTATGGTTCTGGTTGCGGAGAGACCGGAACTACCCAATACTCAGGAATCCAGACCCCTTCGGGAGGGTCCGGAGGTTCCTGAAAGCGGGTCTGGGTCCCAGCTCCCAGACTCAAACCCACAAGAAGCCACTTCAGAGGACCCGGACCCCTCTAAGAGGGTCCAGGTCATTTCTGAAGAAGCTCCGGGTTCCTCCACCCAGAACCCGGAGGTCCCCGAAGAGAGTCCGGACCCCTCCGAAAGGGTCCGGATCAATGAAGAGGAAGCTCCGGACCCCTCCGGGAGGGTCCGGACCATTCAACGCCCGGTATACTTCATCAGTGAAGTGTTACATGATGCCAAGACTCGATACCTAGAGGTGCATAAACTGCTTTATGCGGTTCTTATTGCCTCAAGGAAGCTTCGACACTATTTCCAAGCTCACAAAGTCTCGGTGGTGACCTCATATCCACTTCGAGCGATCCTGTATAATCCCAATTCAACTGGGAATATTGCAAAGTGGGCAGCGGAATTGGCTGAATTCGATCTTGAATTCATTCCGAGACAAGCAATCAAGAGTCAAGCGTTGGCAGGTTTCGTGGCAGAATGGACTCCCTCTCCATTAAACCCTGGGGGCCCCAGCGAGCAGAAGACGGAACCTCAAGTTCCAACCTTCACTAAGCCTCACTGGACCCTTTACTTCGACGGCTCCATGCAGAAGCAGGGAGCCGGAGCTGGAATCCTTCTCCTCGCACCAACCGGGGAGAAGGTGAAATACATGGTACACCTTGACTTCAAGGCAACCAACAACATGGCGGAGTATGAAGCACTCATCTATGGATTAAAGGTGGCACTATCATACGGTGTCAAGCAATTGCTGGTCAAAGGAGATTCACAACTCGTCATCAAGCAGGTGAAGGGTGAATGCTCCTGCAATAATCTCCAGCTGGCTGCTTACCTCCTTGAAGTCCAGAGGCTTCAGAAGGACTTCGAAGTCCTAGACCTTCACCATGTTCAGCGTGCTCACAACGCTGAAGCTGACGAACTCTCGACCAAGACGTCAACTGGAGCTCCGGCTCCTGATGGAACCTTTGTCCGGAGGTTGTCAAAACCCACAGTTCAGCCTGTTGAACTGAACGAAGGGGGCGAGATTAGCATCCCGAAGCTGACGGTCCCGATGGCCCTGTTACCATGGCAGCCATCAAGGGTCGTAGGTGCTGCCGGAAGCTCCGAGCAACCCAGCACGCAAGACTCAAATGCTCAAGTCAGTTCCGATGCATGGATCTCGGAGATCCGGAGCTACTTGAAAGACAACATCCTTCCTGACGATGATGTATCCGCTGACCGGGTAGTCAGATTGGCTAAAAGATACACGTTGGTAGAAGGGGATCTCTACCGGCGCGGTGCCAACGGCATCCTAATGCGGTGCATCACAAGGGAAGAAGGCTTCGAGCTCCTCGCAGAAATCCATGGAGGCGAGTGTGGGAACCACGCATCTTCCCGCGCGCTGGTCGGAAAAGCCTTTCGGCACGACTTCTACTGGCCTACAGCGCTCCAGGATGCCACTGAGCTGGTGAAGAAATGCAAAGCATGCCAATTTCATGCAAAGCAAATTCATACACCTGCTCAGTCCTTACAAATGATACCTCCCACATGGCCTTTCGCTGTGTGGGGGATGGACATCTTGGGACCCTTCCCTAGAGCCGTCGGAGGTTACAAGTTCCTGTACGTCGCCATCGACAAGTTCACCAAGTGGCCGGAAGCAACTCCCGTTGTGACGATCAACAAACAATCTGCAATCAATTTTCTACAATCCATCGTGAGCAGATTCGGAGTCCCAAATAAGATCATCACTGATAATGGGACTCAATTCACAAGCTCCGCATTTCAAGGATATTGCGAAGACCTCGGCATACAAGTTTGCTACGCTTCCGTAGCTCATCCTGCCAGCAATGGACAAGCCGAGAGAGCAAATGCAGAGATCCTTAAAGGACTCAAAACACGCACTTATGAGCGCTTGAAAAAGCACGGAGCCAATTGGATTGAAGAGCTTCCGCCCACTCTATGGGCCAACAGGACTTCTCCAAGTCGGGCAACCGGAGAAACACCCTTCTTTCTGGTGTACAGAGCTGAAGCGATCCTTCCTCCGAAAATCACCTTGGGTTCCCTCCGAGTCCGGACCTTCGACGAAGCCGCGCAGGACCAGCTCCGGCGCGAAGACCTAGACCTACTCGAGGAGGGAAGGTGCCAAGCAGCTGTTCGGAATGCCCGATACCGCCAAGCTCTACGGCGCTATCACCAGCGGCATGTACACAACCGACAGCTCGAGGAAGGCGATCTGGTGCTACGGAGAATACTATCCAGAGAAGGGCAAAACAAACTCTCCCTCGGCTGGGAAGGGCCCTTTCGAGTGATTAAAGTATCCCGTCCCGGAAGCGTTCGCTTGGCTACCGAGGATGGGACACCTCTCCCAAATCCTTGGAACATCGAGCACCTCCGTAAGTTCTACACTTAATTCCACGGAGGTGAGTCTTAAGTAACTTGAAATGTATGTTATAGAGTCATTGTACAGAGTCGGGTAGTTCCTCCGGGAGAGCAGCCGGACCTTTCCCGAAAGGTTTGAAAAGCTCATGCAACACTTGACACAGTCTCCGGACTAAAAGTGTGGCTAACTACCCTGGGTCAAACGAGAAACCAAACAAACTTAGCCTGGTTCCGTACCCTAAGAGTGTACTTGTTTCCCCTGTACCCCGGACCTATAATGAAAGACATCTTCATGTGAAATAGACTCCACGTGCATTCATTTTTGCATAGGCTCGACATTTTTATTTTTCTCTTTCTTGTCTATAACAGAAACGTGCAATTCTTAAGAAGTTCTAGTTTGACCGGTTTACATACGATTCGAGTTGAATTGTCAGATTTTTTGGATTTAAATATCGTCTGTGGCCAACTCGCCTGAAAGCCGCCAAGCCATTCTAGGGCCGGAGTGCGCTATCGACTTAGCCTGGTCAAGCACCCTAAGTACGCCACTCTACCTACATCCCGGCAGGCCAAAGTAAGGTGGGTCCATGGACAATTGGATCTAAAAGAAAAGACAATTCATCCAGTCGTATTAAAAATCGTGTTCAACTTAAAATTTTCTTGAGAACCGTAAGCCGCGACGAAGTTATAGACAAGGAACGAATTTTACTATTTTTCTTGGCTTAAGTGTGCAGGAAAAATGAACCCTACGTTGATGGAGAAAAACCGGAGCTAACCAAGCTCCGACTCCCACTAGGGCGTCAACCGTCGGCGTTGACTAAAAGATGGTGAGAAGACCCCGTCACTGGAGTTTGTTGCCAACAAACCAAGTGTGGCAAAGGTCATTGCCGGAGCTGCTAAGCTCCGACACCTTGGAGTATTAACTACCGACACTCAACGTGTTGATAGAGGCTATTGCCGGAGCTACTAAGCTCCAGCGATGGACAGTGCCGGAGCTTCTAAGCTCCGACAACTTCAGGGGACCTTCACTATCAAAAACTTCGGACCTAAATTCCACAAGTTCGAAACAAATTCGTCTTCAACAAAACTCAACATCCTTTTGGTACATGTCCACAATCAAATTGTGCACATCTACCAGGGGGCCAAGTGAAGATAAAGATGTTGAAGACAGAAAAAAAAATGAAATTCGCAAAAAATTGGGGATTTCATTTCATCTGAAGACCGGAGATTACATCTGGAGACAAGGGATTACAAAATTGAAGAAGAAGAGAAGATACAAGTAAAGGCTAAAAGAGACGGTCCTAGACCCTATGGAAGAACCCGGCGACCTTCTGGGCGACCTCCGACACGCAGGCTCGGGTAGCTTCGCCTTCTCCTTCGACGGGGCCTTCAAGCACCGGGTCCAGAGGAAATTGAGGGTTCCGGCTGGTGTAGCACGTCAACACATATTCTGTGACGTTCCTAGCCAGGGATTGCCCCTCGACCTCCAGCTGGTCCGCGATGACGTCGCCCACCTTGGAGAGCTTGCTGCCTGCGGCGCTCAACGCTTGCAACGCAAGGTCCGGCTCCGGCTCCGGATCATCCGGGTGCACGGGGCTGAAACCCATCAGCGTCAGCGCGTCGTCGGCCTTGCCCAGGAACTCCCAAATCTGCAGGGAGTCCGCCTTCCTCAAGTTCTTCATCTCTTCCAGGGATCTCCGGGCCGCCGTCAGCTCCGAATTCTCGCGGGCGAGGCGCTCAACTTCTTTGGCGTTTTGCTGGATCTTCGCAGCAACCCGCTTCTCAAGTCTTCCGAGCTCCTCCTCCCGGAGGTGGATCTTGTTCCGGCGGACGACCAGGTCCTTCTCCCTAGCCTCCACTTTCTTCTCCCGGGCGATAAGGGCACACTCGTATTCGTAGAGTTCCTGCCCCCGCACCCAGGTCTTCTCCTCTTCCTCGAGGCAGCGCTCTTCCAATTTCTTAGTGCGCTCCTCGAGGCCCTTGTCCGCCAGAGCTGTTTTCTCGGCGAGCTCTTCTTCCCGTCGCAAGACGTCATCCCGTAGCTCTAGGAGTTTTTGCTCCTCGTCCTCGAGCCGTCTTTCCCTCCCTTCAAGTGTCTCTCGGCGCTTGATGAGTGCGGTGCTGATGGCCTCGAGCTGATCAAACCGAGCATTGGCCGCGTCGTTAGCAGCCTTAGCTTGGTCGTGGAACTCCCGGGATTGAGCATCGAGGGCGTGAGTCATGCTCTCCCTCTCGTCCAGCAGCTTATCGCAGAGCTCCAGGCGGACCTTCTCCCGCTTGATCCACTCCTTGTCATCCGCAAGCCTCGACTGCGCCAGCTTAGTCTCGAAGTGGAGCCGATTACGCCACCGCCTAAGGGTTTGGCGCTCCTCTTCAAGAGCCTTGCTGTCGTGGAAGAAGGCCAGTTGGACCTGACGTAGACTGGAGCAGGCGTTGTCGATGGACATCGACAGCGAGATGGGCTCCGGACCTGCTGGGATCTCTTCCGCTGGTTCCAGCGGGTCATCACATACAAAAATTGGGTCCCACTCTACGAGAGTGAAACCCTGAGCTTCCAAAGCGCTAGGGCCTTCCTCCGGGACGGCCTCAGTCGCCATCGAAGGAGGTCCCGCCACCAAGTCTTCATTTGCCCCTTCAGGCTGGGGGCCGGCGACTTCGTTCAGGCACTCTGGCTCTGCCACAGGTACCATCGACGTCGTCGTCTCCGGAGCAGGAGCCGCTACTGGCTCCGGCCGGGACACCTCTTCTGAGGGAGGCTCAAGCTCCCTCGCCTCTTCAGCCGCCGGTTCTGCGGCCGGCGCTCCAACAATCACCGGCTCTGCGGCCGGAGCTTCGGAAGTAACCGGCTCAACTGCCGGAACTGCTTCGACTTCCGGCTCGCATGCCGGGGCTTCAGCCACCTCCGGCTCAATCGCCGGGGCTTCAGCACTTTCTGGCTCCGAAGCCGGGACTGCTACTTCCTCTGACTCAACAGCCGGAGCTTCTACTACTGCAGCACCAGGACCCGGAGCTTCCACTTCCGGGACGGGTGCCGCTGGCGCATCTTCATTCCCGTGGTCCGGCGCTACCACGGGAACTTCTGGAGACGAGTCGAGGTCCATGACCACGACAACCGGCACCGGAGCTGTCGCAGCCTCCGCTTGGGGCGGCACCAGGACTGGAGCAGAAGCCCTCGCAGCCTCAGACACTGTGGCTGAGGGTGGAGCTTCACTCCCCTTCTTGGGAACGCTGCAGATGAAGAACGAAGAAATTGAGCAAACAGATGCTACAATTAAAAAGTTAATCGAGGTAAAAAAGAAAAATTACCTTGGGAGGCTCCCGCACCAGCTTGCGCGGAACCTCTTTCCCGGACGATCCGGGCTGGCCACGGTCGGCGTAGGAGCTCCGGGAGGACTCCCAGGACCTGCCACAGCCACGGGCGTTTCCCGAGTCGGAGCTCTCCTTGATCGGGAGGAACTCCTGGACCTGGAGGCCCTCACTGCTCCAGATGTCGGAGTCGCGCGCCCGGAGCTAGCACCACAGGAGGGATCCACCACGGGGACAGTCGCACTCCGGGAGGATCCCACCGCCGGAACAGTAACGTTCCGGAAGGACCCCACCATGGGGACAGTCGCCACGGCGGCGGAGGATCTTCCTTCCTGAGGAGGGGGAACCGGGGGGGAAGTGGCAGGCCCGATGGACCTTCCGTCAACATGTCGCAACTTCCTCTTCCGGCTCTCCGGCTCCTCCGCCAGCTCCTTGCCCTTGCCGATGACCTCAGCTCTTGGCTGTGGGACAGGGGCGGAGCCGTCTTCGGACAACCCGGGGATCGCCAACCGGGTGGTTGATCTTCTCTCGACGACACCAAGGTCGTCAAGCGCGGGCATCGTCCGCCAGAGCTCCCTGCTGAACTCAACTTCCACGTTCAGAGGGAGGAAGGCCGGCGGCGGAGTCAAGTAATCTCCGTCAACGTCGATGTCGTGCTGGAATTTCTTGAGGTGAGACTCCAAGGTCTTCCCCACCATGCTGGACTTCAACCCGGTCTCAACCCGGTCCTCGTCCATCACGCTGTTGAGGGCCCAGGCGAGCTTCTCCCTCCTCTTCAGCGGCTCCCACCTGTTGGACAGGAAGTTGCAGAACACCGCCTGGGGAGTCAATCCTCCCTCCACACATTGGCGGATCCTGGTCAGGACAGGGTCGAAAGCTTCCGCCAGCACCGGAACTTCGCTCCATATGGACGTGTCAATGCCGGGCAGACCGTCTGGCAACTCCAACCGCTCATGCTCCTCCACCCGGACGACTATCCAATCTTTCTTCCAGTCATCCCACTTCCCGGAAGGGAATGACCGGAGGTACTTGAATGGGCACTTCTTGCGCTTCACGAAGTAGTAGAAGCCAAGATACTCATTGCTTCGGCCGGTGGTGTGGACGGTGAAGAAGGTTCGGAAGAGCTCGATGCAGGGAGGGATGCCCACCCACATCTTGCAGAAGTGGACAAAGATGGACACAAGGAGAATGGAGTGAGGGCCAAGGTGGTACAGCTGCAGACCATAGAAGTCCAGCAGCATCAAGAAGAAAGAAGAAAACGGTGGGATCAGCCCCACCATGGCGTACGAGGAAAAGTACACCATCTCGCCAGCGTGATCCTTTTTAAAGGGGAGCTCTCCGCCGGCGAGGATCGAGCGGTTGAAGAAGTCCGAAGACCACCCCATGAGGGCCCGGACCTTCTTCAGATCGCTGTCAGTCTTCAAGCGACTCTCACGCAGACCCAACTCCATCGCAGCACAGCTAGGCAAGAGAAGAGGAGCAAAGTACGAGTTGGGAGTTTGAGCGCAAGAACAGATGGGAAGCGTAAAGAACTCCCGACGGTGCGCTTTCCTTCTTAAGTAAGCCCTCGCAACGCTTGGATGGAAACTGCAGGGGAGTCAAGGATACTACTCAAGAATTCAACCCTGCCGATGACAAGAGGGCCCGGGACCACCCTGACGATCAAGTCGAGGCTCTTACCCAGGCGAACAGTTGTCATCACGAGGCGGGAAACCCAAAGGCGGCGACCTGATAAGGCGCGCGGAACCGATACGGTTTTCGTATCGGGAACCGGCGACCTTCAATTGCGAGAGATCCACACGTCAAAGATCTTATCTGCCGCCTGAGGTGCGCCACGCGTCGGGATTTAACCGTAAAGCCCCACCAACGGCACCTCCGAAGACCCTTGAAGACCCAGTTCAAGAGTCGCGAGTATGAACCCACCTCCGACGGAATGACTTCACCCCGGTGACTTTCCCCGGAGGTAGGTCCAGGGGGCCACTGTCGGTACCCTAAAAACCATACACCCCCTGAGGTTACAAAGATCTCAAGGGAAGGACGTCTACTCAAATTGAAGACCCTCGGAGGCCCACTTGTCAGACATAACCGGACCTGCTTCTCCAACATGGTTAACCCCTAGGTTGCCACGTGTACTGCCAGACCGGAGCTACTACCCACAAGGGTGAAGCTCCGGGCTAGGTACCGAAACGGCACCTCCGAACTTAACCCCTGACCGAGAGAAGCTCCGGACCTGACACATGTCAGGCCACCCCGGAGCTTCCCACTTCCCACAAGCAAGCTCCGGAGCTGCCACGTGTCCAAACGTCGGAGCTGGCCGCCTCAAACCTCCGGAAGACATTGTAACGACTCCGGATCTTCAAAGGATAGCCGCAGACTTCAAGACCCGATTAATTGTCATTAATTCCATATTAATGACACTTAATCGGACAACCTTAACACCTGTAACGGCACTGTCGGAGCCCGTTACAGGGTTATTAACAACAATTAATCGTGTATCAATACTAGTAACCGCCGGGGCCACATGTCGGGCCAGGCTAACTTGTAACGGTTTGTCCTTGTACTATAAAAGGACAGACCGACGATACACGGAGGGAGAGGGCTCTCGAACGCTCTCAGGCACACACGCATTGACATGAGCTTTCATACATAAACTAATACAACACCACACACCCGTGGAGTAGGGTATTACGCTCAGGCGGCCCGAACCACGTAAACCACTGTGTCTCTCGTGTCCAATCGTGATTCACCTTCTTGAGTCTCCGCGCGCCCACACCGAACTACAAACTCCTTCAACACTTTAGTAGTGTCAGGAGATCTGCCGGCTCCAACAGTCGACACCAATCTTAAAACCGTTTTGTGTGAGAAAATCCCTAAGGCACTCATACCAATCTCTAGGTGCTTGTTTGAGACTATAGAGAGCCTTACACAACTTGTAGACGTGATCGGGATGCTCTTCATCTTCAAATCTGGGAGGTTGCTCCACATACACTTCCTCCTTGATTGGACCGTTGAGGAATGCACTTTTCACATCCATTTGATATAACTTGAAATCATGGTAAGTAGCAAAGGCCAATAATATGCGAATAGATTCAAGCCTAGCTACGGGAGCAAAGGTTTCATCGAAATCCAAACCTTCGACTTGAGCGTATCCTTTTGCTACAAGTCTTGCCTTGTTTCTTGTTACCACCCCGTGTTCATCTTGTTTGTTGCGGAACACCCACTTGGTTCCAACAACATTTGCATTCGGTCTCCTCACGAGTTCCCACACCTTGTTCCTCTTGAAGTTGTTGAGATCTTCTTGTATCGCCATTACCCAATCCGGGTCTTGTAGAGCTTCTTCTACTTTCTGTGGCTCTAGAGAGGAAACAAAGGAATAGTGTTCACAAAAGTTAGCCATACGTGAGCGAGTAGTTACCCCCTTGGAGATGTCTCCAAGTATGTTGTCAACGGGATGGTCCCGTTGAACGCTTTGATGAACTCTTGGGTGTGGTGGTTGAGCTTCTCGATCATTGTCTTCATCTTGATCATTTTCTTGATCTCCCCCTTTATCCAAGCCTCCTCCTTGATTTTGATCTTGTTGAGATTCATCTTGAGGATCTTGATCTTGTTCATGTGGGGGATTTGCATCTTCTTCGCTTGCTTGAAGATCATTTGGATCATGTGGTCGCACATCTCCAAGTGCCATTCTCCATAGTGCTTCTTGTGGAGTCTCCTCTTGATCTAGCACACACTTATCAACTTGCTCCACTTGAGAGCCATTAGTCTCATCAAACACTACGTCATGTGCTACTTCAACAATCCCGGAGGACTTGTTAAAGACACGATAGGCGTAGGTGTTTGAGTCATAGCCAAGCAAGAAACCTTCATCGGATTTCGAAGCGAACTTCGAATTCCTAGGCTTCTTGTTGAGAATATAGCACTTTCTCCCAAAAACACGAAAGTATGAGATGTTGGGTTTGTTACCGATTAGGAGTTCATACGAGGTCTTCTTCAAGAGTCGATGAAGATACAACCGGTTTATGGCATGGAAAGCGGTGTTAACCGCTTCCTCCCAAAACCGGTCGGACGTCTTGTACTCATCAAGCATCGTCCTTGACATCTCGATAAGATTCCTATTCTTCCTCTCCGCTACTCCATTTTGTTGAGGGGAGTAGGGAGCAGAGAACTCATGCTTGATTCCTTCTTCATCCAAGAAGTTTTCAACTTGAGTGTTCTTGAACTCTGTCCCGTTGTTGCTCCTAATCTTCTTGATTCTTAAGGAGAACTCGTTTTGAGCTCTCCTCAAGAACTTTTTGAGAACTCCTTGGGTTTCACCTTTGTCATGCAAGAAAAATACCCACGTGAAGCGAGAAAAATCATCAACAATAACTAGACCATATTTGTTACCGCCAATACTAATGTAGGCGATCGGTCCGAATAGGTCCATGTGTAGTAGCTACAATGGTCTTGAGGTTGTCATGATGTTCTTGGACGGATGTTGAGGTCCTACTTGCTTTCCGACTTGACATGCGCTACATGGTCTATATTTCTCAAAGACAACATCTTTTAGTCCACGGATATGATCCCCCTTAAGAAGTTTTTGCAAGTTTCTCATCCCAACATGGGCTAGCCTTCGGTGCCATAGTCATCCCATGTTAGTTTTCGCCATTAAGCACGTATCAAGTTGGGCTTTATCCGTGGAGAAATCCACAAGGTAAAGCTTTCCCTTGAGTACGCCCTTAAAGGCGATTGAGTTGTTGCATCTTCTTGAGACGGTCACACCATTGTTAGTGAAAAGACAATCATAACCATTATCACATAATTGAGAAATAGACAAGAGGTTGTAATCAAGTGAATCAACATGAAGCACATTAGAAAGAGTGTGTTTTGAGGAGATAGAAATTTTACCGGTGCCAAGGATTTTCCCTTGGCTATTATCCCCAAAGAAGATTCCTTCACTAGGATCTTCATTCTCCTTGTACTCTACAAACATCTTCCTCTCTCTGGTCATATGATTAGTGCATCCACTGTCAAGCACCCATTTTGATCCACCGGAGGAGTATGCCTACAAAAAAGAGTTATGCCTTTCCTTTAGGTACCCAAACGGAGTTGGGTCCTTTGATGTTAGTCGCAAGACATTTGGGCACCCACACGCAAGGCTTTGGGCTCTTGCGGAGTGGCCCAACATATCTAGCATAAGTCTTGTCAAATTTGTTCCTCAATAAAACATAAGAAACATCAAAGTCATGGAACAAAGGATGAGGTTCATTTTTAGGCATATAAGATGTTGAGACAATGTTCTTTCCTTTATCTTGGGTGGATGAACCTTCCTTGACAAAAACAATCAAGTCTTTGTTATTCTTGGGGGCTTTGGCATTTTGCCTCCGCTCCTGAGAATAACCAAGACCATCCTTGACATGGGGAGGTCTCACATTGGTGTATGCACTACGTGCATAGGCCACCTTCTCCTTGTCAAAGATGCCACCTTTCAGTGCTTGTTTGTTTTGTGCCAAGTTAAGTTCATCCTTAAGTTTTAGGATCAAGCTTGAGCACATGCAAGTGTGAACTTCCTCGGATGAAATCTTTTGAGAAGATGAGCTCTTTGAGGAAGAAGGTGCATTGATCTTAAATGACTCAACCTTTGTCTCTAGAATCTTGTTAACCTTTGTCAAGTTAACAAGTTCATCCTTGAGCTAAACGGTCTTGTCCTTAAGATTTGAGCATGCTTCCTTGCTCATGGCAAGGTCATGCTCCAATGAATTGCTTCTTTCTCTCTCGCGCTCGAGGAGCTCCTCAAGCTCTTGACATCTCTCCAATTTTTGGATGAGCATGTCCTCTTATTGCTCAAGGAGATCCTCCTTCTCGGATATTTCATCCATAAGAAAGTTCATCTTTCTCATGGCACTCTTACTTAAGCCTTTAAGCATGGATTCAAGTTCACTACCACTATCAAATTCATCACAAGAAGTTATAGAGGGAGTGGGTTTAGATTTGACCTTTATCCTTCCCTCCTTTGCCATGAAACATGTGGACTTGAAATCATCAAGGTTGGGGAAAAGCTTGCTTGCACTTGAGCTCTTTCCGATGGCAATGGTTGCCACCTTCTCTTCATCGTTGGAAGATGAGTCTTCATTTGAGTCCCATTCTCTTCCAAGGTGGACATTTCCCGACAGCTTCTTCTTCTTCTTGAAGAGCTTCTTATCTTGGGTCTTGCCCTCCTTCTTCTTGCTTTCATTGTATGGGCAATCCGCAATGAAGTGCCCATGTTCACCACACTTGTAGCAAGTCTTCTTCTTTAGCTTCTCCTTGCTCTTGCCTTCTTGGTGATAGCCTCCCTTCTTCCTTCTCATCATCCTTCTAAACTTGTTGATGAAGAAAGCTTCTTCCTCATCAGAGTCCATGCTCTCATCATCACTTGCATCTTCATCGTAGGATGTGGAAGTTGCTTTGAGGGCTATGTCTTTCTTCTTTGATGAGGCAAGCTTTTGGAGATCGTTGTAGAACATAGCTTCCTTCTCCATCATCTCATTGTTGATTATCCTCCCAAGCACTTCTTCCAGAGTCATCTTGGTGTAGTCGGGGCTTTCACGGATCAAGGAGCAAAGAGCGATGTTTCGAGGCATGAATGCCCGAAGCATCCTCTTCACCACTTCATGGTCCGTCCATCGAGTGCTTCCATAGGCACGAATCTTGTTCACGAGCACCTTGAGGCGGTTGTACATGTCTTGGGGCGACTCACCATCCATGATGGTAAATCTCCCAAGCTCTCCTTCGATCATCTCAATCTTCGCCTCTCGGATGACTCGGTTGCCCTCGTGCGCCGTCTTGAGTGTATCCCAAATATCTTTGGCCACTTCCAAACCTTCGACTCAGTTGAATTCACCCCGAGTCAAAGATGAGGTTATGACTCCCACGGCTTGAGCATTGCGATGAAGTAGGATAGCTTGTTGTGGAGTGACGTCTTCCTCATTCCTTGGCATATGAACTCTGGTTTGCACAATCTGCCACAAACTAGGATTCAAAGAGATTAAATGCATCTTCATATTGTGTTTCCACATTGAATAGTCATTTCCATCGAATTGAGGAGGTTTGCCAAGTGGAATAGACAAATAGTGATTGTTAGCATGAAGACGGTCATAATCAAAGTGAGTTTGAGTATAGTCATCGTTACTCTTCTCCTTCTCTTTGTTGATCTTGGGTTGTTTCCCTAACTTCTCCTGAAGCTTCGCCTTGAGTTGGCGAGTCTCTTCATCGTCCTTCGAATCATCAAGAAGAATGTCGTAGTTCTTGTCATTTGAGCCTTCACCCTCGACATATGAGGTATCATCCTTGTTCCTTTCTTCCGCCATCGATTCTCCGAGATGTTAGTCTCTTCTGGAGAAACCTGCTCTGATACCAATTGAAAGCGGCCTAGAGGGGGGTGAATAAGCGATAATCGATAAATTAAACTTAATTCAGAGTTATGAAAATAGAGAAGTCGGACTTGTCTGACTTCTAGTCGGACTTGTCTGACCTAAGTCGGACAAGTCTGATCTGGGTCGGATAAGTCCGAGATTACCTGCACGATCAGACCAAAAATCCAATTTTTAAGCGATAGTGAGAGATATCGACCTCTAGCAGTTCTACACGAAGTATGGAGTGGAAAGAAAGCTGAGGGAGAGATAGCACGCGGAAAAACACTAGAATCCAAACTTACGAGAACGGAAGAACAACAAGAAACAAACGATTTTATCCCGAGGTTCGGAACCACAAAGGATCTTACGTCCCCGTTGAGGAGTCCACAAAGGACCAGGCCTTCTCTAGCCTTTCCCTCACGAGTTGCCACAAAGGCCAACTCCCAAATCTTCCACTATCACAAAGGTTCTTACAAACTCCCCGATTACAAGAGATCACAAAGAAATCGTGGGGCGACACCTAACTGTCTAGGGGAGAACCCCAAGAGCAACAAACACGCAATCACGAAGAAACTTAGCGAATCACACGTTGCTCAACCCCTCAACAAACCGTTTCTCCCTATTCTCACAAAGCACTCTTCGCTCTCCCAAAAACTCGAATTTGTGCTCTAGAGGTGAAGAACAAGTGGAGAGAGGTTCTTGAGTTCAAATGGGCGTTCAGAACTGTTCAGGGGTGTTAGGCATGGTTGGTGGGTCGAAACCACCCACTATTTATACTCCAAAAGGTCATTAGAGCCGTTTGACACAGCCCACGTCGGACATGTCTGACACAAAGTCGGACTTGTCCGAATTGCTGATGTCATAAAGCATACAGCTACCCGTTGGAATTTAAATAGTGCACCAAAAGCCACCTCGGACATGTCTGACCTCAAAGGTCAGGCCTTTCACTCCAGACTTGTCTGACCAAAACCACTTCAGACATGTCTTACATACAATGTTGGACATGTCTGAAGTTCTACAGAGAGAACTCGGACAAGTCTTACTCTCTGGGACTTAGAAAATTTTTCTTAGTCCCTGGGAACAGATCCATCTCGGACATGTCCGACCCCCAGGTTCGGACAAGTTCGAAACTTCACTGGAACTCTCACTGGAACCCTTCCAGTACTAATTCGGACATGTCTGACTCACAGTTTCGGACATGTCTGACTTCCTGCAGAGAGGATTCGGACATGTCTGACACCACAAGTCAGACAAGTTCGCCCAAGCCACAAAGGCCCTACTAAAATATTCTACTAAGGGGTTGAGCACCCGAATGACTCACTAAGTGTCTACGCGTCGTGTCCCTCTTAATAGTACGGTTTTTCCTACGACTCAAGGAGAAAATAGAAAACCCTATTTCTATTCTTCTTCACCACAACTTTTCTCCTTTTGCCGTCTTTCTTCAAAGCTCCATTCCGTACTCCGGATCTGCGCTCATGCTCAACCAAGTTCATTAGCACTTTAATGGTTCATCATCAATCCACCAAAACCCACAAGGGACCTAGATGCACTTACAATCCAGCTAGTGCTCCCTAACCAAGAAAACTTACACTGTTTTGGTTTAGCTGCAATCATGTGTGCTACCTGGAAATGTAGAAACTGAACCTATTTTGACAATATTAAACTTAAAAACCCCTTTGACATATTGTTCTTTGCATGTTCCTTAATGAACTTTTGGGCAGGTTACTACCCGAAGGGGACGCAAGAGGACATTATAGCAGCTACCGCTGTGATTTCAGGTGAAGCATTGAATTGATGAAGCACGCGGGAGCTCTGATCGGATAGCTGTTTACCCCGGAAAGGAGAGCTGCATTTTTAGCAAGTTTATCGATAGGTGCCTTTTGTTGCTGTTTGAGATGCAAAGTGTGTCTGGTGTCACTCTGTGTGGTTTCTACGTCAGTCTGTATGACACTGTTATCCTTTTAACCCAATAGGGATGGTTATGGCCTCTAGGTTTCTAGGATCTTCTGGAAAGTCAGAGATTTAGGAGTCTAGGTATGGCCTGTTATGCACTGAAGTTGTATGAACCTCTATGATCTCTGTTCCTCTGAGGAATGGAAGTGGAGTAATCCGACTCAAAAAAAAAAGGTATCCTTGCGGCATGAATTAGCATCGGTCTGGCCACCTTCGTCCCCTCCAGGATCTCGTTGACACCATCATCACTTACGGTGTGACGCTAAGCACGCTTCTTCTCTGAAGCTTCTTCTCCTTCCTCCCCCACTGCCGGCAGACACGTATATATAGGAGTTCACACACTAGACGCCTTTAGAGGTGGCAATTGGGTCGGGCTATATTCGGGCGGCCCGAAGCACGGGATAGCGACCCGACATGCAGCCCGGCCCGGCACAAAGGACCATCGGGCCGTGCCGGCCCGACACGGACTCTCGGGCCATGCCGTGCCTCAATCTCGGGCACGATGGGCGGCACGGCCCGACACGGGCAATGGGCCGTGCTCGGGCCGACACGGCACGAAACCAGCCTGGCGACCCGAGAACAGCCCAAGTACGAAATCGGCCCGGCAGCGCAAAAAAATTCAAACTGCCAACTAGGCCACAGCTCATTCAGCCCAATAAACCAACAAAGACAGTCCAGCCCATTAGCGCGAGATGGCCCAGCCAAGCGCACTTCTGGCGGGAAACACCCAAACGAATTTGACTCCTCTGAACTGTCCCTCCTTATATGCTGGTCCAGTGCGCACTTGTCGGTACCCTAGAAACCGTACACCCCTTGAGGTTACAAAGATCTCAAAGGAAAGCCATCTACTTGGTTTTCAAACCCTCGGAGGCCCACTTGTCAGACATGACCGGAACCGCTTCTCCAACATGGTTAATCCCTGGGTCGCCACGTGTACAACTAACCCGGAGCTACCTCCCACAAGGGGGAAGCTCCAGGCCACGTACCTAAACGGCACCTCCGGACTTAACCCCAGACCGAGAGAAGCTCCGGACCTGACACGTGTCTCATAGCCCCGGAGCTACCTGTTTCCTACAGCAAGCTCCGGAGCTGCCACGTGTCCAATCGTCGAACCTCCAGCTTCTAACCTCCGGAAGACCTTGTAACGGCTTCGGATCTTCAAAGGAGAGCCAAGGACTTCAAGACACGATTAAGTGCCATTAATGCCATATTAATGACACTTAATCGGACGATCTTAACACCAGTAATGGTGCTGTCAAAGCCCGTTACACGATCATTAAGAGCAATTAATCGTGTATCGATACTAGTAACCGCCGGGGCCACATGTCGGGCCAGGCTAACTTGTAACGGCCTGTCCTTGTACTATAAAAGGACAGGCCGACGATGCACTCAGGGTCGTTCACGAACGAGCTCACGCACCCCATACACTCGTGACAAGCTCTTACTGCTAATACAACACCAACACACCCGTGGAGTAGGGTATTACGCTCAGGCGGCCCGAACCACGTAAATTCTTGTGTCTCCTGTGCCAAACTCCAATTCACCTTCTTGAATCTCCGCGCGCCCACACCGAACATCAAACTCCCCTATCACTTTAGTAGTGTAGGGAGATCTGCCGACTCCAACCGCTGACAGCACTGAAGAGGCGAGGTGGGACTAAATCCTTGGCTGCACCTCAGGCAGCACATGTGACCGCATTTGGGCCGAATTCTCAGCGGCCCACGAGCGCGCGCTCTGCTGCAGACAGCCCACGAGCACTTCTGCTGGCTGGCAGGAGGAGCCCACGAGCGGTTGTTCATTGTTTGCACTGTTTTTTTATTTTGATTCCAATTCAAATATTCAAATCTGTATAGATTTTACAAATTAAGTCCAAATTAGCTGATTTTTTTCTATATTCTTAAAAAAATACTATCTACAACTTGGAACAATTATTTTCAAACTTATAAAAGTAGCTTTTGTATGTTTTGATTTAACTCAAATTAATTTCTATAAACATATTGTTCATTTTTTTATTTCTCTTCAACAAAAAAGGATCTTCAACTGAAATTTGTTTTGTATGTACATATTGTCTATGTATACATGTATAATTTTTTTTAGAATTTTTTGAAGTACATCAACATGTGAAATCTCAAGTTGCCCCACATTTCACTCATATGCTCATAAACATATGAATCATTCTTAATATTTCAACACACATTGATGCAAAAAATGATAAAATTTTATGAAAAAAATCACATAGATTCTTATTGTAATATAACAATTGCACCACAAAGTTCATGTCAAAAATCATTGTATTTTTTTAGAATCAAAAAAGACAAAATTCATTTTCCTTGTTTTTTTATTCCCAACAATATATTTGTCTTCTGAATGTAAAATTCTGTAAAACATGTAAATCAACTCCCTTAACCTTCTCTATTTTTTCTTTATATTTTTTGAAGTGTTTTTGTCTATGTATTCAAAAAAAATTTCTTCTCAAAATCATATTTTAAATGATGTTGGTGGGCTGCTGTTGGTGGGCTCTTTTGGTGCTGATGGGCTGCACCTGAAATTGGTGGGCTGCTACTAAACGGGTTGTGGCTGTTGCTGTTTTTTTTTCTTTTTTTTTCATTTCATTTTATTTGCTGCAGTGTTATATTGAGCCGTGCTCGGGCCGACACGGCCCGAATGCGGCCCGTCGTGCTTCGGGCCGTGCTTGGGCCGCAAATTTCAACCGCCAGCACTGCCGGCCCAGCCCGAGCCGGCCCGTCGTGCTTTCGGGCCTTGGGCCATTCTGGCCCGAAGCACGAATGGGCCGGGCCGGGCCGGGCCGACACGGCACGATTGCCAGCTCTAGACGCCTTGAGTAACCACACCCTTTCAGCTCAAACGCACGCCAGGTCAAGACCTCCCCCTCATCCTCCTCTCTCTGTCCGCTCGCTCGCCGCAAACATGCATGGCTGCCTGCGTCGACAAGTGGCAACCTAGGCACCCCGGCCGACTCTCCAGCTCCATCTACCGGTACTCGCCAGAGTGCACCACAGACCGCCAGATAGCAGCCGCAAGCAGGAGCGGCGGCGACGACGAGGTATGAGACAAGCTGCGCGCGTAGGCGCACGCCGACGCGGAGGCCGAGCCGCTCCTCCGCAAGTTCTACGCCGACCTCGTCCTGTCGCGGCCGTCGCTGGAGGCCGCCCTCGCCGCGCACCTGGCCGCAAAGCTCTGCGTCCCCGGCGCGCGCGCTGCCGCGGGACGCGCTCCGGGACCTCCTGGCCGGCTGTCTCGCCGCGCACCCGGAGTCGGGCCGCGCCGACCTCCGCGCGGCGCGCGACCGCGACCCGGCGGCCTGCGGCTGGATGGTCCACTGCTTCCTCTACTACAAGGGGTTTTCCTCGCCGTGCAGGCCCACCGCGCCGCGCACGGGCTCTGGTCCGACGGCCGCCGCGGCGCTCCTCCTCCAGAGCCGCTCGCGCGTTCGAGGCGTTCGGCGTCGACGTCCACCCCGGGGCGTGCGTCGGCCGCGGCGTCCTCCTCGACCACGCCACGGGCGTCGTCATCGGCAAGACGGCCGTCGTCGGCAACAACGTGTCCGTACTGCACGGCGTCACGCTGGGCGGCACCGGGAAGGACTCCGGCGGCGAACGGCACCCCAAGGTCGGGGACGGGGTGCTGATCGGCGCCGGTGCCAGCGTGCTCGGCAACGTGCACGTTGGAGCCGGGGCGAAGATCGGAGCTGGGGCGGTCGTGCTCCGCGACGTTCCCGACGGAACCACGGTCGTCGGGAATCCCGCGAAGGCCATCGTCGGGAAGAAGGCGGCGCCGCAGTGGCGGCCGGAACAGCACCCAGGGCTGCCACGGAGCAGTGGTGGTAGGATTACGTGATTTGAACGACCCGCGCGCGTGCAAATATTTAGTGCAACCGAGTTATCGTCCGGTTGATGACCACTGCTGGTCTGCTGTAAGAGTGCTCCATTGCAGAATAGGGAGCTCAATTAGACATTGAGCCCTAGTGCAAGTTCATACCGTCCATATTTTTCTTTTTCTTTTTATTTTTGAGAAAAGGAATAATAAAATATGGTCTCGTCAGTTATCGGTTGCCTGTAAATATACTCTAGTTTATTCCACCGTTGATATATTCAAGTTCGTGTTCTTATTCGGAATAGATGCTTTCGTTTCGTACATGGAACTTTCTACTTTTCAAGTAGGAATTTTGACGAAGTAGAGGCTCGCCATTAACTGGTTCTTATAGGAGGTCAACAACGTTATCTGCATGCATATCTTGAAGGGCTGCAGCTTTGAATAATTCGGAGCTAAAAATTCAACATCAGCAGTTCCATCGCGACTTTGACCGTTTGTCAGTATTCTAACAGATCAGCAAAACATGAAGAGGTAGTTGCGTTTTACACTTAAATTGAAGAAACAAATGACTGGCATGAGGTCCGTAAGAGAAAGTTGGGAATCCTAGCGAACGATCAGGGCCGGTTCTGACTTTTCCGGGCCTGGGCAAACAGAACAGGAAGGCCTTTATAATCATAAATATAATAAGATAATTTACTTATTGTAACTATATCATGAAATCTCATTACCGTAATAGTGTCACAATAATAAGTGTAAAATACAAATAAGACATAAAAATAAAACTATTAGTGATTGAAACTTCTCTAATGCTATAAAAATAGAACTAATTTGAGTATCTAACTAAAAATACGCGAGAAAATTAATTAGTTTAGCAACAAACGCAGATTGATCAATGCATAAATATTAATGTTTTAGAAAGGGTCTTGAGGACATGGCATACAAAGTGTTGGCATGCAAACAGTCCACCGCATCATGGTTGCAACAACCGACGCATTATAATACAAAATCAGATTCAGTATTGGTATTCATAATATGCGAGGGCAACGTAGAGCTGCTCTGCCTCTATAGCTCTGCATGTGTATGTTTTTTGTTGGAGACTCCTAATTTTAAAAGTTTTTTTGTACTTGAGTTTAACTTTATGAAGCATATTCACTATACAAGATCTGAAATCTTAACAAAAAGGGCTTTTCTATAAAATAATTACTGACCTATCATTGTTTCTGATGGCATGACATTAGCTTATTGGATTTTGCCACTTGCTGTATCAGCTGTCACCATAATAATCCAATCCAAGTGACTTAACAACGTAATGAACGTACTAGAGTAAGTACTATACTAATCGGTTGACTCTTACACACTACCGTACTACTTACGCCATCGCTTCCAAACGCTAAGCGGCGAGCTCTGAAACCGATGAACGAATGGATAAACAATCAAACAACGGCACGCGAGGCAAGTCAGGGCATGTCGCGCGCGGCAGCAACAAACAGAGATTCCTAGCACAAACGCAAAGTCCTAATAAGCCTAATTAATTAAAGGCGCAGGTGCAAGGAGGCGCGTCCAAGGGCTGCATGCCCTCACGTGGGAGGCCCGTGAACGCGGCGCCACTGCCGCCCGGCCGGCGACAAAATCTCTAGCAGCAAGGATGGCGCTCGGTGTCCATGGAGTCAAAGAGGCTAGGCCAGCCATATATATCAGCTACTGTATTCAGCTCTGCCCTGCAGCCAGCTTTCCAGCGGAATGCATGGCGATAGTGTACGCACCGCCTCCTCGTCAGAGCTGCGCGAGCAGAACTTTTCGCCTTCTTCTTCCTCGACCTAACGAGATAGTAGTTCCGAGGGGATTGTGAAGAAGCCAACAGGGAGAAGCGGCCAGCGGAGACCGGCGAAGGGCTTGTGACCATGCAGGTCGAGCCGCGCGCGGGGACAGGGCCTCCGCGCATTGACCATGTTTCGTACTGTACATAACACCATGCTTATTTAATTATTGGCCCTTGGCATGGCCTGTTTGACGCGCTTCTGCAATCTGCATGCATGAACACATCTAATGAGTTTCTTGGATCCTGGATCTTGGTGATCGAATGGTGCATGCACGAGAGGACGATCGGAGGGAGACACAAAAAAAGCCAGTACGACTCCTGCGCTGTCCGTGGAAACTTTTGAAAAAGTGATGATGGTCAATTCACTGGGGTTCTCTGAGCCACTTTTCGTCTTAACGTGCCGGCCATGCATGGAGCTTTGGACATCGCAGCACGATTTTGGTAAGAATTAGCGCAGGACTTCATCTTAGATTGCAGTTATTACCAGCGAGTAATTCTGGGCTACGCGAAGTAAAATGACACGTACGATGCTGCTGACTCTGATCCATCTGGTCCGAAGGTCGACGGAACAGATACCTTTTCATGGCGATGTTGAGCTGACAAGCTTTCAGGCTACGGATCGGACTCGATATCCCAATCAATTTTTTCTCAGCTCATGTAATGCGTTGCTGCCTCTAAATTCGTACTCCCTCCTTCCCATAATAAATATCGTTAAGGCATCAATCTGCAGTTCTTTTTAGTTGTTTCCTTTATTCAAAACAACATCTATTGTAAGATGGAAGGAGTATCAAAGAACGAATGGTTAAACCCAAGGCATGCCACCAGGAACCTGCTGCACCTTTTGACCACCACATGCATGGAGATCGATCGACCTGCGCAAGGTTGCCCGAACACATGCAACTCCTGCGGAACAGAGGAAAAGCTGAAAAGGAGCCTGCTCATATCATGCACAGGGAGGAGCGAGCGGCGAGCAACAAAACAAACGGAAGATTCCACGGATCGTTTTGGTTTTTCCTCATCTCTCTCGTGACCTGCCGCCGCCGGCCGCCGCCCGTGAGCCTGAACCGTATAGTGTGGGGGCCGCGGCGGCGAGCAGTGGCCGCTGCTCGGCGCGGTGCGGGCCGCGGCGGCGAGCAGTGGCCGCTGCTCGGCACAGCGCACCGCGCCGTTTCTCGTGGTCGTGGCACCCCACGTTTTTGCCGTTGCCAACTCTGAGAAGAACACAAGGGGCCGCCGCGCGCCGGCCAGCAGGAAGCGAGACAAGAGGTCACGTCCATCATACGGCTGTCTGGATTCAGAAGGCCGAGCCCACACGCTGTGCGATTTGTCACCGGTCATGCATGATCGCTTCTGCGATCGCTGATCGAGTAGGCCGCTGCTTCCATGTCCAGGCTGATTATTGAAGGCAGCTTTTTTATCCCAATCATTAGAATCTAATTGGAGGGTCTCCATCGAGTGCTCCGATCCATTGACGGATTTAGAATTTGAATTTTTTTATTAATATACGTTTTTTAAACGTTTTTAATATAAACAACACACAAAATGAAAAAATTTCGAAACTAACCCACCTTCGTATGTGTCACATACGAAATTTAAATTTCGTATGTGGCACATACGAAATTCAAATTTCGTATGTGCCACATACGAAATTCGTTTTAAGCTGACGCAGGTATGTTTTATTGAGTTTTGAACCTCAGTTTTGAAATATTTAGATGTACAATTGCTCCAAATTGTTATAACATAAATTATAGTATTAGTTCTGGTAAGTCTAAAGAATAGATTTCCAATATACTTCGTCTATTGAATTGAGAGATATTGATTTTCTAAGTTGGTATTACGATCACAAAAACTGAATGATTGTGATCGTATTACACAATTCAATATTCAATAACTTTTGATTCCTAATACTACAACTATATGTTCCTCATTGCAGAAATAACTTCACAATCTATTCTACATTTTGTATTTTGGGAACACTTTCAAATTATTACTCTAAATATTTCAAAACTGAGGTTCAAAACTCAATAAAACATACATGCGTCAGCTTAAAACGAATTTCGTATGTGGCGCATACGAAATTTGAATTTCGTATGTGTCACATACGAAATTTAAATTTCGCATGTGACACATACGAAGGTGGGTTAGTTTTGAAATTTTTTTCATTTTGTGTGTTGTTTATATTAAAAACGTTTAAAAATCGTATATCAATAAAAATAATTCTTTAGAATTTCAGGCTCTCAGCTTCGTGCTTCCTGCAGAATTTCAAAGATGCTCGGGGACTGGCTCTAGCTCTACGTAGATAGGGGATCAACTCAGGCAAGCAGGCAGGCAGGCTCGTATAGGCACCATGCATCGCGAGAGCGATTGATGGCAGAGACAAATCCATGCCCTAAAGCATCAGCAACGAGGACTGCGTTACACATGCCTCAAAATCAAATCAAAGAAAACAAAGGATCGGCTTACGGCTTGTCAAGATCGCCAGCAGTACTGCTCAGCAAGCACAGTGCTCGGATCAGCACGTGCCTCGTTTCGTGGAATCCTGTCCGAGAGAGTAGCGTCCAAGCCGGGAATTAATGGCGAGGGTCCCATCTCTCTATATGCTGTCATGCAGAGTCGTCGTCGACGACGACGAAGATGTAGGACTGCTGCTGCGACGGAGCTCACTGTACAGTACAGTACTGCACCTAGCGACGAGACATGTATGTGTATGCGCAGCGGAGCAGCTGTTCATCAGATGGTCATCGTTGGGCGCGCGCTCCGCTGCTGCAGCAGGAGGCGGGCGGTCCAAGAAGAGAACCAAGGGGTTGTCTTGTTGGTTTGCCGTTGCAGAGGTCGCCATCTAGCGCTGCATATGGGATATAGTGCCTAGCTAGCTCGATCAGGGCAGCAAATTAAATTCTTCTGGCCCGGCTAGCCGGCCGGCCATCGGCCTCTGGGGCACCGGTGATGCGCGCACTGCACAGGTGCATGCATGCGATGTTTGGGTGGATATCTAGGCGCGTTTTGGAGTTGAGCCTGCGTGCGTGCGTGCCGATCGAGACGTGTACTGGCTCGGACGTACTCACTCCGTTCACATAAACTTGTCGCTTTTTAGATCATTTTTACGTCTCTATAAACTTGTCGCTTTGTAGTTCAAAAATGAACTACAAAGCTACAAGTTCATGGAACAGAGAGAGTAGGTATTGTAGCCGGCTGCGCCTGCTGCGCGTATCGTCCAAGGTGCAGGTGGTCCGCGTCTCGCTCCATCAGACATTCAGACCGTCAGAGATGGCAGATGGGATCATGAGAAGTTCATGACCGACCGATGCCATGATCTTGGCTGCCAGTGGTTCCATCCAACGGTTCGCACTGGGCACTGGCTCGGCCCGGTCCCATCTCTTGGCTCGACGATTTGTGGTGCCTTCTTGGTCCTAGCACAGATCTGCAGCAGTGATAATATGGATTGGCATTGCGTTAGTTTTTTGTTTTGAAACCTGTTGGTGCGATGTGATTAATCAGATACACATAGCGCGTGACTTTTGCTCGTGTATATATGTAGTGCTGCATCGAAAATGGTGTACTAATGTGTACTCCGACGGGTATGAATGGTTGAAGGTAGCCGTTGCAACCTCGTTCCAATTTTCTCGGGGGAACGCGGACCGAAAACCAAACAGCGCATCAAGAAAAACCACACGAACTTAGTGGTCACGGAACGCGGTTGTCGTGAGCCTGGGAATCATCCGTTGGACTGCTAGGGATTGCTTTACGAACAATGCAGTTTCTAAATCCTAATCCCACCACATTCACCAGATCCCTTTGTAGGGGTAGCAGGGCTGCCCCGGCCCATTGATTTATTTTAATCCTCTATATAAACTATGGTACATAGAGACATCGTGCTAGAGGTTAATGACACAGTACTGATCGTTTTGACCTCACCAAAGTACGAACATAGGTGTTGCGTTTACATCAAATTAATGCTTAAGTGGCAGTAGGGGGGGGGGGGGGGGGGCGTTATCGGCAACAATACACACGTGTGGTGTGATTTTGTATCTATCTCATGATCAGACGAGATGCAATCTCTCGAAAGTGCTCATATAAGCAAAATGTACTTGAGTGTATTCATAGAGTTGAATAATTGTATGTGTATACGAGTGTCCCTACGTGTCTATCTTGTGTCTTTTAGTAAAATGTTGACCTCTTACATTTAGCGGACTCCCATCTCTCGTCGTTACGGATATATTGAACCGTGTATTCGGGCACCGATTGCTAAGCAGATATGAAACACTGTTAATCGAAGTTACCATGTAGAAGAGGCATGGATGACGAGTACATCTTTGGAGACTCTTGTGTTGGAATTATTCATTAACTTAACCGCGGATGGAAAATCAACAGTAGCTAGACTTGATCAGATATACTATTTGCTTTCCTCTCTTTGTTCCGTATGTCATCAGCAATGTAGCTGAAACACTACAGGAATCTCGACGATTTGCGACGGCCGAAGCCGTCGCAAATAAGCCAGATGCCGTCGCAAATAATCTATTTGCGACGGCTTTCTTTATTTGCGACGGCCTCCGGCCGTCGCAAATATGTCGTCGCAAATAAGCTTATTTGCGACGGCCACCGTCGCAAATTAACTTATTTGCGACGGCTAGGGGAGGCCGTCGCAAGTTGTTGCTGCGGGCTGGTGGGACCCGCGGCCTTATTTGCGACGGCCGTACCGTCGCAATTAAAGCTTATTTGCGACGGCCAGGCCGTCGCAATTAAAATCTGCTATTTGCGACGGCTAGGCCGTCGCAAATAAGTTTAGAGGGCAGGGCCCACGTGTCCTCTTCCGGGCCCACGACTCTATTTGCGACGGCCTGGCCGTCGCAATTAAAGCTTACTTGCGACGGCCTGGCCGTCGCAAATAGCAGTGGCTTAATTGCGACGGCTAGGTACCTTATTTGCGACGGTACTGTATAAAAAGCCGTCGCAAATAAGGTTTTTTATTTTTTTTTAAAAACAGAAAACTCTAACCGGCTCGATGGCCAGATTCACAACACAATATACACAGCATACACAGCATACACAATATATACACAAAGATCATCACAATCACAAACTCAAATTCCGATACATCTCACATCGTCATCAACAAAGTATATAAAAGGGCTCACTCGCCCATCTAACCTCCGAAGCCACCTCCGAAGTCGAAGTCGTCGTCGTCGCGCCTCAATCCAGGCGGCGGTAGCGAAGGCGACGGCGTTTGTGCAGCCGTCGCGGATCCCTGCAATTAATAAAACTTAGAGTTAGAATATATGCATCAACATCTCTCTCCCTCCCTCTCCCTCTATCTTCATCTAGATCACCCTCTCTTCCTCTCTCTTTTCATTTCTCTATTTGTCTCTCACTCTATCTTTCTTGCTCACTCTATCTCTCTATTGCTATCCTTTTCCCTCTATCTTCCTCCCTCTATCTCCATCTACATCTCCCTCCCTCTATCTTCCCCTCTCTCTATCTCCATCTACATCTTACTCTCTCTTCATTCCCATCCTACTCTATCTATCTTTCACTCTTTCTTCTGTCTCCCTTTCTTCTATCTCTTTCTTTCTTCTATCTCAATCATTTTCTTCTATCTAACTATCTCTCTCTTTCATCTATCTCAATCTTATTACGCTGGAGAAGAAGGATTACATAGAGACTTACCTGACCCGCTGAAGAAGGATCGCCTGGGAGGACCGGTGGTAGTACCGGTAGCTGGATTCCCAGACCCTGCGCCCGAGCGATGGCCTGTCATTGCAAACATTAAATGCTACCTATTAGTAAGTCATTTAAGCTGAATTAATAAGAATTTTAATTTTTAGATTGTTACCTCCATTGCTTCCCGCATCTGCGCCAACGCTGCTGCCTGGGTTTGGATCGTGGCCTCCATCGCCCTCCTTTCCTCCTCATGTCGCCTTTCATTTTCTTCTACAGTTTCTCGGAGGGACTGCATCTCAATGTCCCTCTGCGAGCGGCGACCTCCCGTACCCGAAGCCTGCGTGGAGCTGCCTCTCGCAGGTCTACCCGCCCTCGAGTCGACAACTCCGTCGAATATGGCGAGCCTATAAAAAAGAAAGTCAGTAATATGAAATTAAAATATCTTGAATACTTTGAATTGAAAACGATAAAATGACTTGCAAACTCACCTTCCGTGTGCTTTTCCACCACCGGTTGCATACGCGGCTTGAGGATCGATCGGTTGACGTTCCCAATCGAAATCCTGGCCGTGTATCTTCCTAGCCTCCTCCCCGTACTTAGCCTGCAAAACAATAAAATCGTGTAAGTTCAACAATCTATATAGTTATATGTAATATGAATGGTTTCTAAACTTACCAACCGCTCGGCTGCAGCCTGACTGCACCCCGTCGGCTGAGAAGGGTCCCTGTGACCTCTCTTCCAAACCTCAGCAGGGGTGGGCGGCACCCCCGTCTCGCGCTCCTGTCAATACATGTTAGTACGAACAATATATTATTAATATATAAACATAAGTTACACACACTTACCATGCGTTTAGCTAAACGCAAGTGGTTATCTTGCCCGTGTCTGCTCTTCCCCTCCACCCCTCTGCAGTCTCGAGCCTTCCCGGACTTAGCTTTAAACTCGTCGCTAGCCCAGTAGCGACAAAGGGCCCGAAATGCATCGTTCCGACCCTGCAACCAGCTCACGTGGCCCTGCACATAGTTGAAAGTCGTTAAAAGTACCATCGAGGACATTATCAGAAAAAAATACTTACTACACTCCACGTACCTGCGCGTACTCCTCCTCCGTCAGGTGCCTCTCGCTCTCCTGCCGGAAGTGTAACACGTGCTGCTGGTTCGCCTTCAAGTGCTCATTAATAATTTGAACACGGGCGTTCGACAAAGCTTGTCGAAGCGCCTTGGCAGCGTTGAAGTGAAACACTCGCCTCGCATCTTCAAACATGCGATGGTCGTCCGGGTCCTCTAAAATATATCTTGCCTGCGATAAAGAATATATTGAAGAGATGTGCACTAAAAGAGTTTAATAGTTGTAACTTAGAAACTTTTTTACATACTTACCATAAAATCGGCCCATACGGCCTCCTGAAGGTTGCCGTGCTCCTGGTGATGGACACGTGCGTAGTCCTCCCACGAAAGAGCAGGCACTCCGTCGATGACCCCGGGATAGTGCAAACGCACTATGGACCCGAGGACACCGTTCACCGGTCTCTGGTGTTTCTCACCGGTGAAAGACAAGTCGTCCCAACTCCTGTAAGATATTTATTCATTCATTCATTACTTAAGTAATCAAAAGAAACTAAAATTGAAAACTATAATTTTTATTACCTGTCTCCGACTGGACGAATCACGATCCTCTGTGAAGGGACCGCGGGAGGACTGACAAAGTGAGTCCTCCTCGTCCTCCGCGTCTGCTGGGGCGCCACGTCAGGTGACCCAGACGGCTCCTCACCAGCCGAGTCAAAGGCCTCAGGAACAAAGTCATCGCCAGCCGGGAGCTGGCTGGCCGAGGGCTGACTCGCCGAGGGCTGCCTCGCCGAGTGCTGGCTGGCCGAGGGCTGCCTCGCCGATCCGAAACGGGTAATACATTGCTATAGGTTACGTTGCTCATTTTCATTTTCAGGTCATTTAAGAGAGAGGAAAGAACTAGAGAAAGAGTGAGAGGAAAGTTGGTCTCAGATGACAATTCCACATCCATTTCCACCGTCCACGCAATCGCGGGTCTTTGACGTCCTTACCAACCCTTTCGCTTCCATGTCGCCTACTACTATGGTCTACACGACACGATCACACTTATTGCATGTCGTGCCCTTCCGGGTTGGTCCGAGCCGGACCAAAACCCCTTTATTTACATATATTAAGTAGTCACTCAAAAACATTAAATATCAATAAACTATAAGCACCAATAAAAAAATAAATATCAAACAATAGACAATATGTTATATGAGCATGTGTATGATCATTGGCAATGAAGTAGCAATGAAGCAGGATCATCTAAACATAACTAGCAATGTATGATCATATATGAGCACGTATTTGAGCATGCACAATTTAAAACATTGCATCATCTAAACATAACTAGCAATAAAGTAGCATCATCTAAACATTACCACATGGCATCATATAAACATTGCATCATCTAATCATTCCATCATTCAAACGTCCATCATGCATTACCAAACATAACTTGAAAATTTAACTATTGCATCAAACATCCATCATGTAAACATTGTATCATTGTCACATTCCATCATTCAAACGCATTCCCATACCTATTCGGCGGAGGCGGTGCTGCTGTCCGAGGCTAGGGCACAGAGACGCTGCAGGAGCGGGGCAGGCGGCGACGGGGCAGTGAAGGCGGGCCGGCGGCCGGTGGGGCGGCGCTGCAGAGGCGGGGTAGGGGCGGCGATGGGGGCGACGGGGCGGCGACGGGGGCGGCGGCGGCGGGGCGGCTACGGCGGGCCGGCGACGGGGGCGGCTCGCGGGGCCGCGGCAGTGTGGTGGGGGCGGCTCGGGGCGGCGGGGCGGCGAAGGGGGCGGCGCGCGGGGCCACGGCAGTGCGGTGGGGGCAGCTCGGGGCGGCGGGGCGGCGACGGGGGCGGCTCGGGGCGGCGGGGCGGCGACGGGGGCGGCTCGGGGCGGCGGGGCGGCGACGGGGGCGGCTCGGGGCGGCGACGGGGGCGGCTCGGGGCGGCGGGGCGGCGACGGGGGCGGCTCGGGGCGGCGGGGCGGCGACGTGGGCGGCTCGGGGCGGCGACGGGGGCGGCGGGGCGGCGACGGGGGCGGCTCGGGGCGGCGGGGCGGCGACGGGGGCGGCTCGGGGCGGCGACGGGGGCGGCGACGGGGGCGGCTCTGGGCGGCGACGGCGGGCCGGCGGCGGAGTCGCGGCAGTGCGGCGGGGGCGAGGCTGGCGGTGTGGAGTTGAATGAACCGTCGGGGGCGGGGGCGGCAGATAGAAACCCTTATTTGCGACAGCTTTCTTAATTGCGACGGCTTCAGTCTGCGGCCGTCGCAATTAGGTTTATTTGCGACGGCACTTTTTGTAGCCGTCGCAAATAACACCTTATTTGCGACGGGCTACTTATTTGCGACGGCTCTTGGGTTGCCCGTCGCAAATAAGGTGCTATTTGCGACGGCCCTAGGGTTGGCCGTCGCAAATAATAGGTTATTTGCGACGGCTACTGTGTTTGCGACGGCGGACGACCAGCCGTCGCAAATTACACTATTTGCGACGGCTGGCCGTCGCAAATAAATGCAGCCGTCGCAAATGATCGCGTTTCCTGTAGTGAAAGTTTTTATGATTCGAAGATGTATATGGTCTCTGTTTCCGATGGAATAGGAGGTGGAAATATTTCTCTCGAAAAAATATAGAGGCCGGAAACTTTTATCTATCTTTTTCTTAAAAAAAAACTTGTAGCACAAATAAGGCAGTTGGAAACTTTTGGTCGAACCAAAGTGTAAAGTAAAAAAAATCAAAAGAAGTGTTACTGTCAAACAAGCCATGATCATCATGTGTTCGCATTAACCCCGTAAACTCTATCGTGAGCAACCACACAATAATGGAACAACACTTTACTTGCTGGCCATCAGCTTTAGGTACCTTGAGAAACGGTTCTAGAACACCGGAATCCTCACGCAACAGGCTTTGTCACGTGATAAAAATTTGTTGGGAATTGGAAGCATGACTTTCATTACGTCTCTTACCGTGGATGCACGAAGGCCTGCCGGCCCGGCGACATCGGCGCGTGAGTGCTTTTGGCCAAGCTTCAGCGCGTACGTATATCGCACGGATGCCGGCCACAGCTCGCTTGTACCGTGCTGCGTGCCTCTGGTCTCCGTTGTCGCCGAGGACTGGCCAGCCCAGCCGGGAGAATCGCACCATCGCTGGCCTCGCGTGGAAACGGCAAGCAAGGGAATACTTGAATCGCAGTCGCAGCAGAGCAGAGGGGCTTCTACGCTACGTAACGTCCGTCGCGCATCTCCATGCCCCTCTTGGCTCGTCCCGCTTGGCCCCATCCCCCACCCTCCGCTCGAGCACCAGATACCCTTCGGATCCTTTGCTCATGGCAGCTGCTGCACTGGCCTGGGTGGAGGATTAATTAGCGCAGACGACTCTGAGTCTGAGCTTCCTTCCACGGCGACCACCACTGCCATTGGTTTCCAAGAAGCTTTATTAATCGCCTTTTGTGGTTGCGCCCACACGCGCGTAGAAACGGAGTCAAAACCCCGCCGCCTCCCTATATATATATATATACAGACACACTCCACTCCGACCCCGTCTCGCTATCTCTCACTGTCTCGCTCGCCGCACAGAGCTACTAGCTAGCTCTTCCACTCCACCCACGTACGGCGGCGCTGGTCACGAGCGCGACGGAAAGTAGCAGAGGGATGGGGAGGCGGCCGGACGAGGAGGTGGTTGTCGAGCTGGAGCTGCGCATGCAGCTGCTCGGCGGCGCCTACAACATCAACGACAACGGCGACCTCCTCGCGGAGATCCTCGCGCGCCTCGACGGCCGCTCGCTCGCCGCGGCCGCCTGCGTCTGCCGCCTCTGGGCCGCCGTGGCGCGCCGCGACGCGGTCTGGGAGGCTCTCTGCCTCCGCCACGTCGTCGGCCCGCCGGCGCCCGGGCCGGCGCCGGGCCCCGCCACGCGCGCCGTCGTCGCCGCGCTCGGCGGGTACCGCCGGCTCTACCGCCTCTGCCTCGGCCCGGCGCTGGACCGGCTCGGCCGCGCCCAGGCACAGGCACAGGCGCGCGCGCACCTGTCGCTGTCCCTCTCGCTGTCGCTCTTCTCCATCGACTGCTACGAGCGCCTCGGCGGGGGCGGCGCCGGGAGGCAGTCGACGCCGCCGCCGTCGTCGCTGCTCTTCCTCTGCAAGCCCGTCGACGTGTCGTGATGACAGTACATTAGTCACAGCTAGCGCGCGATCATCAGTCCCTAGCTTGATTTTCAACCCCGGCTCGGCCGTAGGATCGGTCGCCGTCACCGCGTTCCGTTCTCATTTGGCGCACGCTAGCTGCTGCTGCCTAATAAGCTAGTGTGGTAGCCTAGATCTTCCTGCTCGCCGCCGCTTAACATAATTACTGGTTGGTTTCGCATGACCACATCTTCTACGAATCGAACAACAAGATGAGAGTGAGAGTGTCGATTCAATCAAGCTGCTGCTGTACGCTAAAGTGGCATATTATTAAATATGGGAAATAATGATTCTTTCTATATCTTTCCTTTATTTCTTATCGTTCCTCGGTGTACGCTTGGGCTTGTCCGCGCCCGTTTGGCGAGTTGCTATTCCGATGCACGCGCCATGTATGGCTTCCTCGTGTTGTTGCTTCGGCTGGATGCTTGCTTTCGCGTTGCGTGCAACTCGCGCGTCCGTCGCTCACCGTACCTACTGGGATCACACCTCACCTCACGTTACCTTCTCCGTTCCAGGGAAATGGATACGTGTGTGGGGATCCACGGAAACATCCGAGATCGCGCGCGCTCGTCCTAAACCGCGCGCCTTTCCGCTAGCTGCTGCTAACAAAAGTGAGTTGCGGCGCCGTGCACCGGGCACGGCCGGCCGTCAACTGGCCGGGGACCGCGCGCCGGCGAGATCGACGACATGGACCACGAGTTCGAGTTGATTGTTTACGGTTGGCGCCGTGCTTTTGGAACCCCCTCAAACGTCGCACAGGGGAAGGAAAAAAGTCCAGAACCGCTTTGTTCACGTTGTTCTGTTTCTTCTTCCGAAACCACACGCCCACAAAATTTTCATGGTCCTTTCGATTCACTGCGCTGAGATGAAATCTGTTCACGAATTCCGAGCCTCCGTGACGCTGCGAAATTTTCACTGAAGAGTAGCAGAACGCAGGCGAGCCGGGCAGCAGCCAGCCAGCTACAGGAGCTCAGATCTGCTGGGTCGGCGCCTGCTCCTTGCATTATTTTTTAGGCTTTTACCTGCGGAGCCAGTCAGAGACCAGCGACGTGCCATGCAAACGCAGTCAAAAGGTAAAAACACACGACGACCTGAAAAACGTTCCACGTCGTTCAAAGATACAGTAATTGATTGATCGAGTAGCCAGTGCGAGGCACTTTCGTCGTGGTGCTGTCTGTTTACACTGTGTATGTACTGCCTGTAGGCTGTAGCCAGTGGCACGCACACGGCACACGTACACGTACGAACGGCTCCCGTGTCGGCCACATCAAGAAGAGCCCATGCCATGCATACACATGACGGCTCTCTGGCGGCGACTGTCCGGCCGGCCACGGGGCCGCGACGTGCGACCGGATCAAAAAAGCGCGCGGGCGCATTCCGGATTGGGAAATCCGGCGTTCTGGAAAGGCCGTTCCTCTCGTCGCGTTCGCTTGCCCGTGTATGTTCGTTCTACAGTCGGGTCGTCACGATTCGCGAACCAACGGAAAAGACGGACGCGGCTCCATCGTCGTCTTGTCGCGTCGAACAGCTACAGAAAAGCTTGTGCACTGGTTTGATCCTTACTACTGTTACTACGTTGCGTGCACGAGATGTCTCGAAAGCATTATTTGATCATCAGATGGTGAATTTGTGCGAGTTATACATTGGACATTTACGCGTTCGGTACTGCATCGATGATGTTGCGGCGCGCGTGCAGAGAACGTCTTCTTGCAAAGAATCTACGGCATGCATGGTCGTAAACGACATGGAGGTAGGATCTTCGCGCGCGGTGTTCACGAGACTGGCAAGCAAACCACCTGCTGTCATGGACAGCAAGCCGCCAAAAACCCAGCGATCATCATGTCTCGCCGAAATGAGTTCACCACCAAACGCGTCACCGAGCACGCAAAACGCATACTCCCTCCGTCCCCATGAACTTGTCGCTTTGTAGTTCAAAAATGAACTACAAAGCGACAAGTTTACGGGAACAGAGGGAGTACCTTGCATTGCAGGGGAACGGGGGGTGCTCATCAACCAGCCGTTGCATACGCACGAGTACAAGCGTGAGATACCACCACACCGCGCATGCAAGCACGGCAGCGCCGAGACGCGACCGTGCTCACGGGGCGGGCACGGACAGGTGTCCAAGGACCATGCGAGCTGGCCGGCGACCGACACTCTAGCTAGTACCCCGCATTGCAATTGGTACGATATGTCCTTGCCCGTGCATATGGTCTCGTCATGCATGGCGCCAGTAGAGAGGTAGCAGGGGGAGACGGGTTACGGACCGGCTCACGTGTGGGGAAGAGGCTGCGCGCAAGCTCCCAAACCCACCTCTCATGTCTGCATCGCTCCCGTGCATATGACAAGCCCCATGGCAGAGTGGGTGAGCGCGCCCCGTGATGACCGGCCGGCCACCGAAACGAGCAGACCGGACACTCGCTCGTAGGGATATAGGTACGCCGGATAAAAAGGAGCATGCAATTGGTAGGCTAGCTCAGTGTACAAACAAACATTTAAACGGCAGCTTTTATAAAGCGAAAAGCCCAGAGGAATGGGCACAGAGGAGGGTCCGAAGAACAGGATGTCACGCGAGGCCCAATTTGTGTATAGAGACTCCACATTTGCTCATTTGACCCATCTTCTAGGTGTTTCAGAAGTTGAGGCACAGTCCGTATCCAATGGCCCAATCTACTCTTTCAAACCGCGATGACACTACCACCGTCTAACTGTTCGCAGCTCCCAATCGTACGCCATTCGAAGTGCACGTGATGGCACCTCGGTCCCAAAGAAAAATTAAATGTTGGCAATTGGCACAGCAAACAGCAGCTACCGCACGAGTAAATTTGGCAACCCCCCCTGCCATACTGCGGGTGAGCCAGCGAGACACTGATGATACATCGCTATCTCACTCTGTTATTACACATACTACATACACATACACCTTGGAGTACTACATTGGCGTCCCAGAGACCTCATGGCTACGCGGACAGCACTGCCACCACCAGAAAACTCATACGGAAGAAGGCCATGCATGGCTACGGTTCCAGACAACTGGGGTGTTAAAAACCTAGAAACGGGCCACAGCAGAAGCGATGCTGTTTCTCTTACAAGGGCAAGGCAAAGCGACGATCACTTCCGGCCGCCTTTGCCGCTGCCGTACAGCCGGAAGAGGTTGAACGCGGAGACGAGCGCGACGGCCACCATGTTGACGCTGGCGGCGATGGCGCAGGCGAGGCCGCCCCCCGCCTGCGCGCAGAACCGCTTGTACAGGTAGCACGTCTTCATCCACTGGAACTGCGGCGTGCCGTACTTGCCGATCAGCGCCGCCTCCATCGCCACGGCCACCGCCGAGATCGTGAAGTACGCCATTACCTGCTACGGCAAACACAGAGCCCTCCACATAGTCATGCAAAGGTACGACTAACAGTATTATCGACTCGTACTACAAGTACTCCCTCCGTCCCGAAAAACTTGTCGCTTTGTAGTTCAAAAATGAACTACAAAGCGACAAGCTTTTCGGGACGGAGGGAGTAAAAACAAACAGTCATTTTCAAGGCAAGACGAGGTTCCAAACGTGATGTACTCCCTCCGTTTCAATTTATTTATCATTAAGACAACCTCTGTTATTTCATTTATACTTCTTTTGATTGTCTGAAACAACAATTATTGAGAAATAGAGGTAGTACCACTAACAAGATTTATGTTAGAACAATCTAGAGCTTGACATAACATGTGTCAGTCCCGACAAACAACATGTGTCTCTGTTCTAGGTAATTAGACTGCGGATGCTGCTGCATTCAGGAAGCGGATGCACATGCCGTCAATTTGGCAGTGCAGCGCTGTGGTAGGGAACCAGGATGACCACATCCTGTCCCCAAGATAATGCAACCCTTGAACATAATAATGTTTCTTATCCTTCTATATACTAGCACAAAGCGTGTATGGCTACACGCTTACTGAAACTCGTGTTACTATTCTGGGGATGGAAGTTTTAAGCTAAAAGATATTCTGAGGAGGAGATATGCGGTTGATACATAAGTTTGGGCAGCTGATAATAGTTGGGATGTGCTAAACTTTGGCTCAGGTCTGATTGTGACGTGCGACCTGCTGCATGGAAACGTCTCGATGCAGACGTACGTAGCAACATAGTGTGACTAATGAACAGCCAGAAGGATGTGGCATGACCATAACCTAAGTATCTAGTACAACATTCAGCATCCGAGAAGGTGGCTGTGTACCATGAATGCAAATTAATCAAGGCCTTCTTTCTCTTTTCCTTTTATTTGCAGGTCACTATTTCCACAAAAGAAGGTTACAAAGTGTTGTTTCTGTCATCATTTGACGGATGCAGCAGACAAAGTGTCTGCTACTGATGACCGACGTGTCAACAACTGATGCTGCAATCTCTAATTGGATTTTCTATTAGAATCGAATCACTACTAGGCCTAATGATGTGGGAAATGACTGCATGTTTCATCAGAACATTTTTCTCCTACTTCGACGCACAAATCCAAACCTAATTAACAGTGTATATTGATCCCGAATCTTCGGGTAACGCTTTACTATAGAAGATACAACATTTCGTATGCACGGTACAAACATGCTGAATGCTTTTAGTGCTACACCTAACTGAAGCATTTAATCCTAAAGATACAGACATAATAGCTAAATAGTAACACTTGACAGCGACAATCACACATGCCACAACATAACGACTTAAAAGCCTGATGGCGACAAGTAATAACAAACACTTGCCTGATCACAAGAGAAGATAGCCCAAGCCAAGGGCCTGCTGACAAGGACGCCACCTGTCAGCATGCTCACCAAGCACCTCGCCCCCTGAAGCAGGCTGTAACACGCTGCCATCCCATTTGCTATCACCAAAAACCTGCATACCAGCAAACATATGTAGCAAATTCTATACTGAAGTCATAAGATGTATTGCAAATCTCACAGCAGTGGTATAGCCAAAAGATTGGAGCGGTGTGTTTCAGTGATTTTTTTCTATGGTGATATAACTCCATGCGACTTTCAAACAATTCACCTACTCCGTGGTCTTGCTTCTTTCATGATGTCAGTACTGAGATCCAAACACTCTTGAGAAAAAAAATAATAATGGCGGTAAAAGACTAGTGTAACCCACCATTTTCTCTCTACCCACCTACTTTACACCATCTTATTTATTACAAAAATTTTGTCCGATCTAGAATCTCTAATATTTTAGCATAAAATTTAAACGCTTTAAACCATCATATAAAGAGACAGAGGGAGGACATTATGAAGATGGTCCTTCTGGCAGGTTTAAATGTGCACAGCACCAAGGACAACAACTATGAAGTGAGAACAGAGAGTCGTGCTACGACGAACTTGCGGTACATACTTGTAATTTGTAAACCTGATCGCTATTGACTGCCAAACATAACCATTTGCATGCTCTGAGTAACACCATGTGATCATGTCTTCCTACCTATTCCTTTTCTTTTATAACGAGTAAAAGAACACGAACAAAAGAGCACGAAAAAAAGGTGAAAGTGAGGGGAAAAAGGGCAGTGTGAAAGTTCAGATTTGCCGCAACCGATACCGGTGGTCGAGAAGTAGGTTGCATTCATGCGTGCTCATGAATGGTGTACGGTACTCTACTCCATCAACACTCGCGTCCCATCATGCATCCACCACGTGGTAGTTACCAATCGTAACTCACAGCAGTGAAAAGGATCCGGAAGCCTTCGTCGATCGTCTACCCGTGCCACTGGAGGGAAAGGAACAGGAAGATCTGCGACACCGACACGGACAGGAAGGCAGCGCCATTAAAAGCACCTGCTACTCCGGGTACGACACCACACGGCGTCCTTCGACGCGCACCACGCCCCGATGCAGCCACGGCAGCGGGGGCAACGACTGGCGGCCAACTGTGCATGCCTCTGATGAGTCGCCGTGATCTGCTACGGTTGCGTTGCGCGTTGGCCTTGCCATTACTCTCCTCTCTTGGCTTCATCGACCACCAGAGCATGCACAACCGCGTTTCACGCTGGCGGGCGGATACTTTTGGTGACGCCGTGCGCGGTAAAGTGTGTGATCTGGTATGGTTATCCTCACTCACCAGGCACCAAATTAAGGAAGTTTCGGGCACTCGTCAAGTGACCATCAGCAATTCAGATGGGCCTTGTAATGGAAGTGGTGGGTATTGGTACTACGTCACCTAAAGTCACTGGTTGCTGAGCAGAGGAGCGACTGGAATCTGGGCAAACCATTTTGTGAGGTACGCCTACACTTAACTGGTTTAAAAGGATCGTGAAACAATTTAGCTCGCATCAGGGACTAATAATTCATCCGGATAACGACGCTGGAAAAGGAATAACACTGTACTGACCCGTGAGCATGAGTACTGGTAACGAACTTTGAACAAAAATAGAGAAAAAATAGCTTGCTGCTGTGGAGTCCTCCATGCATCATTGGGAGGCCATAGACGGTGATTATAAACTACTTACTGTAGAACCTAACAATACGGCATCCATGAAAAGACGAGACGAGGAGGAGCGGATGAAGGGGCTTACACGAGGGACTGCATGTCGGTGTACCGGGCGACCTTCGGGACGGAGAAGAAGACGTGGGACTGCCGGTCGGTGGCGAGCAGCGCCGCCGCGAGCACCGCGAACCCGCACGCCGCGCACCGCATGAACACCTCCGCGGCACGCACCCGCCGCTCCAGCGCGGCCGGCACGCGCCCACCGGGGCCGTAGTAGCAGACCGGGACGTTGCCGGGGCTCACCCCGTCGGCGGCTCCTGCTCGTCCTCCGCCTGAAGCCATAGCCGGTCTCTTCTCCAGCTCCTGGAGGATGGGTGCTGCGATTGCGAGGAGGATGGGTTCGGAGGAGAGCTCCGAGTCCGAGCAGGGTGGAGGAACTGATTGAGCACCGCGGAGGCAGGGAGAGGTATTTAAAAGCACGCGGAACAAAGGCAGGGGGGCGTTTTAAATGTGCAGAGTTTTCGCTATGAGCACTCCACCAACCCGGCATACGTACTTCGCAGCCGCTCGGTTGAGGGTTTAGGAATTGACGGGTGTGAAGTAAGGGGTGGAGCAAATCATAAAATTACAACTTAGTTTTGAGAATATCTGTGCGCATTAGATAATCAAATTGCTCAACGTCAAGATTTATAAGGGTGATCCGGCCAAATTAATACGAAGAAATGAAGAAGTATTTGTTTATCGGTTAGTGTTATGATATTTTTTTATTTTGGACCCTTATTGTACTTTTCGGCTTAATTTGTTTTGATCACGTAGGACCCTCCGTCACCATATATTAATAATCGAATATTTTAATGAAAGCAAATTTAGATATGTAAGTTGCATCTAATTGACCCCTTAAGCAAAAAATAAAATATAGACGACGTGTTTGTCATCACCACGTATTATTTGCCATCACCCTCGCGCTATGGATTTCGCGGCTTCTAAACATAGCCAGGTTGATAGCAACGTGAGACAAACATTCACTCTGTCATGAATTCTAAAATAAAATATACTCCAAATGGTTAGGCCTCCTTTGTTTCAGTTTGGAATTCTAGATTCTTTGATTTTACAATCTAAAACTCAGACAAAGGACCAACTTTTGTTTTCATGTTTATAACATTATGACTCTATAGATTTCACAATCTCACAATCCACTGAGGATCACTTTTTTTACTAAATTGTAAGACGAATATATACCCATTTATCGTTATAATCCACTGTAATAGACGGAAAACTGAATTGTAGAATCCAGACAAACAAAAACCATCGCCTTTTAATACTTGGATTATCTGAAACTCCAAAATCTATGAACATTTCCTTGAACATGTGGTTGCTGTGTGAACTGCTCATGATATTTTTTTTCTTTAAAACTCGGAAGGGACAAGGTTGTGTGACTTGGGTAAATTGAGATGACGGGTCGCGCTGCCCTACAATCTAGACTTTAAATTGGGAGATGCATTGAAGGCGAGCCGCTTGTCCAGATCTTGGAGGTCGCGTGGAGCAAATGCCTCCAGAACATCCTATTCCACCCGCATCCTCCTGCAGAAATTTTTAGCCCTTTAGAAAGGTTTCTGTTCTGAGCCCGGAACCGAGATCTTTGTTCAAGAGATGCATCAGAGTATATTATCAAATATTCAGACACGCGGCCTGCATTATGGTGCCGTACCATGGCTATTGGAGGACGACATCCGCCCAGCCTGGAATACAGAATTCGGTGTCTCTGAGGACGGGAAAGATCCGAGTTGGAGAGCAGAACAGGACTTCTCCGACGTCTGTTGCCATGAACTGATCGAGATGGCGGCCAGGTTTGCAGTGGACGCAACGTCTGTACGCCCGAAGTCGACGAGGCCAGGGCCAGCGGAGGTCACCGATGGCTGCCGCGACCTCGCCAGTCAAACCGTGTAGTCGGCCGGACCCCGAACATTAGTGAAAAGCCATCTAATTTGGATCGCGATCATTAATCGCTATCCAAATTGGGGACCCACGTGGCAATACCGGGACCGGGATTAATAATTCTGATCTGAGAATGCTAGTACGTATATGCATAAAACTCGCTGCATCTTTGCATATAGGTCCCTCCCTTCATTGGGCCACGTACGGCTTACCGCCGCCGCCCTCCCCGTCTTTCCTCACGGCGGGAAAAGCGGAAGAACCGAAGAAGCCCCATCAGCCAACGAAATCCTTCTCCGTTTCGCTGCTCCGATCGTTCTCAGTACCGCGGACGGGGGCATAGGTGCACGAGCAGCGGCGACCTCATGGAGCTCGTGCCGCGTGGAACGGCGTACGCTCACAGCCGTCGCGCGACACTTCGAACACGGAAGCAGGGATGGGGTCCCGCTCACAGCACCATGCTGCTTTTGTTTCCTGCTTCCTTCCTCGTCGTGGTGCTAGCTGCCCGCGCAAGCATGCTGCAGGTGTCGACGAATTGCAGCAACCACGAACCCATTCGACGGGGACACGGTGGCGTTTGTCTCCGGCGGGGGGAGGGGGGACGCTGTCAGGCAAGGCAATCAAGGCAGTATTCTTGTGAAAAGTTCAAGGTAACTTACGCAAGGGTTGAACCATGTACACGGTCGTCGTTCGTCGATACTGAATTGCTGATGCCGCCCAAATATTAACTGCACGACGTACGCGTACGAGGACGGAGGACCACCACGCACCCTAACCCCTGGGCCGCGGTATGAATGCCCACCGCCCGTTACCAGCCTACGGTCCAAACATAATAGTGGGTTCTACCGCTACAGGACGAAGCAGCTGACGTTTCAAATGTAATTAAACACGCGGTCAGGATCAGGATTCAGAACCCCGGTCGCGGTCGGGCCTGCATCCGTACCTGCTCATCAGGCAGCATTAATGCATGGGGGACACAAACAGCGCACGGGAAATGCCAGTATTAGCGAATAGCGATCAACCATTTTGATTTGGAGGATGAGAGACACTGTCTGATTAACTTGATGAGACCAGGCACACGACTCCAGCGTTCTAAGCACACTGATCGGCGTCCCTCTCGCGGAGTACGCATGTCTTCTTTATTACTCCTTCCGTCTCAAAAAATTTGTCGCTTTGTAGTTTAAAAATGAACTACAAAGCAACAATTTTTTTTAGGACAGAGAGAGTATGTGACAGCGCGCTAAGCCTGCCACGAGTAGTTTTTCATGTATAAAACGGGTAGAACAGCGCGCCACGCGATCACATAGATGCGCGGTCATTAAGACCGCGCAAGAACAGATAGATGGGCTTGGAGGAGTTGGCCAAATGGGGACTTGTACCTGCATGCACTACCATGAACAGACCAACCAAACCCACATCTTTGAAGTTGCCTTAAATCCTGCCAAAAATTTCCCCATTCGTTCCGCGTTGCGAAGCTGAAGCAGTTGAGCGGTCTCTGCACTTTGACGTGCGTCGAGCAGCCAGATTTTTTTTTAGATTCTTTAATCTACTCCCTCCTTCCCTAATTAATTGTCGTTAGGACAAGTTTTTTAGTTCAATTTTGAACTAAAAGGTTTGTCCTAACGACAATTAATTAGGAAAAGAGGGAGTAATATCTTAATAATAACCTCACGCGCTGCCTTTATTATTTTGATCGTATCATCGCGGGGCAACCGAGCGGAGCCAGCGGGTCGTTGGGCCGTCGCGGGAGAACGGCAGGGGATGCGGGAAGCCAGGAGAGGCCGTTGGAACGTGGCCCGTGTAAAGAACGGCGGCGCGCGGCCCGCTGTATGGTGGACCAGATCAACATCGACATTGGGCCCGAGGTGTGATGCGAGAGCCCAGTTTGACACACTCCCTCGGTCCCACCTATTATGTGGTGCGGGGAAAAGTTTGATCAGTTTCGAATGGAGATAAAAGGCGTTTGGTGTTCAGCAGCAGTAGAAAAAGGCAAAAAGCCCTGGAGAGAGAAGGCGCTAGCCGCTCGACGGTGGCACCACCACGGTGTGGGGAGAGCTCGCTGCGGCGCTGGGAATAAACAGCGGACCACACCGGCATGTTTGGCCATACCGCCCTGTCCAGTGTTGACCAACCGGGAAGCCACAACGTGCGCGATTTCCGACCAAGGGAGGACCAGTGTCTCGCAGGCAACCTACGTGTGCTACCAGTATCGCCGATCGACGCTGCTGCGATCAAGCGCAGCCGGCCATGTCGTACGTGGAGACGGTGGCGACGGCGTACGCGCGCACGAGATATTCTGCGACGCCGGCGGGGGGCCCCGCGGGCGGCGGACCCGTCGGCCACGCGTATATGCAGGGAACTGCTGCGCGCCAAGCGCAAGGCGACGGGCCGCGCGCAAAAGGTTAGCACGGCGCAGAAGAGGCGTGTGCAGCGCAGGTCGACGTCCGCGGGAGCCGCTAGCTGCTTTCTTCGCCAGATCATTGACGGCCGCACCATCAATCAATTCATGAGCACCCACCCCCGGCCGTGCCGCGGCTTCTGCTCTCGGTCCCCCGGGGCCAGCCGCGGTTTCTGCCTGCTTCCGGAGGAAGAGGAAGAAGAGCCGAACAAGTCCAGGCACCGGCCGGGGACGCGCAGATCACTCGAGCGTCGCGAGGATTGGAATCTCGGATGGCACGCTGCTGATGCGTGTGTGTGTGCACCGCTGCTGCACCTTGTTTCCCAAAGCTCGCTCGCTCTACAAGAACAATTCAGCAATGATGCAGTACACTTAAGGCGGCGCTCCCATGATCGAGAAAATATCTTACCACTTACCTCCGAGAACTCCATGTGATTACTTATGCTACTGCTACAATCTTTGTTTTGTTTGCACCTTTTTCAATCAGTTAAACAAGCACACGGCACAAAGGTCACCAAACACACGAATAGAGTGACGACACTCTACGACTGCATGCGCTATCTTGATCTGACCTATGAAATACGAGCCTACGATACCGAACTTTAGCCGAGCTTGGGATAGATAGTAATATATGGATAGATAGCTAGATACACTCAAGCCACATATTATACATAACATATATATTCGAGTTTAGTCTGGACCCATGCGTGGAATTCTTCCAATTTTCAACACGAGCATCGATTACGACATCGACAATGCATGCATTCGTCAAGTTACACACGCGATATAACAGATGATTGATGCATGCAGCAGGTCCCAGATTTCGAAAAATGCATGCAGGTCCCGGCCCCGGCCATGACAACATAATTGAGACGAGTCACACACACAACCGGTCCCTTTCTGACAAACAGTGATGTTGCAAGCCTCATTTTGACATCGACAACGAAAAGGAAGTGCCGCGCAGTATCTAAACACCCACACACATGTACGCCTGTGCCCACAGGCTAGAGATCAACACCCAGCAAAACTTTGAATACTATGTTAACTGATCGACTGAGATAACCTAAAAACGGACTATATATACTGCGTACAAAAACATGAGAGCTAGCTTTGCCTGATGTGCTTAGGGTAGCATAGGCTTATTGATATCTTGCGCGGAGCTTGTAGCTAGCGTTTGTTTCTTCCCCACTCACGCAATTAGTATATTATTCTGTCCTGAATATGACTCTTTGCATATTTGATCTCATTTGAAAACACCATAGAGTATGTAATCAGGTTAAACCTGCCCCTTGGAACAGCTCCAACTTGCTCTAGTACTCCAACTGTTCCTAGCAAAAAAAAAAAAAAGCAACAACAGAATCCATGAATCAGATCCGGTAACGTTAATAATTAAGACCAGTCTTAACTCTTCATCTGGCCGGATGATTGGTTGAAGCACTAACCCATGCTTCGCCCGCACACCAGAACCCTGCAATCAAACAACAGAAAGCATAAAAGTGACTCCCAACCCCTACACAAAACCCCAGGGTTAAAGAAAGGAAATCGGAGTTGGAACGCATGGTTCACCAGCCCGCTGGGCCGGGCGCTCCTGTCCCAATTAATCCATGACATCAAACAAGGCAAGGATAAACATTGCGGAACAAAGGAGGGCACGGATTGGACAAGGAGAGCCAGCAACCCTTGAAAAATTAAAGGATTTTCAAAGGCCCCCACACTCGCTTCCATGGCAAGAGTTAGAGGACAAAGACCGTCACAAAATCCTAAATGGCCATATTCCCCACCACAATCCCAGGCCAAACGCTAGCCTCCACGCTGGTTTGTACTACCTCCTCACCCTTACTCCGCCACCTTTGAAAAGTGGCTCCTCAGCCTTCACATCCAATCACCAAACACCCGTTCCTCCTACACTGCACGACTACCCCGCGAGACCCTTTCTCCCTTGGACTTTCCATCCCTCACCCTGATTCCCTTTCCTTCTCCACTGCGAACTGCTTTGCCAACAAAGAGTCTTGGATTGGATCCATTGGAGTTGGCACAGAAACACATGCAATTTGCAAGGAGTATGAGTGAGTGCAAGAGGACACCATGCACCTCACTCCCCCATTATATATACCCCCGTCTCAGCTCAGCACCCTCCAAACCCTCCCGCGATCATCAGTCCCGCCCTTCGCAGTCACTACTACTAGTAGCTTGTTGCTAGTTCCAAACAGAACACACCACCGCCACGCCAACATACAACCTTCACATCACATACCGACCAACAAGCAAGCGAAGCTAGCACGCTTGCAACAACCCTCTCCAATGGGAAGGCACGGAAACGAGGCCTCCCCTTCCATCATCCACACATCTTCCATAGCTCTCCTCCAGGAGAGGTTCAGAAACCTGCAGAAGGTGAAGGAGATGAGAGAAGGCAGAGAGTTGCAGAGGGTGCACGCTCCAGATCATACCGACGACCGCGCCGGGTCCATGTCCGCTCTGAACCTTGGCCTGCAAGCGGCGCACAGCAAGGAGCAGCCGAGGTGGTTCTTGCACCCGGACTTGATCCGGCCGTCGAGGTCCCTGCACGGCCCGGCATACGGCCTCGACGCCAACGGTGCAAGGACCTCGTCGCCACCGGCTAACTCGTGGGAAGGATTGCAGAATTCAAGCTTTAGAAGTGATGTAGATGTCGATACCTCGCTTCATCTGTAGTCTACTATATGCACGTATGCCCCTCCAGTTCCTTGTTAGTTATTTCGTACGCCTCGAGTCCGGGCTTATTTGCAGTACTTCTGTTGCATTTGGGCCTTGTAACTTCTTGGGTATTTTACTATATATCAGGTTTCCTAGCGATGTATATCTGCATCTCAAAAATGTTTACTCCCTCCATCCGAAATTATTTCACTCTCTAGTTCATTTTTAACTAGAGAGTGACAAGTAATTTGAGATAGAGAGAGTAACACTTATCTCAAAAGTAGAAACATATAATCGTTAGATAAAAGTAATTAGTGAACACAAAAATAAAAAGATCATAAATGAAATGCACATGCTCCACTTTGATTTGAAGGCGATATATATATTTTCAACAAAAATCCTAGATGGCATAGGTACGTATTTAAAAAGGTACATCTCCTCAACTATAATGAGAAGTAGACAATCCTTTACCATGCATCGTATATTTTGATGGGAAGAGATCATAACAAGTATAATTAGTATTTGAAAAACGGATGAACTATGCGGGGGATCGGCACTGCCTAGTGCCTAGGCGATGCTAGGCAGTCCTAGGCTTTTGTAATTTTAGCAAATGATTACTGGAAAAACATGAAAAATACATTTAATTAAAAGGTTAACTGAAAACGAAGAGGTGCAGCTCCGTCTATAGCGTCTAGGCAGCAGTTAAGCGGCCTAGGCACCTGTTATTTTAAAGACTATGTATAATACAGATTTTCCGATCATATTCTAATCATTCAATAAATAAGACACTTCCAGTTTCAAACAATGCAATTGGGCACACATTTTGTAAAAAGTTTAACTGAAACACATTCGTAACTAGTTAACTACATGCATGCATGGCATTGGCAAACTTACTAGAACTGACATGTCGCTTTAAGAATGTATACTGCTTCTTTATCAGAAACTGAAGTAGATCACGGACAGTACGTGAGCTGCCAGTCCGGTACTGGCACTCTATTTAATAGAGTGTGGCCACATATGTATCACGTATACCGCTCAACGAAACAAAGGTTTAATAATGCAGCACTGCTGCACAGAAAAATAAATGTCACGGGCAATACGTGAGTCTCCCAGTTTACTGTCCTGTGTTTGATATTGCCGCGCGACAAGACGAACTTGGTTGACAGGTGGCGCTAGCAGAAGAACGAACATTTGATATACGAGCAAGTAAATGATGAGCGATTATATACCTAAGTATTAAATATGCATGTGTTATACTATGACCATACATTATTTTATTGTTTTTTTAAGACATGATCCGGACACTATGAGACACTATGGTCCGGACACACACGCTGAACGGAACTTGAACGCGGGTGGGCGCGAGTGGAACCTACCGCGCTGGCCATTCGGGCGTCGGTCCGGTCCTACATTATTTTATTCTTTAAAGCTATAAAACCGCAAATCAAATAACTCTCGTTATAGGTGTCTTTTCCGTGTCCTTTTGCAAAGCTTGATCGATTGAAGCAAGGCTAAAGAACATAATTGATTGCAGAACAGCGACATGTAATGGTTGCCCTTGTGGGCAATAGCCGCCATTAGGTGCTATATATACGATGTGAATGACATCATTCTCTTTATTTTGAAAGGGTCATGGAAAAGTTTTTGTTCTTAGCTTAAAAAGCTATTTTACCTTGATTTTCCAACCTCGCCATAATGTTGAAGAACAAAAGGCGTTTTCCCTTGATTTTCCAACCTAATTCTAATGTTGGAGAGCGGTAACAAAAACGTACCAAAAATTGCGTCGCATTGTGAAAAACACATCGCTCTCCTTGTTTTGGTACGCTCTCCAACCTCAGCGTTTGTGCAGATTATTACCTTCATTGTTCCCCTGTCCCTAGAATGCACACAAGCCCTTCTCGGAATTTTAAACATTGATGTGCATGAAAGCATTTTACTTTTCACGTAAGAGCATAGTACATAAGAAAATAAACGATGACTTTTTAAATTCTGGAATACCTATATAAAAGAGCCCATAACAATTACAGACGATAAATAATTAAAATTCATATAAGATAGAGTGTACGTGAAATGTAAACTAAAATTTAGATTAAAAATTGATTGAAACTAGTACTTGCATTTTTTTATATGTTAAAATTTATTTTGTCATACATTGCCTATAATATAGTGCTAGCCCGGGCAGATGCATGAGATTGATGTACTAGTGAAAAATAATTGTAGAAACCTTCATTGAAACTTAACAAAATATCTTTAAGATAAGTAAAATGAACAGAGTTACCTCCATTTGGGCAATAGTCACGATCCAACGTTGCATTGAACGTTCCAGAACAAAATCCACTTTACCCATCTCGCACAACTCAAGAACCAGAAAAGTCCAGGCATCAGTTAATCCATAATACGGCCCAAATAGCTTTCGGCAGAATTCCCTTGATTTCAGTTGTGTAAGTATATATGTCCCCTGATTTCAGTTGTATAAGTATATATATACGGCCGGACAATGGCTGTGGCTGTCAATTCCTCTGCAGTGAAATGCAGAGGATCCCTCTGCGTCCTGAGAACATGGCCATTCATCTGCATAATTACATAATCAAACATTTGAACCCCTCATTTATCCACCAAGATAAACAATATTACCATCCAGTAGACTGTTGCTGCGTTTGGCTCAAAATTACCCCTCCCTACCAATCAGCCAAGAATAACTCAAATGCTGAACCCAAGTCACGGTTCATATGATGCCCAATCATTATCCATGTGCAGATGAATGTGCTTGAGCCGACGGCTCATCCCACAATCCAAAACTTTCTTCGTGATTGGTCCAGCATCGGCATCCTGCTACAATTCACTGATCACAAGATCAAGGCATTGTAGATAACTCAAAATTTGGCTGCACCCCCTCGCTCGGTATCTGTTTGTACCTGTCCTTGAAGTGCATGCAGTGGTACTGGGCGCTCGGAACCTTGCTCTGATGGATCAACGGGGCGGTACGGGCTGGACCACCAATCTCCAGTCCTCTTTGGATGACGACATTCATAGATACTGGCATCGTCTCGCTCGGCCTAGGTGCGGTCGGATTCGGACATATATGATCAAGCGGAATTCAGACGCGCCCCGCGGCGGCACGCCTTGGGGTTCAATCGCGAAGGCACCTGGCGAGCGCCCGCGAACATGCGCGCGCGGCAGGCGTTTGCGGGAATGCCCGCGTGAGCGCTTGGGAACGAGCACTAAGGTGCCATCACGGTTCGGGGTCTTCGGTACGAGGCAGGAGAGGGGAGCAGGTTGCCGCCGTACCACCCCGGCCTCGCGGCAGTCCCGGATGCGCGGGCGTGATCGAAGAGACGAGTGTCCAATGCTGCTAATGCCTCCCTCTGACCGGTACTTCCTCGATCGGCGGATGCTCAGGCTCCCGGGCAACTTCGCTCGGCGAGAGGACGAGGAGAAGGGCAGCGGAGAGGCGGTGACCGGTCTGAGGCGCGCTGCGAAGGGAGTGGTGAGAGCGGGAGGGTACGAGGCAACGGGAAATGGGGGCGCCATTGGTGGTGGAGGAGGAGGCGTGAGATCTCAGTTCTCACGGATCGCGTCATCATGGGATGGTAGAAGGGGGCGATTTGGGCGGCGACGGCCGACGGAAGGAGAGAGCAGCGCGCGAGGAAGAAGACAGAGTGACGGTTGCGGTTGGAGGCCCACTAATCCCTAGATGTAAAACCATGAGCCCAAACATAAACGAAGCCAAACAAGCAGCACGGCCTACGTGATGCGATACAAGGCCCGCGGTGTAGGCCCCTGTCACATTGGTGGGCTGCTAGTTGGGCCAAGGCCTGTGTAATGGGTTAACACCATCTGGCTGATGATGAACCAGCAATGCGAACAGAGAAACGGTTGAGACTATCGCCTTCTTCCTCGTTACCTCGCCCGCTCCGTTCATCGGCGGCGACCACGTCCGAGCTCACGTCGTCGGTCCGGCAGCCAAGGGCCGTGAAAGCCCCCATACCTCCGGCGCCGACCAACGGCCGCGGCGCGGCGCACCTGCGACTGCGAGCGCCGAAACTACCAACGGCGCGGCGGAAGCGTGGCCACTGGCGGTGGAACTCGCTTTCGAGAGTGTGAAATGGCGGATGCTTCCACCACAACACTGGCGCGCCACGGCATTTTCCTGTGCCAGTAAGGACTCAAAGGCGGCGCGGCAGCTACTGTTTGTCCGTTGTTCCCTGTGACGGACTGCTGGCGGCGATCTGCAGTTGGCCTAGCCGATTCCGGTAGGACAGGTGAGCCTCACACATTTCTAGCTAATTTCCTGCTGTAATAGGCTAATTTGTAGTAGCTCTATGACGCAGAACAGATTTGTCACAAAGGTTCAGTACAATCAGTTATCAAACCTAGTCATAAGTGCGGAAAGATTTTTCCTCAAAAAAAAGGTGCGGAAAGATTTATTCGGTGGACAATAAACATAAACCAAATGTAAAACCTCATCATAGCAAGCAACGAAATTACAACGAAAGAGGGAATGCCACTATAAAACGGGCCCAAAGATTGTAGTTGCAGACAGAGAGCGACTTTTCTGTCTATGATGGATCGTTTTCCAATTAATCCTCTCCCAAGTGCTTGCCAACGCAGTCTACAACCACAAAAGCACTCATGCACGTGCCCAACTAAGCCACTATCGCCTTTATATCCAACCATATCTCGTAGTGCATGACTGCTTATTATGCACTTATGATGCGCCACAACTCCAATGCATCTTATTTATTATGCACCATTACACACACCGTGCTATTTCGCTGCCGTTTCGCTTTGTTCCTGCTCTCTATAAAAGCACACTGACGAACTTGGGAGTTAGCTGGTTCAAACTTCTTTGCATCACCTGTACATATGTGCATCTTCCTCAGACATTATCCACTGCCTTTGGAGCGAATTTCTTCACTGCATCGCCCACCGTCAGGAATATCTTCTCTTCGCCAATGAGTTCTTTGAATTTTGCTGCACCGAGCTTCTGGATCACCACTGGCCCCGGATTCGCAAGAACCAGCTGTAAGTGACAGGCAGATAATTTCTTCTTAATCAAGGGTTTCCTTTCATTGTCAATTTCTATGGTACCAGCACTGCTTGAGCGCTAGTCGTTGCAAAATTTTGTCATTAGTTTTGGCCATTTACCTGAATTTTGCGCTTTTCAAGTGCTTTCAATAACTCCTCCAAGGCATGGATTCCGCTTGTGTCGATGTCAATTACAGCTGTTGAGTTAGAACAAAAAATTTTATCAATATATCTGTTCCTTAAAATATTGTCTTATTTGGAGACATGATAAGTTGGTCGTATTATTACGAGATAGGTCAACAATCAGAAACTCAATTTTCGGTAACTTCTGATCCTGTAGTTTTTCCTCCTCATCTCTATGCCATCTCAGGATTCTGAAAAACGGATAGTAATGAATCATTGTTGACACAATAATGCATTTAATGTAATATTATGCCATTAGAATATTCATCACATATGGTGCGTGCACATGTAGCTGTACTTCTAGTAAGTGAAGCTACTTTTGAGTGTAAGCATTTTACCTCTCCTTAATATAGTTGGAGTTCGTGAAGTAGATAGCTGAGTCTACTCTAACAATTAGCACCCCTGGAACCTTGGTAGCCTCTGGATATTGTTCAACATTCCTGTATATAGTTGTTCTTGGAAGGTTTCCGAGTAAAGCTGTTCTTGGTCGTGTTACTTGTAGAAGAATTTTGGCAAGCGATATTACAACCTATTCACAAAAAGGACAACATGCATCAGATCTCTGCTTACTACGTAGGGAACTCAGTCGTAGGTACTAGGCAGCATATAAGAAATGATTGTGAACCACACCGCAATGAGCAAGCCATACTCCACGGATGCAAATACCACTCCAAAGAATGCCCCCAAGCATGCTAGAAAATCTAACTTGTCAACTTTCCAGATTAGGTAGGCCGACTCGTAGTCAATTAGGCCAATCACCGCTGATATGATGATAGCAGAAAGGATGGCATTGGGAGTGTACTTGAACAGCGGGGTGATTAACAATAGTGTTAGAAGTACCACAATCGACATAACAACATTGGATATTGCTGTTTTGCAGCCAGCCATGTAATTGACTGCTGATCGCGAGAAAGAACCTACAAGGAATAATTTCCTCAGAATAATGGTACATCTCTGTGGTGATTAATTGATTTTCATCTGAATGAATTGTTACCAGTGGCTATGTAGCAAGAAGTCATTGAGCCAACAATGTTCATAGTTCCCAGAGCCACCATTTCCTTGTTCCCATCTATCTGGTAATCCTTCATGGCAGCAAATGTTCTTCCAATTGCAATTGCTTCCTGGTAAAGTTTGCATCAGTTGATTAATTAGCCCATCCTAAAATGGAATTCGTTTTCCCTCTTACCAACTTGAACGAGGTTGTGTTTCTTTCAAAATAAATTTCATCTTACCGTTAGGGCTACCATCCCTGCTACTACCCCAATTCTGAATCCTTTCGCCAAGTTTGGACCACTGAAATAAATGAGGCTAGCTGAAGGTGGGTTGACACCTTTTTGTATGTTCTTGACCTGCAATGCAATCAATGATGATCTTTATTATTATCTTCAGTTTTAGTTTGATGCACTTGCGTATCTCTTTGTTGGAAGAAGGTTGGGAGTAGTCAAGTATGGCATACAATTGCCACGCCCTGCTTTTCTGCATGAGTGATGTACACAAAAAAGGTTGATATGATCACTGAAGTGAGTGGTGCAATTGCAGCAACCCAGAAGAGCTTCTTATTCTTCTTGCCCTGTATTACCCAATGAAATCGTATTGTCAGTAAGATCGTCAAGACAGCCAAATAGCCAACATGAACTTCTGGAACAAGTAATATTTCATCTTACGATGTACTTGGCAACCAGAAGATATGTCAGGAAGGATGCTCCGATCAATATGGTCTGCCAGTTCCACTGCAAGAGCAACGGAAGCATGATTTGTCTCAAGTCTCAAATAACTTTTATCTTCTGATATGACAAGAAGGATAAAAGGTCCAGTGAGGTATAATATTCTCACCCCATGGTGAACACTTCCCCAGACTGATTTCATGACTGATACAATGTCAGTTTCCTTAGTGAATTTAGCAATGCCAAGGAATCCCTTCAGCTGTTGAAGAGCAATGGTTATTGCGGCACCCGCCATGAATCCGATGATGGCAGCATGAGACAAGAACTCTATGATAAACCCTAGCCTGCAACAGGTTGTTGCCATGGACTTTACTGTTTGTGCCAAGACAAGAGAACATGAAAACTGCCAGCTTGACAACCACCAGGAGCCAATCACGACTCACCTGAAGAATCCGAGCGCTGCCTCAGTGACCCCAGCGAAGAATGTCGCCGTGAATGCTAGCCGACGATACTCCTCTGGATTCTTGATCGGATCAAGCTCAGCCTGGAGTAGGGTACCAAGCAACAGTGACACGACGGCCACTGGACCGATAGCTATGTCCCTGGAACTGCCCATCAGTGCGTATATCAAAGGCGGCACAAAGCTACTATCTGCAATCCACGATGGTGTTAAATACATGGTCGTCAGGCAATCAGTGAAGAGCAAACTTTTTCAGAAGTTAAAGCAAACTATCAAATTCTTTCTTGTCTGTGCCTGAGGCTAAATGGCAGGCAAAACTCAGCTAGCCCGGAGAGATAACAGACTTACATAATCCGTACTGTGGTGGCAAGCCGGCAAGCTTCGCATAAGCGATGTCCTGGTCCAAAGCCATGGTTCATTAGATCGCCGTCCCAACAATGCATGCATGTGCTGTGCTAGCTAGCTGCTGGTAATCAGCCAGAGCACCACGTTTGATAGATTAAGCTCACTGACCTGTGGTATGCAGAGGCTAGCAATGGTGAGGCCGGCGATGAGGTCGCCCTTGAACTTGCCGAGTCTGTAGCCCCTGCCCCAGTCGAGCACCGGGAAGACATGCTGCAGGCCGAGCCAGATCTTCTTGGACTTGGGCTGGTCCTTGTACTGCCGCAGCGGGTCGTCCGCGAAGAACGTCTCCTTGATGGCGTCGGAGAACTCGGCGAGGACGCTCTTCGTCGGCGGGATGCCGACCTTGTAGCCGTGATGAGCCTGCGTCGTGCTGTCCATGCGACGGTGGGACGACGTCCGGCTGCCGATGTCGGCGTCATCGCCCCCGTCAGACACAGCGCGCGGCATCGTTGTTGCTGCCTGATCGACGGCGGCTGGTCTCAGGACACTGCTACCTGTGACGGGAACAGGGAATCACGACGAAATCACATCGGCAGCTTGGTAGTACAAGAAATACTGTATTTGTTGGAAATTCGAGTTCTTAATGAGAGGAACACGGGATTAATCAGGGAGACGTGTTTATTCTAAAGGTATTTATTACCGACATTATATATCCGGATTTACACCCAACTTAACTTCAATTAGAACTCTAACCTAACACCAAACTGCAACAATTTCTGTTACTATGACTCCTTGCTACAACAAGCACCCAGCACAACTCATGAGCTGTTTCTTGTATAGACAACTTCTGACATGGACAAGGATCAAGGAAGATGATGATCGAGTTCAGAAGAACATACAGGGTGAAGCCTAGCAGAAGAGGCGAATCCACAAAGACCCTGCATTGTCAAGGAGGTAGCGGCGCCCATTATATACACGCAGATGGATAGGCTCTTAAGCTACGATCAAAGTCAAACCCTATTTTAATAGTGCCAAGATGGGAAACAAACTATGAACCTGTGTCCGGAATTATACTAGATGCAACTCGTTGCAGGGAACAGCTCCCTAGGGGATAGGTTTTTCCACAGCTCATCCTTGTGAACACCAAGTCCAAGTTGCAAATGATTTTACAGACAAGGCAGAAGTTGTCAGAAGATGAGGAACAGCAATACAAATCAATGTATTTTAAACTTCGTATTTGATGGAAGAAACTTACTCCCTCCTCATAATAATTGTCGCTTTGGACAAGATTTTTAGTTCAAAATGAACTAAATGTCTTGTCCAAAACGACAATTATTTTGAGAAGGAGGAAGTATATATTAAGGGTTATAGGAGTGGACCTGAGCATACAAATGGCCAATTTGATATTAACGAACATCTTCTGATCATCTAAAAAACATCTGATAAAGCTGCATCGCGTTTACGAATCTTAGCTGTTATACACGGCTGCCAATGACGTTAAAAGTTTGGTTGATAATCAGGGATCAGGCAAACACCAATACGTAAGGAAAAAAAAACAGTGACTTTGGACATTTTGACCAGCAAAATGGGCATTAGTGACATATGAAGAAATTAAGTATTGAAGGTTCTGAATTCCACTACCCTGGAAAGAAACTTGGTGAGACTTCTCAGAATAAATGCGTATGCATTACTGCATCAGTGACGTATGAACATTCTAAGCATAAAGGGTTCTGAATTCGCCATCCCTGGAAAGACAATTCTTAATAGACTGCTAGGCACTTTCGATGGTCCTCATTAACTTGTTAAACATGGTCTACCTGTCATGTGTTTAACTTGGCCTGAACCTTCAATTGTTGTACTACTCAGTTTATCTAGTACGAAAAAGTACGAACTAGGGGCCTTCTCACTGTTACTCTCTCTATTCTCGAAAATACTACAAAACGACAAACTTTTAAGGAGGGAGTACGTCTTAAGAAAAGGTATGTGAAAAACTAAGTTATGGACGAGTTCCTAATCACATATGTATATTTTTTTCAACTTTTTGCTGAAGCATACACACAAATGGCTGATATTTTTCAAGTTTTCACAATCGACTATAAAAGCACAGGTACATTTTCATATAAAAAAGGCTCAAGAGACGGAGAACATTTATTCGGCAAATCAAAACCCTTTTAAGTTAACAAATACATCCTACAAAGCACATCAAGTTCAACTTGTTCTTGTACTAGCAGAAGTTCAACTGGTTTTATTCAGTCACAAATTTCACAAACACGGAACTAGCTAAACTATCAAGGCAATCATCATACATAATACAACCAACTGAGCCTCAATAATGCAGTTGTTAGTTCTATTTACAATGGTTATCTGTAGATGTGGCGGGATCCTAAGGGTTCGACAAATAGTCGCCGCAAACACCACTTAATCGACATAGACTAATGGCTGGCTTTGCATTTCTTGCGCTGTCAATCGCATCAACTTAGTCCAAGATCTCAAAGTCTTATGCCAAAAGGGAGGCTGCATTATTTCAGCAGATCTTCAGTCAAATTCAGACATGCATGGTTCAAATCATTTGCGCAGAGCACCACTGCCTAATAGATTCTATGCACTCTTGATGGCTCTCATCCCTTGCATAGGAGAATCCTTAGCTCATAGACTCAGTTCCATGCTGCCCTCTCTCTCTCAATCTTTCCAGGCCAGCGATGTTGTATCTCCCTCTCTGCTCAAGTACCGAAGGGGGGGGGGGGGGGGGGGCTTCTGGATTAACCGGAATGTTCAGTCAACCGCTTGTCAAGATCGGATTTCACGCACGATAATGTAAAAAGGCAAAAAAAAATTACCTATTCGTTCCTGAAATACCACTAGCAAGCTGCAACTTTACTAAAGCGTCCATTATTGACCCCAAGTTAAAAGTTCAAGAATAACGGGAGCTTCCCAAAAAAATAATGACAGCACGAAGTGTGGTCTATGAAAGTCTGTAAAACCGATCAAGTACTCATACAGTCATACGCATAGGTAATTTATATTAACAGCACTAAGTGGCCGACACTCATTTCACCTTGTCCCATCGATTTGACAGAGCCAAACAACAGTCAAAATGAACACCAAATTCACCTTAGTGCTGAATAAACATCAAAATCAGTTCTTATAACATTTCATAAAGCAGTTCACTGCAACAAGAACCGAAGACCCAAAGAACAGGGAAATGAACAAATTTCTCTCGGATTTCTTCCTCCAACGAGTAAAATAGGTTAAGAAAAAGCGACTAAATGTAAAAGAACAAAGATTGGCTTTTTCTTACTATGATGTTCTTCTCCAGTAGGAGTGCTTCGGCAGAGATGAGACCTTTTCCTCCTTGCGTGTCTTTTTTCCTCCTCGGGTCCCACCAATGGAGTACTATACGTCTATACCTGCCAGATTGGGCGGCGGAGGGTCGTTTGGAATGTGGACGCGATTGTGGGTCAGGTGACGGGAGTTCCTCAGTTTTTTAAAGAGGAACATGCCAGATGGCACAGCTGAGAGGCCGTAAGAGAGAGGAAGTCAGAATGTGTCCAGATTCAATGTATCTGTGTGTAGCGGCAAAACTAAATGTGTCCACGTTGACCTTTATGGGATTTTTATTAGGGGGCTTACTGGAGATTTGTGGAGGGTCTTGTGGTAATTATCTTAAATATCTGATAGGCAATTGTCACACACTACCTCAGACCTATAGCAGAAACATTTCTGGCTATAATTATGGACAGATAGCTGTGTTGGTGCGTAAGCGAAAATGTATATATTCTAGAACAAAGGTATCAATAAATTAAGAAAACAAGTTCGATAGAAAGTATTTCAATGAAAATTTTGCCAATATAATTTTTCACATTTGTGTTGCTGATGGTTGAGTTGGTTTTGGGTTTAATTAGCTTGCGTTTTGACTCTAGAATTTTGGATAGGGTGCATACGGTGTGACGGGGAAACTGGAGACATGCTTAGCAATGTCTAAGAGAGAGAACAATAATTTGTTAGTATGAAATTGAGATAATTGTAGTTAACTTACGTTGGTTCACCATCCAACTGACAACACGTCGTCAAATGGAAATGTTTGGTCTCATTTCTTATATCACACATGGAATAGATGATTAAGTTAGTCATATGCTAATGTCAACAGCTATTATGTACTGAGATATGTCCTAACTTGTTTTAGTCCAGTTCCAATCCTCCTTTATCAACAAAGATAACGGGGCTGGCCATTATATTCAAAGGATGGTGATAAACATTTGTGTTTGTGTGCTTGTGCACGTCAAGTGTGTAGTACTCCATCCGTCCGAAAAAACTTGTCGTAGTTCATTTTTGAACTACAAAGCGAGAAACTTTTTGGGACGGAGGAAGTAAATAATATTCCTTCCGTCTTCAAATACTTATCACTTCTTAGTTTATTTTTGAACTAAAAGTGACAAGTATTTGAGTATGGAGGAAGTAGATATAGAATGAATATGCCAGTAAAAGAAGCACGGGGCGTAGAAGCGATATACAAAAAAGAAGATTGTGGTATGGTTAGGCGCACAAACTACGATACGATCTATATTTTTTAGATGATGGGTAAAAGTCTGATCTTTCCCTTCAAGGAGGGTATGACCAATTTATTAGAAGCGAATACAAATACAGACACTCACAACCTATTGTCTAAAGTAAGGCGCGATAACTTAATGACTGATCATATGACCGTGGATCGAACTTCATAGATCAACATTACGACATGTCACCCTCTCATATTTTTCTTATGTGCATCCAAAATTCAGCGCCTATGACTTCATCTGTAGAGTGTCTGCATTTAGTATTATGAAATTCAACAAAAAATTCACTTTCATCAGGAATCGAACTCAAGACTTAAATCAAAGTACTTAACCACTAGACTAAGTTTCCTTTCACGCGATACCATCTACACAGTCCACCGAAATGATTGATACTGGAAAAAACATACATCTATTGCCTAGTAGATGAAGAAAAGGGGAGAATCGATTCTCGTACATGAGTGTGCACTTTCGTGAAACGAGATTTAGGGGTATTTTGGTATATTTTTTTGTAATGACAGAGGTGCTAGTTTAGATCATATTAGATCCAACGATTACTGTTTGTCTAGCATCTGACTTGATGGTTGGATATGTTTTATTTTTGTGAGAACTTTTAGGATTTTCATCTTATTAATGTGGATGCCTCAAAAGAGTCTCTAGTTTATTAGTAAATATAAGATGACATAGTAATTATTTTTACGTTCCTTACTAATTTATTCGTTGCTTCAGAACCATCAACTGATGCATGCATTGACTTTCTCTTTATAAACCCCCTGCTTTAAAAAGTGATCCAGAGGCACTGCACCATGCACCAACCATACAGTTGTCGCTTTGAGTGCTACAAAGGCCAGCGAGTGGGCAACATGCGCATGTGCCGTTTTCCTCACGCACTGCACTTTTAGGGGCGTTTGGGAACTTCAGAAGTTGCGCGCGGAGTCATATCTGACTTCAGCTCACACATTTTTTTTTTCTCAGGTTCCATTTCAGATGCACACGCGATGCGACCGGACCAAGCAGGCAAGCACGGAGGAATCATATGCATCACGACGGAAGAAACGCACGGCGGCGGACGTGTCGCCACCTGCTGCAGGCAGAACCTCTGGAGCGCAGCAGGCGTCGTCCTCGTCGGGGCAGATAGAACGGGACCTCAAGCTCATGGATGTGCGCTCGACAGAGGTGTCGATGGAGACGCGTCGCGGGCAGGCACAGCCACCGGCCGGTCCCTCCCCCAACAGCAGAGCAGGGCCGTCGCATGCACGGAAGCTGACCAGTCACTTGGCGCCGGGAAAAGATCGAGCGCCATTGGCGGGCGACGGCGAACGGCGTAGGGGGCGGGCCTGCGCGAGCCAGCGACGGGCATTGCACCAGCAACAGCAAGGAGCTCTGATTCTTATCGTGAGAACAGCGTTGTATAACTATTTTTTTCTGAGTTTTTTTTAATTTGGACGCTGTATATCCACTGGTCGATAATCCATTGATTCCAATAGTGCCACATGGATTCCATTCGGAGCGGCTAAGCTTATCCGATATCGAAATACGGAAATAGCACTTGGTTCTTGAGCCTAGTCTAGACCACTGCAAGGTGCCACTGGGTGGAGTATATGTTATCATAAGTGACAAGAGCAAGATGCACAAATACACGAGTTTTTTCTACACATATGTGAGTATCTGCTGCGTTGATAATGTATTTTATAAAAAAAAAAACTACTTGTCAATCCGTGGACTATGTTCATTACTGGTGGTTTGTTTTAATCTAACCCTGTTGACTGAACAAATGGAATATAGGCAGACACATGTAAGGTCAGGGGATGGCTTTTCCACGTAAGCAAGGACATTGTTATTATCAGGTGTATGCATGGCGTCAAGAGGAAAAGAAAAGGGAGGTACTCTCTTATCTCTGAACTACACCACAGATAAGTACACATCATTGGGCTTTTGCCATATTTGACTTCCAGAAGCTGTCAGACGTGGAACACGTCGCAACTCAATTGCATCATGTAGTATATTTTGCTGGAATTATTGGCCTAAACTATATTACTACTTATTGATCAGGTCGGTATACCTCTACACGAGTGACACACTGGATAAGCTTTCATCAGTGTGTGTTGGTGGAGAGAACGAAAGAAGCGTGGACCGAGATGTATGCAAGATACTAATCAGTTGGTGTGTGTGGTGTGCCACATTGATAAGTCGACGTTACTCACCTGCTCCTCCAATAAAAGTGTACTAAGTTTCTTCGTTCCATGATTGGATCTCTTGTGATGTGGCATATAGTTTTCAAATATGGTTTTAAAATGCTGCAATCATTCCATGCATAAATGTAGTTTTACTAGATGCTCTTTCACTTGGAAAATCTGTGGTTTAAGGTACTTTTTTATTACGTACAAGTTACAATTAAACAACTAAAACATACTCCCTCTATTTTTGAACTAGAGAGTAACAAATAATTTGAGATGAAGAGAGTACTAGGTTTGTATCTATACTTGTGATTCTACCGGTTATACACGTAACCTATTACATATAGACAGCACTTGAATGAAGCATAATAAGTACTCCCTCCGTCCTATAAAGATGGAGGTTTTGAGTTTGCAAATTTGTCCCACAAAGATTGTCTTCTTAACATGTAAAGTGTGTAATAATTTAAAACCAATATTAAGTTCCTCCAATCAGCTCCAACCAGTGTTGTTCCCCGTACCTAGGAACTCGATGTCTGCCAATAGTGAGAGTTAAAGTTGAGGGTACATGCGTTATTTACATGCTTCACTATTATATCTAAAAAAAATGCTAAAACATCTATCTTAATTTGTAGGACAAAGGAAGTAGATATACAGGGAAGACCTTCTTCTGATGCATGCAGATAAGATGGTTATAGTGCTTATTAGTCGTCTGTGCTTCTAACGTAATCCAGGTACTTGTACTTTCATCCAATCAATCGCAAGCAGACAGCTAGTCAGTCATGACGAGGTGATGGTGATCGGTTGATAGATGATGCCTGTTGGCAATGATTATAGAACAGTAATCGTTGCAGATCATACGGTGGTGTCATCAGCTCCAAATATAACTCGTCTAGAATCAGAAAAGAGAACCAATTAAAAACGTGATTACGTTGGACATCTCAACTTCGCCTTTTGCCTCGCTCACACTGGGAATTAATCGATGACAAATAAAAAGAAACAGAGAGAATATTTATTAATAATCTCTAAGACCTACTCTCTTCGTTTTCAAAAGATTGTCACATTTTAGTACAAAAATAAACTAGAAGGTGACATTTTTTTGAGAAATTGGGGAGTATATTTTTAGAATCTAATTCCTGTGAGTCACTCCGGACGATATGTATGGCGTCAAATTCCACATCCTCTTACTATATGTGTGACATCGTTACATCAATCGCTTCACATAACTATATAAACGTGTCACGCTAATCTGATTAGTGACTGAAAGGGACAGGATCATGTTAAATACATAAAAAGGGGTTATTAGTTAATAATTATTGGAAAAAATACCAATTTAAAAATCTCGGAGTTCCTTTTTATTTCCTGATGTAGCAAACTAATGCAATGCCTTCTTTCTTCCTTTGAACAAAACATGATTCCATCAATTTTTTTAGAGTAATAGAGTATTAGAGCACGCAAGAGCATATGGTTCCCTAATAATTAACGAAGTGGAAGTTCGTTCATCCAAGAGGCGCTGAATTAAGGAAAGATCGTATCCACCTGAGCTCAACATTGGACCTACAATTCTGACCAACCAAATATGATTGACCACTGCAAACATATACTCCCTCCATCTCCAAAATTTTTTTGCTTTGTAGTTCAAAAATGAACTACAAAGTGACAAATTTTTTAGAACGGAGGTAGTACTTGCTTCATATTTTTATTTGTATCGCTTGGTAGTGTAAAATTATATTTGTTGGCGACATCAATAAAAATATATTGGAGATGGTACACTTACGCATGTACTAGCAAAATCGAAGGACATTAGTTCAGCCCACCAAAGGCTAGCTCATGAGGTTTTCTATTGCACGGCTTTATCTGTATTGAGAACTCCGATGCAGAGGATCCCTATCTGTACTAGTTGAATCAGATAAGAAAGCAAAAGCTCGCTAAAAAAAAAAGATACGAGAGGTAAATGCTATATGGACCAGCGGCGAAGCTATTCTTCTACCTAGTGGGCGAGCTATCATCAACATCATTTTAGTAAAACCACATGAATGCTTGGAAGTTTGAAAATTCTAGATTAAAATAAATTAAAATTATCATCTTAACAATAATAATTTGAGAGCGGAAGTACCCGAGATAAGTGGACATTCTTGAACTAGCTCCTCTCTCCGATTCTTTATTCTACTACGCCCTCAATTCTCTTTTATTTGACATTAGGATAAGTTGTTTAGTTCATGTCGGTACCCTGGGAACTGTATACCCCTTGAGATTGCAAAGATCTCAAGGGGATGTCATCTACTTGATTTGAAGATTTTCGGAGGCCCACATGTCAAATATAACCGGGCCCGCTTCTCTGACATGGTTAGGCCTAGGGTCGCCACGTGTACTATCAAACCGGAGCTACCGCCCACAAGGGGGAAGCTCCGGGCTATGTACTGAAATGGCACCCCGGACCTAACCCCAGACCGAGGGAAGCTCCGGAACTGACACGTGTCAGGTGGCTCCGGGCCTATCCGTTCCCCACAGTATGCTCCAGAGCTGCCACGTGTCCAACCGCCGGATCTTCAGCCCCTAACCTCCGGAAGACTCCACAACGGCACCGGATCTTTAAAGGGGAATCAAAGACTTCAAGACCCGATTAAGTGTCATTAATACTATATTAATGACACACGATCGGACGACCTTAATTACCAGTAACGGTGCTGTCAAAGCCCGTAACTCGGTTATTATGGGTAATTAAGCGCATCAAATGTGTATCAATATTAGTAACCGCCGGGGCCACATGTCGGGCCAGGCTAACTTGTAACGGTCTGCCCTTGTACTATAAAAGGACAGGCCGACGATACATAGAGGAGACGTGCTCACTCTACACTCTCAACTGACATTGAGCCCATACATCCAATACAACACCAACACACTCCGTGGAGTAGGGTATTACGCTCAGACGGACCGAACCACGTAAATCTTCGTGTCCCTTGTGTCACTTATCACTTCACCTTCTTGAATCTCCGCGCGCCCACACCGAACCTCAAACTCCTCTAACACTTTAGTAGTGTCGGGAGATCTGCCGGATCAAAACCACCGACAGTTCCAATTAAAATTAAATAATATATACTAACATCAAATAATTAAAAATAGAGGGAGTATGCTCTCATATGTTGAAGGTGCATGAGTAACACAGAACTCTCTGCACTAAAAAAAGTTCGGGCACACCCTAACTGTATTGAACCATCTATTTAAGTAAAACTAGCATCACAGGCGACACCGGTTTTGATAATTGCGCCATTGCCAGGGGTGATTCACATAAGCGGGATTTATGATACTAATACCCCCGTGGTATACCCCATCGTTGATTTCAAGTTTCTCCATTCAGACCCAAGGTACCTCAACAAGATTAGCTTGAGTCATCAACCCTAGAAATCCTACAAGGGGGCCATGATTTTGAATTTTTTTTGGAGTCCATCGACCCTCTATAACAGAATCTCATCCTAGCTTTTTCTGAAGTTCATATATATATTTAAAGCTTAATTGGAGTTTAGTGTGAATTTCATATGGTTCTAGGGATTGATCCTCTAGGTTAGGTAGATTCCATGGTTCTAGCTAGCATTACATTTCAAAGATACAAGTTTGAAGTGTTTTGTCTCTACGAGGTCCGTAAAAAATAGGATGTTTTGCAACAGAGAGAGAGACGGAAGTGGGGAGCATTTGCAAAAAGTTAGTTATTGGTGGGAATCTCAAACTCCAAGTGACATGTAAGTTTATGCAATTTTCATAACACGAAGAAGATCAATTAACATGTTATGATGGTTGAAATCTAAGCATAATACTGGAACTATTAATACAACGCAGAATTCAATAATCATAATATTGAGATGGCATTGGGCCTATAGGTATTCAAATGGGTCAGGCCAAACGGGTTGACTCGAAGCTCGACTAAAAAGCACGGCTCAAGCCCGACACAACCCGATTGTGACTGGACCCGAGCCAGCCCGAAGCCCGACGAAGGTCGTGCTCGCACTTAGCCTCCGACCCATTGTGCTGGCCCGACACGACCCTTTTTGGGCCTGGCACGACCCAACCAACAAAAAACTACTTCGGACCGTGCAGGGCTTCAACTTCGGCTCGTCGTGCCAGCCCGACCCGACACGATTATTTCGCGGGTCGTGCTGGGCCCATGATTTTTCGGCACGAGCCCCGCCCCGTTGAACAGCTATACATGGGCCCAATTTGGATGGGTTTTAGTTTCTTAAAAACTGGTTTGTTCATATTGTTTTTAGAAGCTGTTTTAGTTACCAGACACCATGCCAAAAACTTGGATTTTTTGCCTAAAGCGCACATAATTTTATATATTTTTTTACCTAAAGCACACAAAAAATTATAAGTCATCCACCACTACTGGTATGATAGATTTAAATTACTCCCAAATTTGTTGAGCATCTATTATCTTATTATTTCACAAACAAATGAAGGCACATCATTTGATCTCAAGGGCTACTTTTTTTTTACCTAATGCACTCTTATTTTCATGTCACCTACTACTACGTTATACGTAATATAGATTTAAACTACTCCAATTTTTTTGATTAATTATATACCCACAAATGCTGTTCTTAAATAATACAAAAAATGTTTACACATTGCATGCAAGTAACAGGTGAAAGTTGCGATTCAAATAATCTCAACAGAAAGAACGATGACAAGTTAAACACACAATAAACATATAAGTAGTGATTCATCATGCCGATTTCATTGATGTAACATCCATATTTCATGTAACAAAATTTGATCAAACTATAGTGCATTGTGTGTTGCATTTTTGTGTGAATTTTTGAAGTTCAAACGTGTAGCAAACAATTTAAGTTTGAATTTGAATTCAAATCAAAAGAAAAGAAATGAAAAAGAAAAAGAAAAAGGATAAAATCCCCTGTTGGGCCAAATCTTTCTTCCCCGGCCCAATTCCCTTTCCCTCTCCCGCGGCCCAACCCCTCCCCACCCCCCCTCTCTTCTCTCTCTGCCGGGCGGGGCCCGCCTGTCATCCCTCACAGGGAGTAACCGTCGCCCCCCCCCCCTCTTTCCCGCGCCGCGCCCACGCCGCACCCCCTCCAACCGTCGCCCCGCGCACGCATTCACCCCGAGGAAACCTCCCTCGCGCGCGCCAGCAACCGCCGCACTCATCCCCTCCATAAAATTCCCCTCTCCCCCTCTCTTTTCTCTTCCCCGCACTCAAACCTAGCCACACGTCGCCAAAGTTTGTCGCCTCTGTTCCCGGCTAACCGGCGGCCGCCTTGCTCTCTCCCCTCGCCCTAACCTCTTCACTGTGTCGCCAGGAGCACGCCAGACGCGTTGGTGCGAAGAGATCGCCGGGGAATCATCAAGGTCGACGAGCACCGACGCTAACCGCCGCCATTCCTCGTCGCCAATCCCTCTCCGGCCGATTTCGCGCCCCGATACTCCCCTAGGTGCGTTCCCCTACTCCTCCTCTCTCGTTTCATGCAAGTAGCGCGTAGAATTGACGTAGAATCGCCGGTTTGGCCAACTTCGGCGAGGTCGCCGCCGCGGGCGCCGAGCGCTGCCGCGCTCGCGTGAGATCAGTGCCGCCGGAGCGACGTGGCCGCATCTCGACCCTCGGTTCAAACCGAACGGCCGAGATTAGAAGCGCGTAACGGTTCGACATTTTAAATCCCGTGCGTTCACTTCAGATCCAACGGCCCACATTCAAATCCCCTTTCCCGCCTCCACTTTTACACAGCAGCCCCCGGAAATTTGTCAGCTACCCCCTAACCTTTGCTGGAATTCAGATCTAGCCCCTGAATTTAGCAAACTAGCCCCTAGACTCTCTGGAATTGTATTTAATCAGTTAAATAGTCAATCTAACCCTTGGAAACTTATAGAATTGTGGATTTAGCCCTTGTACAGTGTAGTAAACTTATTAATCAGTCCCTGGACTTTTATTTAATTGCTGAATATTGTTTTTAGGTGTATTTAATGTGTAGAAATTAGATAAAAATGGTGAATAAATATAAAAACAGTAGGAAAATTTGTATAAAATGTTTTTCTGCTGTAATTAATTTGTAGAGTTCAAATAAAATATATTTTGACCCTGGAAAATTTATTAAAAATGTTTAAAATACATTTTGGCCACAGAAAATTCTATAAAAATTATTTTAGGCCATGAATAAATCCTAAAAATGTAAGATAAATATAAAGTGCATATTTTGGCTATGAAAAATAATAAATACCTCGTAGGGACACATTAGTATAGAGTTTTATGCCTATGTGTATGTTTGATGCCATGTGTTGTGTGCTATTTACTTATTTTAGCCTTTATTTCTCTTTGCCATGCTTGGGCAATATATCTAGAGTCGTGCTACGACCCCAATTTCAATCTCCAAGACCAAGACTTCACCAACAACCAAGTCTTCGACGAAGGCAAGTGCCCTTGACCATCTTGTACCAATTTTAGGATTATAGTTAGATGCATGCTAATTAAATTGATGTTCTATTACATGTTTCATGCCCTGTTCCCTATAATTCCTTGTCTCCTGATGTGGGTTGGGAAGTACATAGGTAATTAATTATGCTTAGCCATGCTTAGACATTGAGAATGGGTTTTCATACAATTGTGACATGTTAAACTATTTGATTACTTTAATTGTGGTGGATACACAATAGTAGTGGATAGGAATCTGGTGGTTGGATAGATTTGGTATGGTGCAGTTTGCACGAGACCCGGGATTGGGTTTTGTACCACTGGATTCTAAGGACCGGTTTATGGAGGAAGTCACTAAGCTCTATAGTACCACCACGAGACTGAGATGGGGCAGCTTGGTCAATTAATTAGGTTTCTCCCGATGAAATGCTAGTAGTTGGATGGTGCGGGGAATGATGTAGGGGTACTGCTCTGGGAACTGCAAGGCTCAAGAGGGGGCTCTGAGGCGGAGGGTTACTCCAGGAATCCTCAGTGGTGGAAACCTTAGAGAGCTAGCACTAGTCGGGAGTACCTTTGTAAAGACCATGATTGTGATCTCCTGGCCTCACACCAAAGGAAGTGTGTAATATGGTTAGCTACCACGGGCATCCAGGGAGGTTCACTTAGTCCACCTGGCAACAGGGGATGAAATCACTGCTTGTGGGGAAAGGGTACACTCTCTGCAGAGATTTGGTAAAACTGTCATGACAGCCGTGCTCACGGACAAGAGCGGCTTGGGGCCAGTTCATAATTAGCTCAAGGTTGGGAAATGGTGATTATTTATGATTCAAGTTACATTCATCATCTTTAATTAAGTGTTGAATTACTTCTTGAATTAAGATATTGATAAATGAAAGCTAAGGTTAGGTTCTAAGCATAGTGCTTAAGCCATAATTGGCCTTCCCTTGCTTTAGCCAATCATGTCATTTTCTTCCCACACTTGCTGAGTATTCTATGTACTCAAGCATTTAATTTTCCATTAGAATATGAAGAAGAAGCAGCACCGGAAGACTTCATCGTCAACCGAGAAGACTTGGGCTAGGTTGGCGATCCTTCGCGCGACTGCTTGTGGAGATGGAGCCATTCTCGTCTATTTAGATTTCCGCTGTAGTTTGATCTTTGTGAACTCTTTAGATGTTGTAAATAGGTTGTGGTGTATTTGTAGACATTCGAGTCGTATTGTAAGACTCTTTATGTATTCGAACATGGCTATGTAATGGTATTTCACTTTCGTCAATGCATGTATGATTCAACTGATCCTGGCGTACATGTGGTTAGCGTATGTTCATATTTACGATGACCGGGTGTGACAAAGTGGTATCAGAGTTGTTTTGCCCGTAGGACGCAAGCCTAGTTAGAAAATGGTCGAAAATAAGGACTATACTATTTTCTTATAAAATAGTATTTCCAAAACTTTGTGTTTCCCATCTCAACCCTTGTGCTTCTTATCTTGTTGTGCTTATTGTTTTAATTCTAACTTAATTTATTGATTATTGATCTTATTCTCTTCTTTTCAAATGTTTGTAGATGGCGCGCACCAAGCATACGGCGCGTAAGTCGACTGGGGGTCGTGTTCCTCACCATGCCCTAGCCAGCCGCTCCGCACCTCACACACCCAAGAGGGAGACCGTGCTGATCTCTTCTGGACGTGTTGTTCCGAGGATGCATGCCCGTCTTCGCTCTCTTCTTCGGGCAGCGGGGTACCGTGAGTACCGTGTCCGCTTCGTCAACCACACCATCAGGGTCTCTATACCCTCTCCTGGTAGACTGGAGTGGTTTTCCCAGTTGTCCGTCTACTACGACTCGAAGCTGCTGCACTCACACTTCTCTCCGTCTTGGAGGAGCTCCAAACGTGCGGCTGAGGAGGATGCTACGTGGGAGGCGACTACCTACTGGAGTCACGCCCACAGGTTCCGCCTCTGGTGCACGGAGCACGCCTTCACCCCTCAGCGCCCTAGTGGCACAGCCGACTTCACTGGACGTGACGTCGAGGGGCCTCTGCACCACGCTCAGTGCGAGAGGCTTGTGGATGATGTTGTGGAGTTGTCTTCACGACTCCAGCATTGTCAGCAGGAGCTTCAGGACAGCAGGGATCTTGTTGACAGCTACGAGTGACTTCGACGATGCTACGCGAGGATCACTGCAGCTGATCCTAACTCTCCTCAGTACGCTTTGGACATTGAGCCGTGGGACCCGAACTCTCCGAATCGTCGTGAGAACTCGCCCGTGAGATCGGGGGAGGACACGGAGGAGGAGGATCCCGAGGAGGACTCCGACGAGTAGGGGTAGACTTGTTACCCTATTGGACGACTCAAGACACCTATCCTTAATATGTAGGAGCGTGTAGTTGCACCCTCTCTAGTCTTGAGTTGTATTATCTATGGTATTGTCCTAGTTTGCTTCATGTTGTGTGTGTGTGTGTAACGTGAGTTGTGGAATGCTTCGGCATCCTGTCCACATCCACGTCATTTGTATATAGGCTTGTTAGTGTGTTGTGCGAGTTGTGGAATGCATTAGCATCCTGTCCACATCCGCACTAGTTGGTTAATGAATTTTCTTGCTTTATATATATGTTTCCCTTGATGCATGTAGTTGGGACCGTTTGCCATAGTGTACCCTTCTATATCTTATCTGTTGTCCTAAAGTTTCAATTATTCCCTATACAGATGGCTGGAAGAGGTAGAGGTAGAGGTCGTGGCAGGGGGGCTGTGCCCCAAGATGAAGGACTTGGAGGTGTGCCAGGATGGAATGGAAGGGGTGCTCGAGGAGCCCCAGCAGCGCAGCAAATGCAGCAGATGATGGCCATTCAAACCCAACTGCTCAACAACCTCACCCAAATTGTCACCAACCTGCAGCAAGCCCCACCCCCACCACCACCACATTACAACCTTCCGCCACCACCACCTTTTCCACCCAGATCCTTTCTAAGGGACTTCCTAAACACACATCCACCCACTTTTTCCACAGTCACTGAACCAATGGATGCCGATGATTGGCTTCGAACAGTGGAAAGCAAATTGAGCCTCATACACTGTGAAGGAAGAGAGAAGGTGCTATTAGCTTCCCATCAACTCCAAGTACCGACAGCTGACTGGTGGACTGCTTTCACTGAAGCCCACCAGGATCCGGAGAACATTACTTGGGAAGAATTCAGGACCAACTTCCGCAATCACTTTGTGCCTGAGGGAGAAATACAAGCAAGACGTGAGGAGTTCCTTATGCTAAAGCAAGGCCGTATGACTTTGAGGGCCTATTTGAATGCATTCACCCAATTATCCCGCTATGCCCCAACCGATGTGGATACTGACTCCAAGAAACAATTCCGTTTCAAGAATGGACTGGACAAGGAGTTGAAGTTTGCCATGTCTTCCAGCGACTACAGCGACTTTCAGAAGTTGGTTGACAAAGCTTTTGAGGTGGAGAGGACTAAGAAAGAACTGGATGATGATGAAAGGGAGAGGAAGTTGGCTCTGAGCCATGCCTCTAGTAGCAATGTACGCCCTCGTCTTAACCCTCAGCCTGCAAACCATATGACTCGTCCTATGAACTACTCGGGACAGAGATTTCCAAACTCCAACTACAGGCCACCCACTCCCTACAATCAGCAAATGCGCCAGCAACAACAGCCTCCACGCCAGCCAATGCAACCCCCTCGCCAGCAGATGCAACCCCCTCGCCCTTCAGCTCCAGCTAACCGTCCCAACAATCAACCCCCAAGAAATCAATCAGGAGGTAACAAGGGCCAGGATCATGTTGCGGGAGTTCAATGCTACAAATGTGGAGAATGGGGACACTACTCCAACAGTTGCCCAAAGAAGCAGCAGAACCCACCTAGACGTGTCAATCATGTGACTTTGGAGCAAGCACAGGAAGCACCTGATGTGGTGATCGGTACATTTTCTGCAAATTCTCACCCTGCCACAATATTGTTTGATTCGGGTGCTACACATTCATTTATATCCAAAGATTTCATAAAGAAGCATGACATGGTAGTTGCATTCTTGAATCGGCCATTGTTGATAAACTCTCCTGGAGGAGAGATGGTGGCAAGGCATCTATGTCGTAAAGTGAGTATAAACATAAGGGGGTAGTCTTTTGGGCCAACCTAATAGTGTTGGACTCACAAGGATTAGACATCATTCTGGGAATGGACTGGCTGACAAAGAATCAAGGAGTAATTCATTGTGCAACTAGGACAGTTTGCTTAACACACCTAGATGGCACTACAGTGGAGTTCAAGCCAGATCAGACACAAGAGACAGTTGTACAACTTAACCATCTTGAGAGTACAGAAGGCATCAGGGTTGTGAGTGAGTTTCCGAATGTATTCCCAGATGACTTACCAGGTATGCCACCTGATCGGGAGATTGACTTTGTCATTGAATTAGTACCTAGAACAGCCCCAATATATAAGAGGTCGTATAGAATGGATACTAAATAACTAGCTGAACTAAAGGATCATATTGAGGAGTTACTGGGGAAAGGATATATTCGTCCTAGCTCATCGCCTTGGGGAGCACCAGTCATATTTGTACCCAAGAAGGATGATACTCAAAGGTTATGTGTGGATTACCGTGCCTTAAATGCGGTAACAATCAAGAATAAGTACCCACTGCCAAGAATTGAAGATTTATTTGATCAGTTGAGAGGAGCATGTATGTTCTCTAAGATTGATCTTCGCTCGGGTTATCACCAACTGAAGATTAGACCCTCAGATATTCTCAGGACTGCATTTGTCTCTCGATATGGACTATATGAGTATACAGTTATGTCGTTTGGATTGACCAATGCTCCAGCATATTTTATGTATCTAATGAACAAGGTATTCATGGAATACTTGGACAAGTTTTTAGTGGTGTTCATCGACGACATACTTATCTACTCCAAGACTAAAGAAGAGCATGAGGAGCACATCAGGATGGCTCTACAGAAGCTTCGCCAACACTAATTATATGCCAAACTTAGTAAGTGTGAGTTTTGGCTAAAGGAAGTATCATTTTTGGGTCATGTCATATCTGAAGGAGGTATAGCAGTGGATCCAGGCAAAGTGGTCGATGTCCTTAAGTGGGAAACACCTGAGAGTGTACATGATATACGAAGATTCTTAGGCATGGCTGGTTATTACCGTCGATTCATCGAGGGATTTTCAAAGATCTCTCGACCACTAACCAAGTTGCTTGAGAAAGGAGTTGCTTTCAAGTGGACCCCTGAATGTGAAGTGAGCTTTGCCGAGTTGAAGAAGAGGTTAACCAGTGCACCGGTATTGGTAATGCCTGATATGCAGAAGGAGTTTGTAGTTTATTGTGATGCATCTGGTCTTGGTTTAGGATGCGTCTTAATGCAAGGAGGACATGTTTTAGCCTATGCTTCAAGACAACTTCGGAAACATGAGAGGAATTATCCAACCCATGATTTAGAATTGGCAGCTGTTGTCCATGCATTGAAGATATGGAGACACTACTTGATGGGAAAAAGAACCGAGATATACACGGATCACAAGAGCTTGAAGTACATATTCACCCAACCAGATCTTAATCTCAGACAATGTCGTTGGTTGGAGTTAATAAATGACTTCGATGTGGGAATCAACTATCATCCCGGAAAGGCTAATGTGGTTGCTGATGCTCTAAGTAGAAAGGGACAATGTAATAATTTGACAGTACAAACTCTTCAACCCCAGTTATGTGAAGAGTTTGCAAGGTTAAACTTATGTCTAGTATCTAGCGCTGAAGCAGTTGCTATGGAAGTGGACTCAACCCGTGAACGTGATATACGAGAAGGACAAAAGAATGATGAGAAGGTCAAGGAGATCAAGCAATTAATGAAGAAGGGAAAAGCTCCGAACTTTAGAGAGGATGAACAAGGAACCCTATGGCTTGGAAGAAGGATTTGTGTTTCAGATATCAAGAAGATTAGAGAGTTGATACTAAGGGAAGCTCATAACTCATCTTACTCCATTCATTTCGGAAGCACAAAGATGTATCAAGACCTTAAAGATCGGTATTGGTGGCATGGAATGAAACGGGATGTAGCGGAATATGTGGCCATATGTGATACATGTCAATTGATTAAGGCGGAACACCAAAGACCAGCAGGGTTGTTGCAACCGATCAAAGTGTCGGAATGGAAATGGGAAGAAATTAGTATGGATTTCATTGCGGGACTACTAAGAACACAGTCTGGATATGATTCTATATGGGTTATAGTGGATCATTTGACTAAAGTTGCTCACTTTATCCCTGTGAAAGAAACATACAATGGTCCCAAGTTGGCGGAACTGTATATCTCCAGGATTGTGTGCTTACATGGAGTTCCTAAGAAGATTATTGCAGATCGAGGCACTCAATTCACCTCAAGATTCTGGCAGAAGTTGCATGAATCAATGGATACCCGTCTAAACTTTAGTTCGGCGTATCATCCTCAGACTGACGGCCATACAGAACATACCAACCAGATATTAGAAGACATGTTGAGAGCGTGTGCTCTAAAGAATAGCCAGAGTTGGGATAAGAATCTGCCATATGCCGAATTCTCTTACAACAATAGTTATCAAGCCAGTTTGAAGATGTCTCCTTTTGAAGCATTGTATGGACGGAAATGCAGGACATCGTTGTTTTGGAATCAAACTAGGGAAAACCAAGTCTTTGGTCCTGATGTATTGAAAGAGGTTGAAAGACAGGTGCAAGAAATTCGGAAGAACCTAAAGGCCGCCCAAACAAGATAGAAGAGTTATGCGGATACTCGAAGACGTGATCTAACCTTTGAGATCGGTGATTATGTGTACTTGAAGGTGTCACCCATGAGAGGATTAAGAAGATTTAAAGTAAGAGGCAAGTTGTCACCCCGCTACATTGGTCCGTTCAAGATACTCGAACGACGAGGTGAAGTGGCTTATCACCTTGAGCTTCCACCGCACTTGTCAGATGTTCATAACGTATTCCATGTTTTGCAACTTAAGAAATGTCTGAGAGTGCCTAAGGAACAATTGCCTATGGAAGCAGTCGATGTACAAGAAGATTTATCTTATGTGGAACAGCCTATCAAGATACTTGAGATATTAGAAAAGGTCACCAGAAACAAAGTCATTCGTATGTGTAAAGTGCAATGGAAACATCACTCAGAGGTAGAAGCAACATGGGAAAGAGAAGAAGATCTCAAAGTAGATTTCCCTCATCTATTCTCTTAGGACGTCCGAATCTCGAGGGCGAGATTCCTTTTAAGGGGGTAGAGTTGTAACATCCATATTTTATGTAACAAAATTTGATCAAACTATAGTGCATTGTGTGTTGCATTTTTGTGTGAATTTTTGAAGTTCAAACGTGTAGCAAACGATTTAAGTTTGAATTTGAATTCAAATCAAAAGAAAAGAAATGAAAAAGAAAAAGAAAAAGAAAAAGGATAAAATCCCCTGTTGGGCCAAATCTTTCTTCCCCGGCCCAATTCCCTTTCCCTCTCCCGCGGCCCAACCGCTCCCCACCCCCCTCTCTTCTCTCTCTGTCGGGCGGGGCCCGCTTGTCATCCCTCCCAGGGAGTAACCGTCGCCCCCCCTCTTTCCCGCGTCGCGCCCACGCCGCACCCCCTCCAACCGTCGCCCCGCGCATGCATTCACCCCGAGGAAACCTCCCTCGCGCACGCCAGCAACTGCCGCACTCATCCCCTCCATAAAATTCCCCTCTCCCCCTCTCTTTTCTCTTCCCCGCGCTCAAACCTAGCCGCACGTAGCCAAGATTTGTCGCCTCTGTTCCCGGCTAACCGGCGGCCGCCTTGCTCTCCCCCTCGCCCTAACCTCTTCACCGTGTCGCCAGGAGCACGCCAGACGCGTTGGTGCGAAGAGATCGTCGGGGAATCATCAAGGTCGACGAGCACCGACGCTAACCGCCGCCATTCCTCGTCGTCGACCCCTCTCCGGCTGATTTCGCGCCCCGATACTCCCCTAGGTGCGTTCCCCTACTCCTCCTCTCTCGTTTCATGCAAGTAGCGCGTAGAATTGACGTAGAATTCGCCGGTTTGGCCAACTCCGGCGAGGTCGCAGACCGCCGCCGCGCGCGCACGAGATCAGCGCCGCCGGAGCGACGTGGCCGCATCTCGGCCCTCGGTTCAAACCGAACGGCCGAGATTAGAAGCGCGTAACGGTTCGACGTTTTAAATCTCGCGCGTTCACTTCAGATCCAACGGCCCACATTCAAATCCCCTTTCCCGCCTCCACTTTTACACCGCAGCCCCCGGAAATTTGTCAGCTACCCCCTAACCTTTGCTGGAATTCAGATCTAGCCCCTAAATTTAGCAAACTAGCCCCTAGACTCTCTGGAATTGTATTTAATCAGTTAAATAGTCAATCTAACCCCTGGAAATTTATAGAATTGTGGATTTTGCCCCTATACAGTGTAGTAAACTTATTAATCAGTCCCTGAACTTTTATTTAATTGCTGAATATTGTTTTTAGGTGTATTTAATGTGTAGAAATTAGATAAAAATGATGAATAAATATAAAAACAGTAGGAAAATTTGTATAAAATGTTTTTATGCTGTAATTAATTTTTTGACTTCAAATAAAATATATTTTGACCCTGGAAAATTTATTAAAAATGTTTAAAATACATTTTGGCCATAGAAAATTCTATAAAAATTATTTTAGGCCATGAATAAATCCTAAAAATGTAAGATAAATGTAAAGTGCATATTTTGGCTATGAAAAATAATAAATACCTCGTAGGGACGCATTAGTATAGAGTTTTATGCATATGTGTATGTTTGATGCCATGTGTTGTGTGCTATTTACTTATTTTAGCCTTTATTTCTCTTTGCCATGCTTGGGCAATATATCTAGAGTCGTGCTACGACCCCAATTTCAATCTCCAAGACCAAGACTTCACCAACAACCAAGTCTTCGACGAAGGCAAGTGCCCTTGACCATCTTGTACCAATTTAGGATTCTAGTTAGATGGATGCTAATTATATTGATGTCATATTACATGTTTCATGTCCTGTTCCCTATAATTCCTTGTCTCCTGATGTGGGTTGGGAAGTACATAGGTAATTAATTATGCTTAGCCATGCTTAGACATTGGGAATGAGTTTTCATACAATTGTGACATGTTAAACTATTTGATTACTTTAATTGTGGTGGATACACAATAGTAGTGGATAGAAATCTGGTTGTTGGATAGATTTGGTATGGTGCAGTTTGAACGAGACCCGGGATTGGGTTTGGTACCACCGGATTCTAAGGATTGGTTTATGGAGGAAGCCACTAAGCTCTATAGTACCACCATGAGACTGAGATGGGGCAGCTTGGTCAATTAATTAGGTTTCTCCCGATGAAATGCTAGTAGTTGGATGGTGCGGGGAATGATGCAGGGGTACTGCTCTGGGAACTGCAAGGCTCAAGAGGGGGCTCTGAGGCGGAGGGTTACTCCAGGAATCCTCAATGGTGGAAACCTTAGAGGGCTAGCACTAGTCGGGAGTACCTTTGTAAAGACCATGATTGTGATCTCCTGGCCTCACACCAAAGGAAGTGTGTAATGTGGTTAGCTACCACGGGCATCCAGGGAGGTTCACTTAGTCCACCTGGCAACAGGGGATGAAATCACTTCTTGTGGGGAAAGGGTACACTCTCTGCAGAGATTTGGTAAAACTGTCATGACAGCCGTGCTCACGGACAAGAGCGGCTTGGGGCCAGTTCATAATTAGCTCAAGGTTGGGAAATGGTGGTTATTTATTGTCGACTGTGGAGTCGGCAGATCTCCTGACACAGCTAAAGTGTCGAAGGAGTTCGTAGTTCGGTGTGGGCGCGCGGAGACTCAAGAAGGTGAATTGCGGTATAACACTGGAGACACTAGGATTTACGTGGTTCAGGCCGCCTGAGCGTAACAACCTACTCCACGGGGATGTTGATGTTGTATTGGCTTATCACGTATGATCTACCGTCCCTCCTCCTCCGTGTATCGTCAGCCTATCCTTTTATAGTACAAAGACAGGCCATTACAAGCTGTCGGGCCCGACATGTGGCCCTGGCGGTTACTAGTATTGATACACGATTAATTGTTGTTAAAGAGCCTGTAACGGGCTTCGACAGTGCCGTTACAAGTGTTAAGATCATCCGTTTAAGTGTCATTAATATGGCATTAATGACATTTAAACAGGTCTTGAAACCCTTGGCTCTCCTTTGAAGATCCGGAGCAGTTACAAGGTCTCCCGGAGGTTAAAGGCGGCTTGCTCCGATGTTTAGACATGTGGCAGCTCCGGAGCTTGCTGCAGGAAGTAGGAAGGTCCGGGGCTATTTGACACGTGTCAGGTCCGGAGCTTCTCTCGGTCAGGGGTTAGGTCCGGAGGTGTCGTTTCGGTACTCATTCCGGTGCTTCCCCCTTTGTGGGTGGTAGTTCCGGTTCGATAGTACACGTGGCGACCTAGGGACTAACCATGTTGGAAAAGCTGGTCCGATCATGTCTGACAAGTGGGCCTCCGAGGGTATTCAACTCGAGTAGTTGTCCTTCCCCTGAGATCTTTGTAAACTCAGGGGGTATACGGTTTTTAGGGTACCGACAGTGGCCCCCTGGACCTACCTCCGAGGAAGGTCACCGGGGTGAAGTCGTTCCATCGGAGGTGGGTCCACCTCTGTGACTCTTGAACTAGGTCTTCAAAGGTCTTTGGAGGTGCCGTTGACAGGATTTTACAGTTAAATCTCGACGCATGGCACACCTCAGGCGGCAGATAAGATCTTTGGCATGCGGATCTCACGCAATTGAAGGTCGCCGGTTTCCGATACGAAAACCGTATCAGTTCCGCGCGCCTTGTCAGGCCGCCGCCTTTGGGTTTCCCGCCTCGTGATGACAACCGTTCGCCTGGGTGAGAACCTCGACTTGATCGTCGGGGTGGTCTCGGGCCCCCTTGTCATCGGCTGAATTGAACTCTTGAGTAGTATTTTCGACTCCCCTGCGGTTTCCATCCAAGCGTTGCGAGGGCTTACTTAAGAAGAAAAGGGCGTACCATCGGGAGTTCTTTACGCCTCCCATCTGATCTTGCTCTCAAACTCCCGACTCGTACTTTGCTCTTCCTCTCTTGCCTAGCTGTGCTGCGATGGAGTTGGGTCTGCGCGAGAGTCGCCTGAAGACCGACAACAATTTGAAGAAGGTCCGGGCCCTTATGGGGTGGTCCTCGGACTTCTTCAGCCGCTCGGTTCGCGCCGGCGGAGAGCTCCCCTTTGAGAAGGAGCGCGCTGGCGAGATGGTGTACTTTTCTTCGTACGCCATGGTGGGACTGATCCCACCATTTTCTTCTTTCTTCTTGATGCTGCTAGACTTCTATGGTCTGCAGCTATACCACCTTGGTCCTCACTCCATTCTCCTTGTGTCCATCTTTGTCCACTTCTGCGAGATGTGGGTGGGCATCCCCCCCTGCGTCGAGCTCTTCCGAACCTTCTTCACCGTTCACACCACCGGCCGGAGCAACGAGTATCTTGGCTTCTACTATTTCGTGAAGCGCAAGAAGTGCCCGTTCAAGTACCTCCGGTCGTTCCCTTCTGGGAAGTGGGACGACTGGAAGAAAGATTGGATTGTCGTCAGGGTGGAAGAGCATGAGCGGTTGGAACTGCCAGACAGTCTGCCCGGCATCGACACGTCGATATGGAGTGAAGTCCCGGTGCTGGCAGAAGTTTTCGACCCTGTCCTGACCAGGATCCGCCGATGTGTGGAGGGAGGATTGACTCCCCAGGCGGTGTTCTGCAACTTCCTGACCAACAGGTGGGCGCCGCTGAAGAGGAGGGAGAAGCTCGCCTGGGCCCTCAACAGTGTGATGGATGAGGACCGGGTTGAAACCGAGTTGAAGTCTGACATGGTGAGGAAGACACTAGAGTTCCACCTCAAGAAATTCCAGCACGGCATCGACGTCGACGGAGATTACTTGACTCCGCCGCCGGCCTTTCTCCCTCTGAACGTGGAAGTGGAGTTCAGCAGAGAGCTCCGGCGGAAGATGCCTGCACTTGACGACCTTGGCGTCGTCGAGAGGAGACCAACCACCCGGGTGGCGATCCCTGGGGTGCCCGAAGATGGCTCAGTCCCTGCTCCACAGCCGAGGGTTGAAGTCATCGGCAAGGGCAAGGAGCTGGCGGAGGAGCCGGAGAGTCGGAAGAGGAAGTTGCGGCATGTCGACGGAAGGTCCGTCATGCCCGCTGCTTCTACCTTGGCTCCTTCTCCACAAGGGGGAATATCTTCTGGTGCCGTGGCAACTGTCCCTGTAGTGGGGTCCTCCCGGAACGAGACTGTTCCTGCAGTGGGATCCTCCCGAAGCGCTTCCGTCTCCGTGGTAGAGCCCTCCGGTGGTGCTAGCTCCGGGTGTACGGCTCCGGCCCCCGGGGCGGTTGGAGTCTCTAGGTCCAGGGGTTCCTCCCGATCGAGGAGAGCCTCAACTCGGGAATCTCCCGTGGCTGCGGCGAGTTCTGGGGGGCCTCCTGGAGCTCCTACGCCGACTCTGGCCAGCCCGGAACGTCCGGGAAAAAGGTTCCGCGCAAGCTGGTGCGGGAGCCTTCCAAGGTAATTTTTGATGTTTACCCTGGTTAACTTTTTAGTTGTAGTGATTGTTTGTTAATCCTCTTTATCCATCCTCTGCAGCGTCCCTAAGAAAGGGGGTGAAGCTCCACCCTCGGCCACGGTTTCTGAAGCCGTGGGAGCTTCCGCTCCTGTCCCGGCTCCGCCCCAAATGGCGGCTGAGGCTGCGACAGCTCTGGCGCCGGCTGTCGTGGTCATGAACCTTGACTCGTCCCCAGAACTTCCCGTGGTAGCGCCAGACCACAGGAGTGAAGACATGCCGGCGGCACTTGTCTCGGAGATTGAAGCTCCGGGTCCTTGTGCTGCAGTAATGGAAGCTCCGGTTGTAGAGCCGGAAGAAGTGATAGTCCCGGTCTTAGAGCCGGAACTTTTTGAAGCCCCGACGATTGAACCGGAGGTGATTGAAGCTCCGGCGTGCGAGCCGGAAGTCGAGGTAGTTCCGACAGTTGAGTCGGTTACTTCAGATGCAGCGGTCGCTGAGCCGGTTGTTGTTGGAGCGCCGGTTGCAGAGCCAGCGGTTGAAGAGGCGAGGGAGCTCGGGTCTCCCTCAGAAGAGGTGCCCCGATCGGAGCCAACAGTAGCTCCTGCTCCAAGGGCGACGACATCGATGGTACCTGTGGCAGAGCCAGAGTGCCTAAACGAAGTCGCCGGCCCCCTGCCTGAGGGGGCGAATGAAGACTTGGCGGCGGGGCCTTCTTCGATGGCAACTGAGGCCATCCCGGAGGAAGGCCCTAGCGCTTTGGAAGCTCAGGGTTCCGCTCTCATAGAGTGGGACCCAATTTTTGTACGTGAAGACCCGCTGGAACCAGCGGAGGAGACCCCAGCAGGTCCGGAGCCCATCCCACTATCGATGTCTATCGACAACGCCTGCTCCAGTCTACGTCAGGTCCAACTGGCCTTCTTCCACGACTGCAAGGCTCCTGAAGAGGAGCGCCAAACCCTTAGGCGGTGGCGTAATCGGCTCCACTTCGAGACTAAGCTGGCGCAGTCGAGGCATGCGGCTGACAAGGAGTGGATCAAGCGGGAGAAGATCCGCCTGGAGTGTTGGGAGAAGCTGCTGGATGAGAGGGAGAACATGACCCATGCCCTCGATGCTCATTCTCGGGAGTTCCATGATCAGGCCAAGGCTGTCAATGACGCGGCCAATGCTCGGTTCGAGCAGCTTGAAGCCATCAACGCAGCTCTCATCAAGCGCCGAGAGGCGCTCGAAGGGAGGGAGAGACGGCTCGAAGACGAAGAGCAAAAACTCCTGGAGCTGCGGGATGACATCCTGAGAAGGGAAGAGGAGCTCGCCGAGAAAACAGCTCTGGCAGACAAGGGTCTCGAGGAGCGCACTAAGAAGTTGGAAGAGCGCTGCCTCGAGGAAGAGGAGAAGACCTGGGTGCGAGGGCAGGAACTCTACGAATACGAGTGTGCCCTTGTTGCCCGGGAGAAGAAAGTGGAGGCTAGGGAGAAAGACCTGGTCGACCGTCGGAACAAGATCCACCTCCGGGAGGAGGAGCTCGGAAGACTTGAGAGGCGGGTTGCTGCGAAGATCCAGCAAAACGCTTGACCAACTGGAGGTTGAGGGGCAATCCCTGGCAAGGAACGTCACAGAATACGTGTTGACGTGCTACACCAGCCGGAACCCTCAATTTCCTCTGGACCCGGTGCTTGAAGGCCCCGTCGAAGGAGAAGGCGAAGCTACCCGAGCCAGCGTATCGGAGGTCGCCCAGAAGGTCGCCAAGTTCTTCCATAGGGTATAGGATCATTTATTTAGCTTCCGCTTGTATTTTCTCTTTTTCCTCAATTTTGTACTCCCTTGTCTCCAGATGTAATCTCCTGTCTCCAGATAAATGAAATCCCCAAATTTTTGCGAATTTCATTTTTTGTCTTCAACATCTTTATCTTCTCTTGGCCCCCTGGTAGATGTACACAATTTGATTGTGAACATGTACCAAAAGGATACTGAGTTTTGTTGAAGACGAATTTGCTTCGAACTTGTAGAATTTGGTTCCGAAGTCTTTGGTAGTGAAGGTCTCCTGAAGTTGTCGGAGCTTAGAAGCTCCGGTACTGTCCATCGCTGGAGGTTAGTAGCTCCGGCAATAGCTTCTATCAACACGTAGAGCGTCGATAGCTAGTACTCCAAGGTGTCGGAGCTTAGTAGCTTCGGCAATGACCTTTAGCATCACTTGGTAAGTTGGCAACGGACTCCATGTACGGGGTCTTCTCACCATCTTTTACTCAGCGCCGATGGTAGACCCCCTTGAGGGGGTCGGAGCTTGGTTAGCTCCGGCTTTTCTCCATCAACGTATATTTTGTTTTTCCTGCACACTTAAGCCAAGAAAAACGATAAAATTTGTTCCTTGTCTATAATTTCATCGCGGCTTACGATTCTCAAGTAAATTTTAAATTGAACGCGATTTTAAATACAACTGGAAGCGTTGTCTTTTCTCGTAGATCCAACTGTCCATGGACCCGCCTTACTTTGGCCTGCCAGGGTGTATGTAGAGTGGCGTACTTAGGGTGCTTGACCAGGCTAATTCGATAGCACACTCCGGCCCTAGATTGGCTTGGCGACTTTCAGGCGAGTTGGCCATAAACGATATTTAAATCCAAGAGTTCTGACAATTCAACTCAAGTCGTATATAAACCGGTCAAACTAAAATTTCCTAAGAATTGCGCGTTTCTGTTATAGACAAGAAAGAGAAAAATAAAAATATCGAGCCTGCACAAAATGAATGCACGTGGAGTCTATTTCACATGAAGATGTCTTTCATTATAGGTCCGGGGTACAGGGGAAACAAGTACACTCTTAGGGTACGGGACCAGGCCAAGTGTGCTTGGTTTCTCGTTTAACCCAGGGTAGTTAGCCACGCTTTTAGTCCGGGGACTGTAACAAGTGCTGCTTGAGCTTTACAAACCTTCCAGAAAAGGTCCGGTTGCTCTCCCGGAGGAACTACCCAACTCTGTACAATGACTCTATACCATACATCTCAAGTTACTCAAGACTCACCTCCGTGGAATTAAGTGTAGAACTTACGGAGGTGCTCGATGTTCCAAAGATTTGGGAGAGGTGTCCCATCCTCAGTAGCCAAGCGAACGCTTCCGGGACGGGATACTTTGATCACTCGGAAGGGCCCCTCCCATCCAGGGGAAAGTTTGTTTAGCCCTTCTCTGGATAGTATTCTCCGTAGCACCAGATCGCCTTCCTCGAGTTGTCGGTTGTGTACATGCCGCTGGTGATAACGCCGTAGAGCCTGGCGATATCTGGCATTCCGAACAGCTGCTTGGCATCTTCCCTCCTCGAGGAGGTCTAGGTCTTCACGCCGGAGCTGGTCCTGCGCGGCTTCGTCGAAGGTCCGGACTCGGAGCGAACCCATGGTGATTTCCGGAGGAAGGATTGCTTCAGCTCCGTACACCAGAAAGAAGGGTGTTTCTCCGGTTGACCGGTTTGGAGAAGTCCTGTTGGCCCATAGAGTGGGCGGAAGCTCTTCGATCCAATTGGCTCCATGCTTTTTCAAACGCTCATAGGTGCGCGTTTTGAGTCCTTTAAGGATTTCTGCATTTGCTCTCTCAGCTTGGCCATTGCTGGCGGGATGAGCTACGGAAGCGTAGCAAACCTGTATGCCGAGGTCTTCGCAATACCCTTGGAATGCGGAGCTTGTGAATTGAGTCCCATTATCAGTGATGATCTTGTTTGGGACTCCGAATCTGCTTACAATGGATTGCAGAAAGTTGATAGCAGATTGCTTGTTGATCGTCACAACTGGAGTTGCTTCCGGCCACTTGGTGAACTTGTCGATGGCGACGTACATGAACTTGTAACCTCCGACGGCTGTTGGGAAGGGTCCCAAGATGTCCATCCCCCACACAGCGAAGGGCCATGTAGGAGGTATCATTTGTAAGGGCTGAGCGGGTGTATGAATTTGCCTTGCATGAAATTGGCATGCTTCGCATTTCTTTACCAGCTCAGTGGCATCCTGGAGTGCTGTAGGCCAGTAGAAGCCATGCCGGAAGGCTTTTCCGACCAGCGTGCGGGAAGATGCGTGGTTCCCACACTCGCCTCCATGGATTTCTACGAGAAGCTCGCAGCCTTCTTCCCTTGTGATGCACCGCATTAGGATGCCGTTGGCACCGCGCCGGTAGAGATCCCCTTCTACCAGTGTGTATCTTTTAGCCAATCTGACTACCCGGTCAGCGGATACGTCATCGTCAGGAAGGATGTTGTCTTTCAAGTAGTTCCGGATCTCCAAGATCCATGCATCGGAACTGACTTGAGTATTTGAGTCTTGCGTGCTGGGTTGCTCGGAGCTTCCGGCAGCACCTACGACCCTTGATGGCTGCCATGGTAACAGGGCCATCGGGACCGTCAGCTTCGGGATGCTGATCTCGCCCCCTTCGTTCAGTTCGGCAGGCTGAACTGTGGGTTTTGACAATCTCCGGACAAAGATTCCGTCAGGAGCTGGAGCTCCGGTTGACGCTTTGGTCGAGAGTTTGTCAGCTTCAGCGTTGTGGGCACGCTGAACATGGATGAGGTCTAGGACTTCAAAGTCCTTTTGAAGCCTCTGGACTTCAAGGAGGTAAGCAGCTAACTGGAGATTATTGTAGGAGCATTCACCCTTCACCTGCTTGATGATGAGCTGTGAATCTCCTTTGACCAGCAGTTGCTTGACACCGTATGACAGTGCCACCTTTAGCCCGCAGATGAGTGCTTCATACTCCGCCATGTTGTTGGTTGCCTTGAAGTCAAGGTGTACCATGTATTTTACCTTCTCCCCAGTCGGTGCAAGGAGAAGGATTCCAGCACCGGCCCCCTGCTTCTGCATGGAGCCATCGAAGTAAAGAGTCCAATGGGGCTCGGTGAAGGTTGGAACTTGATGTTCCATATTCTGCTCGATGGGGCCCCCAGAGTTTGATGGAGAGGGAGTCCATTCCGCCACGAAGTCTGCCAACGCTTGACTCTTGATTGCTTGTCTTGAAATAAATTCGAGATCGAATTCAGCCAATTCCGCTGCCCACTTTGCAATATTCCCAGTTGAATTGGGATTATGCAGGATCGCTCGAAGTGGATAAGAGGTCACCACCGAGACTTTGTGAGCTTGGAAGTAGCGTCGGAGCTTCCTAGAGGCAATAAGGACGGCATAAAGCAGCTTATGCACCTCTAGGTATCGAGTCTTGACATCATGTAATACTTCACTAATGAAGTATACCGGACGTTGAATGGTCTGGACCCTCCCGGAGGGGTCCGGAGCTTCCTCTCCATTGATCCGGATCATGTCGGAGGAGTCTAGATTCTCTTCAAGGACCTCCGGATTCTGGCTGGAGGAACCTGGAGCTTCTTCAGAAATGACTTGGATCCTCTCGGAGGGGTCTAAGTCTTCTGAAGTGACTTCTTGTGGATTTGAGTCTGGGAGCTGGGACCCAGACTCACTTTCAGGGACCTCCGGACCCTCCCGAAGGGGTCTGGATTCCTGATTATGGGATAGTTCTGGTCTCTCCGCAACCAGAACTATACTGACAACCTCGTCAGTAGCTGAAATGTAAAGTAGCAAGGGCTCACCAGGGTTTGGAGCTACCAGAATTGGTAGGGTAGTGAGGAACTGTTTCAGCTCCTGGAATGCCTTCTCTGCTTCTTCGAACCATTGGAATGGTACAGACTTCCTCAACAACTTGAAGAAGGGGAGCGCCCGTTCCGCCAGTCTTGATATGAACCGACTGAGGGCAGCTAGACACCCAGTTAACTTTTGGACGTCTTTGATGTGGGTTGGTGGCCGCATGTCTTCAATGGCTTTTATCTTCGCCGGATTAGCTTCTATGCCCCGGTGACTTACCAGGAACCCCAGAAGTTTTCCGGAGCTAACCCCGAAGACACACTTGTCTGGGTTTAGCTTCGTGCGGGTGGCCCGCAGCTTGTCGAAGACAGCCTGCAAGGTGTCCAATAGGGACTCCTTATTCTTGACCTTGACCACGATGTCATCGACGTACACTTCCACTATATCTCTGATGAGTTCTTCAAAAGTTTTGTACATAGCTCGTACAAAAGTTGAAGCTGCATTCTTCAGACCAAATGGCATGGCTGTGTAACAATACAATCCATCTACTGTGATGAAGGAAGTATGCTCTTCATCCTCCCTAGACATCCTGATTTGATGATACCCAGAATATGCGTCTAGGAAACACAGTAACTCACACCCAGAGGTGGAATCCACTATCTGATCTATTCTAGGTAGTGGAAATGGATCTTTTGGACATGCCTTATTCAGTGTGGTGTAGTCGATGCACATCCGAAGCTTCCCGCCGGCCTTGGGCACAACGACTGGGTTTGCCAGCCATTTTGGATGGAAGACTTCTCGGATGAATCCGGCTTCGAGCAACTTCTTCACTTCTTGTCGGATGAAGTTCTGTCGCTCTACGGATTGCTTCCGAGGCTTTTGATGAACAGGCCGAGCATCGGGGTAAATCTTCAGATTGTGCTCAATCACTTCCCTAGGGATCCCAGGCATTTGTGACGGTTGCCAGGCAAACACGTCAACATTAGCCCGGAGGAAAGTGATGAGCGCGAGTTCCTATTTGTCGTTCAACCCTCCCGATATGCGGGTGGTTTGAGCAGCATCGGAACCAATTTGGACGACCTTGACGGGAATGTCAGTGTCGCCACTTGGCTGCACACGTGGTGCAGAGGTTGAACCCCGTTGACGAATGCTCGGGGGTTTTGGAGCTTGCTCCTGTCTGGAGTCCTCCTCTTGCGCCGTGGTTAATGCATGGAGCTCCTCCAGAGCAGTTACCCCGGCGGTGCGATCTCCGTGGATCCGGAGAATGCCTACTGGTGTTGGCATCTTCAACACCAAGTATCCATAATGAGCAGCTGCCATAAATTTGTATAAGGCAGGTCTACCCAAGATGGCGTTGAATGGTAAGTTGATCTGAGCGACGTCGAAGACCAACTTCTCGGTGCGGTACTTCTCCCGTGTCCCGAAGGTAACGGGGAGAGTTATAGCTCCGAGTGGAGTAATGGCCCCCGGACCTACTCCGGAGAAAGGTCGAGAGGGCTGGAGATCCGAAGGTCGGAGCTGAAGCTTGGTAAAAGCTTCAAAGCTTATGAGGTTCAGCCCCGAACCTCCGTCCACCATAACATGATGGAGCTGGATGTTATTAATGGTAGGAGATACCATCAAAGGTAACTGTCCAGCTCCGACCATGCTTCGAGGACAGTCCGAAGCATCAAAAGTGATGGATATGTCCATCCACTTTCGATGTGGCTCCGGTCTAGCTGTAGGAGCTACAGCGGCCATATCCCGCCGCATAGTCTTAATGACGCGACGGGAGGTGATATCCCATGACCCACCAAAAATGGTGTTCATGGTTTTCCGACGCTCGTTGTCAGAGACGTCAGAGTCGTTGTCGACGGAGGTATAGATGGCCTTCAAGACCTTTTTGAGATCCTGAAACCCTAACTCCTCTTCAGCCGGAGCTTCGTCGACCTTCTGTTTTCCTTCCCTCTGTCGGAAAGGAGATCCTTCCCGGCGCTTGCTGTAGCGCTCGACAAGGTTTTGGACCTCCCGGCAGTCTTCCAAACTGTGGCTGCCCGTTTTGTGAATTGGACACCACACTTTGGGTTTGCCACCATCTTCGGGAGACGGTCGAGGTCGCTTCTCAGGGCGTGGCCCCCGGCCACCAGGAGTTGCAGTAGCTGCAACGTTGGATGCGCCGGCCGACGGCTTCTTCTTGCCGTGGGTCTTCTTTTTCTTCTTGCCACCCTCGGAGGTAGCAACTTCTTCTTTAGAGGATTTCTTGTGATCCTCCGAGGCTGGTTTGGAGTGCATTTCATGGCCCTCCGCAGCTCTGGCACATTTGTCTGCCAAGCTGAAGAGTTCCGTGATGCTGATGATCTCTTTGATCGCCAGCTTCTCCAACATCTTCTTGTCCCGTACGCCCTGTCTGAATGCCACGATGACAGAAGCGCTTGAGATAGAAGGGATTGTGTTGCGTACCTGAGAGAACCTCTGGATGAAGGACCGCAAAGATTCTCCCCCTTTTTGCACGACCGCAAAAAGATCCAGTTCAGTGCCTGGTCGGGTGTATGAACTCCCGAAGTTGGCAGTGAACTGACGGCACAACTCTTCCCAACTGTTGATAGAGTTGGGTGGAAGGCTCATAAACCAGGACCTGGCAGTCCCGGTTAAGGCCACTGGAAAATAGTTGGCCATTACAGCCTCGTTTCCTCCAGCTGCCAAGATTGCAGTGGAGTATATCTGAAGGAATTCAGCGGGATTAACAGTCCCGTCGAATTTTTTCGGTAGGTGTGGCCGGAACTTCTGTGGCCATCTAACCATGCGCAGGTGCATGGCTAGGGCTGAACAACCTCCTCCTACTCCTTCCAGAGTAGAAAGGTCCTGAGCTTCCCGTCTTTCACGAGCACGCTCGATGTGGACACGGTCATCCTGTTGGCGGTATCGGCGATCCAACTCCGTCCAGAGGTCATGAGTTGAAAGCCTAGATACCGTATGGGTACGTCGTGCCCCGGAGGGCAACGATGTCACCTGCTGTGACGCAGAACGTCTCCTATTGTTGGAGACGTGTGGACCAAGTCGCCCAGACAAAGTCCGCCGCTGCGACGGGGCTCGTCCGGAAGGAGGAGGTCCCTGGTTGTTGAGGCGTTCGGCCGCTGCTGCGACCAAATGCTCCACATCGGCCCTCCACTGCTCCATTGCATCTCGAGATGCGTTCGGAGGTGGTGGTCGTAGGAGAAGAGCTCGCGCTGCATGGAGCGCATGTTCCGGGTTGTCATGACTTGATGACGCAGTCAGTGCCGCCGGAGCACCATCGCGTTGTCCAGCACGATTCGCCGGAGAAGACGGTGGTGGTGGGAGAGTGGCTCCTGCTGGTGGTTGCCTGTTGGAGGGATTGCCCTCAACAGCTTGAACAGCAGGTTGGCCATTAGATGACCCAGTCGCGGAGTTCACCATTCTCGAAAATCTGAGGCGCCCCCCTTCCTGGCGCGCCAACTGTCGATTGTGGAGTCGGCAGATCTCCTGACACAACTAAAGTGTCGAAGGAGTTCGTAGTTCGGTGTGGGCGCGCGGAGACTCAAGAAGGTGAATTGCGGTATAACACTGGAGACACTAGGATTTACGTGGTTCGGGCCGCCTGAGCATAACACCCTACTCCACGGGGATGTTGATGTTGTATTGGCTTATCACGTATGATCTACCATCCGTCCTCCTCCGTGTATCGTCGGCCTATCCTTTTATAGTACAAAGACATGCCGTTACAAGCTGCCGGACCCGACATGTGGCCCTGGCGGTTACTAGTATTGATACACGATTAATTGTTGTTAAAGAGCCTGTAACGGGCTTCGACAGTGCCGTTACAGGTGTTAAGATCGTCTGTTTAAGTGTCATTAATATGGCATTAATGACATTTAAACAGGTCTTGAAACCCTTGGCTCTCCTTTGAAGATCCGGAGCAGTTACAAGGTCTCCCGGAGGTTAAAGGCGGCTTGCTCCGATGTTTAAACATGTGGCAGCTCCGGAGCTTGCTGCAGGAAGTAGGAAGCTCCGGGGCTATTTGACACGTGTCAGGTCTGGAGCTTCTCTCGGTCAGGGGTTAGGTCCGGAGGTGTCGTTTCGGTACTCAGTCCGGTGCTTCCCCCTTTGTGGGTGGTAGTTCCGGTTCGATAGTACACGTGGCGACCTAGGGACTAACCATGTTGGAAAAGCTGGTCCGGTCATGTCTGACAAGTGGGCCTCCGAGGGTATTCAACTCGAGTAGTCGTCCTTCCCCTGAGATCTTTGTAAACTCAGGGGGTATACGGTTTTTAGGGTACCGACATTTATGATTCAAGTTACATTCATCATCTTTAATTAAGTGTTGAATTACTTCTTGAATTATGATATTGATAAATGAAAGCTAAGGTTAGGTTCTAAGCATAGTGCTTAAGCCATAATTGGCCTTCCCTTGCTTTAGCCAATCATGTCATTCTCTTCCCACACTTGCTGAGTACTCTATATACTCAAGCGTTTACTTTTTTATTAGAATATGAAGAAGAAGCAGTACCGGAAGACTTCATCGTCAACCCGGAAGACTTGGGCTAGGCTGACGATCCTTCGCGCGACTGCGTGTGGAGATGAAGCCATTCTCGTCTATTTAGCTTTCCGCTGTAGTTTGATCTTTGTGAACTCTTTAGATGTTGTAAATAGGTTGTGGTGTATTTGTAAACCTTCGGGTCGTATTGTAAGACTATTTATGTATTCGAACATGGATATATAATGGTATTTCACTTTCGTCAATGCATGTACGATTCAACTGATCCTGGCATACATTTGGTTAGTGTCTGTTCATCTTTACGATGACCGGGCGTGACAATTGAAGAAGTGAATTTTTTTTTCAAGTTTCACATTGTCTATGTCACTTAAGTAAATAAGTCATTCTTTTTATGCATCCGGGTCGTCTGACCTGGGCTATCATTTACAATCTTCATTACCCCAAGAAAACCTGTATCTGTCAGTGGGTCGTGGTGTTTCAATGAACTGTTTCGTTCTGGATTTTACAGGCAGTCATCCACCAGGCGGCACATTCAATCATGGAGGAATAAGGTAAAAAGGAAAGGACTCCCAGACGCCGCCCGCCACTGCATGTGGCCAGCTTTACGCACCTTGTCCATCGCCCACTACCAGCAGTGGTCTACCACGCCGAGCCCATAAATAGCAACGCGTCAATTTGCCGCCGGGTCACCTCCAGCTCCGGCTCCAGCTCCAGCTCCAAGCGAGCAGAGCATTTGCGTTCCTGGGAGCTCATATCCATCCATGCACCGGTGCCCTCTACGCGCACGCGCTTCCAGAGAATCATATCGTAGCTCGCATATGATCCGTCTCCCATGGTGATGTTTACACGAGAGGAAATCTGGCCCTCTTGTGCTCGTTGCCACTTCAGGTCAAGATTCGTTACATCCGAACGCCAGCTCCAAAACTCCCTTTAAAAAACCCGGGAGCTCGAGCTATGAGTTTCCCCAAACACTTCAGTCCTTCAGCTATGGAGACCGCGGCCGCCGCCGTCGACACGTCGGCCACCGTGTCTGCATTCGAGGTATCCAAGCGGCAGGAGACGGCCAAGCTCGTCCTGAACAGCCCCAAGCCGCCGAGCCTGCGCGAGGAGATCGTCGGCGTTGTGGGCGAGGCGTTCCGGCCCCGGGCCGCTGGCGCTGGCGCCGGCGCCGGCGGTCGGCGACCGTGGTGCGCGCGGGTCCTGACGGCTCTGCAGTGCGTGTTCCCGGTGCTGCAGTGGGGGAGGAGCTACGACCTCAAGGCCTTCAGGAGTGACGTCATGGCTGGCCTTACTCTTGCCAGCCTTGGCATCCCACAGGTAGGTTCCACACTTCTTCCACTGGTGACGATGCCACACGCTCTGCTTAATTCACGCTTCAATTTCTGTTTGTTCCCAACGATTTGCACGTCTTCACATGCATCAGTAGTGATCTCGCCAACAAATAACTAGTCTTGAATTCAGAACATCATGGCCGGAGTGAGATGTGTTCTTCCTTGCCGGAAGCCTCTAACAACGAAGCCATGCATGAGATAAAAATCAGTTGCCAGCATATACTTCAAGCACGGCGGATTTTTCCTTGACATCTGTCCAGTTGTGCAGAGTTATCTCATCGATGACTGACATGCGATTTCTTTGGACATGGTGTTGCAGAGCATTGGATACGCCAGTCTAGCCAAACTGGACCCTCAGTACGGTCTTTGTAAGTATCATCATGATAAGCCTCCTTAATTACCTGTCTAAAGCAAATGCGCTCAAACAAAAGTACTTACATGCCGTATTTGTTTCCTTTTGTTTTTGAACTTTTCTGAATTACTGCTGCTTCGTGGACAAATTCAAATTAAAGACACGAGCGTCGTGCCGCCTCTAATCTACGCTGTCATGGGGACGTCACGGGAGATCGCCATCGGCCCCGTCGCCGTGGTCTCGCTGCTGCTGTCGTCGATGGTCCAGAACGTCGTCGACCCGGCCGCCGACCCGGTGGCCTACCGGTCGCTCGTCTTCACCGTCACTTTCCTCGCCGGCGTCTTCCAAGTCTCGTTCGGGCTGTTCAGGTGCGCACGCCGTTCACTCCACGTGCAAATATATATATGCTCTGTTTCTACGTACGTTGAGCTGCATGTGTGTTTTTAACTTAACCTCTGTATCTGGTCGCTTCGTCACGACCCAGGCTGGGATTTTTGGTGGATTTCCTGTCGCACGCGGCCATTGTTGGATTCATGGGAGGCGCGGCCATCGTCATCGGTCTGCAGCAGCTCAAGGGGCTGCTGGGGCTCAGCCATTTCACCAACAGCACTGATGTTGTCTCCGTCGTCAAGGCGGTCATCTCAGCGCTCCATGATCCAGTACGTAGGCGTCTTTTCCTTATAGCGACGACCAGTGAATAATTAAGTCAAACAAGATCAGTACCATGCGAATAGGCTGTTGATGGATGATTAGAAGACTAGTTAACTGGAAATTTGTGTTTATCCCTTCGTGTTTTTGCTTACAATATACTCCCTCACTCCTCAAAAGATTGTCACCTTCTAATTCATTTTTGTATTAGAAAGTGATAATCTTTTGAGAAAAGAAAGAGTACTCCATATATTTCAAATAAATGACATTGATTAATTTAAAATTGAACTAACTAGAGTAATTTATTTTGAAACGAAGAGAGTATCCTATAGCCGATCGTTTCCCATTTACAGAAAATGCAAATAACATGTGCATGGCAAATTTGAAGCCGAAAAAAAAAACGACAACATAATATGTACTGTACTCTTTACACAATGTAAGGATGACATGAAGATAGATTCAGCATGTACAGTAGCATATAAGTTTCTTGCAACCATGTGACTGAAATCGCATGCAGACCCGTCAACAATAAAATGAAAAAACAAGCATACTCTCTCCTTTCCAAAATACTTGTCATTAGAACAAGAATTTTAGTTCAAAAATGAACTAAATAGTTCTAGTGACAAGTATTTTAGGATGGAGGGAATATTTTCTCCCCGTTACAGTTATCACGTACACACTCCATTTTAAAATTATTACAGTTTAAACAACATTTTTAATTCGAGAAAAACTGAAGTCGTTATCATTATTCAACTTGACAATAAAGTAACCTTTATCGGTTGAAGAACATGGTCACATGACCGCACAATGTGCTAGTCTCGGAACGCCACTGTTCAGACAACGATAAGACACGCCACAAGGTCAACGGGTCCATATTATGCTTGGCTTTACTTATGTCTGCATCTAACGTAACCCTGTTGCCATCTTATCCAATGGCAGTGGCATCCAGGCAACTTTTTCATCGGATGCTCGTTCCTCATATTCATCCTCACCACACGGTTCATTGTAAGGACTCAACCTCTGTTCTTTTGGTAATATTGACCAATGACTGTAATACTGCTGATACTAACCCAGTAGCATGAATCCTGCATGTAATCACAGGGGAGGAGGTATAAGAAGCTCTTTTGGCTGGCTGCAATTTCACCTCTGCTCTCGGTCGTTTTGTCCACTGCTGCGGTGTACGCAACAAGAGCTGACAAGCATGGTGTCAAGATCATACAAAATGTGCACGCAGGCGTGAACCCGAGCTCAGCCAAGCAGATAAATTTGAATGGACCGCACACCGCTGAATGTGCCAAGATTGCTATCATCTGTGCAGTCATCGCGCTTACGGTAATTGATACTGTATAAACTATCTATCTGACGCTGAAGGTGAAATGCAGATACACTGATAGAGCAAGTTTGCATTGCCTGTCTCAGGAAGCCATCGCTGTTGGACGATCTTTCGCCGCGATAAGAGGGTACAAACTTGACGGGAACAAGGAAATGATCGCGATGGGATTTTCAAATGTCGCTGGATCTCTGTCCTCATGCTACGTGGCAACAGGTGATCGTTGACATTGATGCCTATATATGATCTTTTCAAAAAGCAAAATGGCATTGGTCATGGATTCTGACAAAGGTATTTGCAGGTTCGTTCTCCCGAACAGCTGTGAACTTCAGTGCCGGAGCCAGATCGACGATGTCGAACATCGTCATGTCCATCACAGTGTTTATCGCCTTAGAGCTTTTTATGAAGTCCCTTTACTACACACCGATGGCAGTGCTTGCCTCTATCATCCTATCAGCTCTTCCTGGACTGATTGACATCAAAGAAGCTTGCAACATATGGAAAGTTGACAAGATGGATTTCCTAACATGCCTTGGTGCATTTGCTGGTGTTCTCTTTGGTTCCGTGGAGATTGGCCTTGCAGTTGCAGTAAGATGCTAGATCTAACTCATTTTGAGTCAGACCCGCACCGCACTTAATGCTTCAGTTCTCTGACTTGATTGGGACTGATGATTGTTGCAGCTTGCCATCTCCTTTGCAAAGATCATCATACACTCGCTGCGACCCCAAGTAGAGATTCTTGGCAAGCTGCAGGGAACGAACATCTTCTGCAGCATCAGGCAGTACCCTGTAGCTTGCCGTATACCCACTGTACAGACAATACGCATTGACACGTCGTTCCTGTGTTTCATCAATGCCGCTTTCATCAAAGAAAGGTAAAAGTTGTATATTACAATCAGCTTTAACACGAAAATTCAATGTAAATTCTCAAACGGGTTTTTTAATGTTTCAGGGTTGTAGAATGGGTACGGGAAGAAGTGGAAGCATCAGGTGAAAAGACCAGGGAGAGGGTGCAGTTTGTTGTCATTGGTATGTCAAGTAAGTGCCTACAACGATGCCTACTAGCGTACCTTTGCTAAGGTAAATTTTGACTGTGAAAAATTGAAATATATGCTCCTTGTTTGCAGACGTGGTAAACATTGACACTTCAGGCCTCACAGCGCTGGAAGAAATACACAAGGAGTTGGTGTCTCTTGGTATACAGGTGAGACGATGAACTTGTTACAAACATGAACTGAGTTCAAAAAAAGAAACGGTCGTATATATACTCCTAAAATTCCCATTGTCGTGTTATAACAAACTATGTGCAGATGGCTGTTGCCGGTCCAGGATGGCAGGCAGTCCAGAAGATGAAACTGGCGCGAGTGATCGACAGACTAGGGGAAGATTGGATCTTCCTGACAGTAGGTGAAGCAGTGGAGGCTTGTTTAGCTGCACATAAGGGCACTGCTCTGGAATGTTGAGCGTGTATTGATTACATCGTTAGGAATAATCCCATGAAAATACGAAGATTTGGATGTGTATGTTCGAAGTTTCCCGTAGCAGATATAAATATCAATCGATTTCCTGTGACTTGGACTGTAGTTTGTCGTGGAAAAGTTCCGATTTAATATAAATGAATAAAAAATCGGTTTATTAATAAAAAACTCTCTTTGTAGTCGCCGTTTGAGTTGGGCCGGCCTTCTAGGGCGACAATGGAGGCCCGCATGATCCGTCGAGGCCTCGAGCGCCACGAAGCTCGCACTCGCAGAACAGGTCTGCAGAGTGCGTGCGTCGTCAGCTGGGTTCCCTTTGTCCCGCCGGCGCCGCCGCCGCCGTAACCAGTAGGCACCCGCGCAGCCCGCTAAATAAGACCGCAGCCGGAGCGCTAGTCCGCAGCCCGTCCCCCGCCTGCATAGTACTCTCTTACTACAGCTCTGAAAGCCCTCTCTCGAGCCTAACAGCGCCGTCGCTAGGGTCCCGCGTCAGGGATGGGATACAACCGCCACAGGCGTGGCCGCGGATCCTCCTCCTCGTCTTCGCGCTTCACCAAGCAAGAAGCCTCGTTGTAATAAATAACTTTTAAATTGTAGCATTGCTTACACTTGCTTTTACATGCGTCTAGGAGTTCTATTCTGAGACGAATCGGTTGAACTTAAGGTTTTGATTAGAATTCTTTGTTTAGAGGCACTCGGAATTGGTTTTGTGAAACGTTTCGTTTCCAGTTGTGATGTAGGCATTCTGTTGACTTAATTGGATATTGTGCTGTATTTGCTACAGACAGTACAGAGAGAATAATTGGTACATTGAATTTGCGACTTTGGATTGTAATGTTATCTTTTCACAAATGGGGGTTAAATAACCCTTTATGTTCTGTTTCAGGGATGATGGTTCTGGTACGTCACTTCCAAGCCAGGAAGGTAACATGTTCCTTGTTTTTCTGTATATATATATTTTTTGAGACGGAAATTTCACTTCCACTCCAAAAGAAACGGAGATCAAGGTTTGATACATCAGGTATCTAACCGTGTATACTCTCTACTCTCACTAGAGAAATATATGCGGTAGAACCACACCCTACACGACCACCGCATTCAGGCGCTCACAATGCGCATAACCAGGTTCCAAAAACATGCCTATCAGCTGAAATCCTATCAAGCTGAAGCATAACAGAAATAGTTCTACTATTAAAGGACAACATAAAGCTGACTATTTTAGCCATCGCACACCCCTCCAGTCTTGATCCATCTCACAAAGTTTTTTAAGCTCGACTTCCCACACTGTTTGCAGAAGCCACTCCCACGCACTTAGTTTTCCATGTCCCTTGGCAGTTCTGTTGGCGCGCCTCCTGTACCAGGGTCGCACCTCGGGCCTGCACCCCCCGCACCTGCATCAGGCAACATTGTGCATATTTTCTGCATTTTCATCACTTGGACCACTGCTTTTAGCAGAGAGTCGGCCCCCTCTTTAATAGCTTGCATCATTCCATCTTTGTATAAACCTGCCCAAAAATTCATTAGTGATACAGCATACAAAATCACATCACAAGGATGATTAATATTTCTATTTTCAAAGGTGGCTCTATTTCTCAACTTCCACACGGCCCAGCAAATCGCAGCCAAACCGAATGTATGAACTTTCTCACCACCTGGTAAAGCTCTCCTGACCCACCTCCAGTATTGATTAAAATTCAAAGGTCTCGAATTAATCCCAAAGCAATTAGCAAGCACCCCCAAACCACTTTCATGACATTACAGGAAAAGAACAGATGATTCACTGATTCTACATTATCACAAAAACTGCAAGAAGTATCCCCATCCCAATTTCTACTAGCCATATTGTCCCTCATAACAATAGCATTATGTTCAGCTAACCACAAAAATACTTTGGTCTTCGGAGGAATTTTACTTTTCCAGATTCTATCAAAACTATCCCCTCCTCCCAAAGATGTCAATCTATTATAAACTGACTTGACAGTGAAAGACTTGGACTTGGACCATCTCCAGATTGGAATATCTCTCTCATTATCTAAACAAACATTATTCAAAATAGTTACTAATTCATACCATTGACCATGTAACAAGTTAGGGAGAATGGGGGAAAAAGACATGCTCCAGTTTATCTCAGCCATTTGTGCAACAGACCAATTTTTCTCCTTACAGAAATAAAACAACAAGTTATACTTGTCAGCCAAAGTCTCGTCAAACAACCACGCATCTAGCCAGAAACTAACATTCTTCCCATTCTTGCAAACAAATTTTCTTCCATTTACGTACAATCCCCTTACTTTTAATAAGGCAGTCCATACATGAGAATCATTCATTTTAGGTTTAACTAGAGCCACAGAAGTGTTTTTGATATATTTAGCTCTCACTATATCTTGCCAAAGCCCTTCTTCCGATTTTAATTTCCACCACCACTTCATAAGCAAACTCAAATTCATCTTATGTAGATCTTTAACTCCTAACCCACCTTTTTTCTTGTTTTGACAGACCAGATCCCACTTGACCATATGGTATTTTTTCTTATCAAGACCACCTTGACAAAAAGAATTTCTCCTATGCTGATCTATTTTTTCTACCACCGTTTTAGGAATCAAAAACATCGACATGTGATAAACTGGGATATTAGAAAGGCTAGCATTCATCAAAACAATTCTACCAGCCATAGACAAAGAATTTCCCTTCCACAACTCAATTTTCTTATAAATCTTCTTCTCCATAGAACAATCAGAGCAAAGCACCCTATTAGCTGAAACAGGTACCCCAAGATATCTGAGAGGGAAGGACCCTTCTTGACAACCAAAAATATCAGCAAAAACAGAGGCTCCCCCCCCCCCCCCCCCCCCCCAACAACAAGAACCTCACTCTTATCATAATTAATTCTCAAACTAGATGTGTGTTCATATAACGCCAGCAACAGTTTCAAATTAAAAGCCTGATCCACACTATTTTTAAAACACAGGATGGTATCATCAGCATATTGTAAAATGACCACTCCCCTCAGCCAAACCAGTGAGCAAGTCAGCCTCTTGCGCTTTAATGATCATCCTGGTTAGGCAATCAGCCGCAAAATTAAAAAGTAGGGGAGACAAGGGGTCACCTTGTCTAACACCCCTACGACTCGCAAAATACGGCCCCAACCTATCATTCAGTTTTACACACAAAGTGTCATTAGAAACTACAGATTTAATCCAAGAACACCAAACCGAACAAAAACCCCTCAATTCTAAACATTTGAAAAGAAAATTCCAATTCACTTTATTGTAAGCTTTTTCAAAGTCCAATTTCAAAACAACTCCTGATTTTTTCTTCCTTTTGGTTTCATGAAGCACTTCATGTAGTGCCAAAATCCCACTCATAATGTTCCTTCCCGGTATAAAAGCCGACTGTACTTTATGGATTAACCTATCAGCAATACCTTTCAGTCTCAGAGTTAAAACTTTAGTAATCAACTTATAAAAACTATTAAGCAAACAAATAGGTCTAAATTGTTTCAATTTTTCCGCCTCTTTTACTTTAGGAATCAGCGTAATAATCCCGTAGTTAATACGCTGAACATTCAATTTATTTTCATGAAAATCCTGAAAAACATCCATGATGTCCCCCTTTACAATCTCCCAGCAACTTTGGAAAAAATCAATTGGAATCAAATCTGGCCCCGGGGCTTTATTTTTTCCATTTCGAAGAGTGCAAGTTTTACTTCACTCTCTACAAACGGTCTACAAATTAATTCATTTTCCTCTACAGTCACTTTTTCACAAGATTCCCACAATGAACTTTCTACTTAAAGAAAATTTCCATCAGTTCCCCCAAAAAGACACTTATAGTACTGAGTAGCATGATCTAATAAAGTTTCAGTCCCCTGAAGCACTTCATCGTCAGTGTATAACATGTGGGCGGCTGCTAAATGATCTGCTGTACATAAAGTGATAGAGACACATGTGCATGTTAAAGAACAATATTGCTGCTTATCTTAAGTCTTAACTGTCAATTAACTCATTTCCATTTTATGACTCGTGAGTCGTGGAGTATTGCTAAACTAGACTAGTGTTGATTCTGTTGAAGTGAGTTACAAGCAGCAAGTATATTAGTGATAAGATATATATTTTTTTTCATCCAGAAGACACCAAAGATGAAATTAAAGGTTCGAGCATTCAGCTTGCTATGTGGGTAGGTACAGCGTTTATACATGATCATATTATGCTCATATAGCATTGTGAGTTAGCTCATTTTTTGTTTACTGTATGTCTGTATAGGACTTTGGGCAATGTGATGCTAAAAGATGCACTGGTCGTAAGCTTTCCAGATTTAGGCTTTTAAAGGTAAGGCACAACCAAGCTTGTAAAAGAGCGCCTGGACGCCTAGGCGCCCGCCCGGCGACCGGACGGCGTCCAGGCGAGCAGCAAGGGGGCGAGGTAGGGCAGCCAAAAGAGGCGGCACAGCGCCGTGTCGGCGACCAGGAGCAGGGCAGCAGCGGATCGGAGGTGAGCCTGGCGGGGGAGGCCGTGGATGGAGGCGGTCGGGCATTCAGGTGAGGTGAGCGGAGGAAGGAGACGAGCAGAGGACGGAGGCGGCGGCGGGATGGACAAACTCTAGGGTTGGTGGAGGCGCGGTGTGGGCCTGTGCCGGACTTGTTTTAAAGGCCCAAGCCCAATATGTTTTAACCCTAAGTCTCTCCCACGCTGTTGTCTTCCATACCGATTCAGTTGTTCAGCCGCCGCCGCTGCTCTTCCATCCCGTTCCGGTCGCCGCTCCTCCATCCAATCCAGATCCGGTCGCCGCCCCTGCCGTCTTCAGCATGACGCAGCACTCTGCGGCTCTCCCTCTCCTCCTCCTCCCCTCTCCCCTCGGCAGCACGCCTCTGGCAGCCCGTCCCGACGGCGGCGAGCGGCAGCGCCCGGCGGCCAGGCAAGGCGACCGGCCATGGCGTCCATGCCGGAGCGCCTGGACGCCTAGGCGCCGCCTAGGCGACGCCTCAACAACACTGGGCACAACTTGCTTTACAGTGTGCAAAGCCTTCCATTTTTTTAGAACCAATCAATATGCTAAAACTAACGAAACAAAATACATTTAAACGCATGCATGAAAATAGGGCTTGGATATCTGAAAGCTCATGTCTTCAGGCTTATTATGTTTGAGATCAAGCACCATCAGTCTGCAATATATTGATGCTCAAGTTTGTTATTTGTATTCCAGGAGTTGCGAGTGACTAATGGTTTTGGTGGTGTTGTTCTCAGGTACTGATAAAGACTGTATAGTTTTCACGTTTCCATAGTTAGTATTTCCTTTGCAAGTTTTCTAGAAGACACTAATGATGTGCAGTTAAATTCTTTTCCGTACACATGCTGATGCTTGTGTGCTTTATTCTTTTCTTTCAGCCCTGTTGGGACACAATGCGTATCGAAGGAAGATCACCCTATTGTGCAAAGAAAAGGACTGGCTGTGGTTGATTGTTCCTGGGCACGTTTAAGTGATGTTCCTTTTGTGAAGCTTCGCTGTGGGGCTCCTCGTCTCTGTAAGTTTATCCTACCTAATTAACTTTAAATACAGCAGGCATCATATATTTATTGGCCATTGCGTTCTTGGTACACAGTTCTTGATCCTAATTATTTTGCATGAATCCTTTCAGCAGATACGAATAAACTACTAGCTTAAAACAATTTTGAGAACCTATGTATCTAATTAGCTTCTCTCATATGGTTTCATATATATTACTAACCAAAGTTGGATTTCTTAAATGAAATGTTTGATCCTCTTCATATAGCTATATTCTAATAGGTACTCATATCTTAAAAATGAATATATACTTTATTTTGATGTTTGCAGTACCATGGTTGGTAGCAGCAAATCCTGTGAACTACGGACGCCCATGTCAACTATCATGTGTGGAAGCTTTATCAGCAGCTCTCATGATATGGTAAATTTTCCAGCCTTACCTAATCATATTTTTGGGATATGTAGTTCTTATAAGCTTGTAGCGCAGTATAGAAGTTACTGTCAGGCATCCACTTAACACTTATGATATCTACGTATTTGTTTGCAGTGGGGAGGAAGATACTGCACGTTTGTTGCTTGGGAAATTCAAGTGGGGTCACTCATTCTTGTCTCTAAACAGGTCAGTCTGGTGAGATACTTGAAGCATATTGTATAGATGGGCAGTCAGTTTTTTGTAATAACCAAAGTCAGTATATACAATATACATGAATACTACCAGATACAAGTAGTGTGGATGCATGGACCTGTAAACTAAAGTTGGGTAAATGCAAGTAGTTTCTGGTTCCACGTTCTGAAATGTTTGAACCAAGAGTGGTGGGATTACCCACGTTATTCTGTGTTACCATTATTCAGAAAAATGTTTCTATAAAATTCAGAAATGTTGAAATGAAAGTATGGTGCATACGTCCTTGTACTGCATTGTCACCATTATCCACGACATTTCAGAAGGCAGCGTGCCATCATGTTAAGTCTAGAGGGAATTTGTTTAGCTTTTATTATTATTATTTGATTTTGCAATTGTCTGATCTTATTATTTCCTTTAGCTCTTAATGAAGCTAGATCCTCAACCTTAATTATTCATTCCTCCCCTCAAAAAAAGTTCTTCATTCTAGTGTCTCTTTTCCAAATGTATTTAGGTCAGGTATTGACACCCTTTCCTTTGTAAAAATATGCAGAGATCTCCTTAAAGCATACTCCAGATGTGAAAATGGCTCTGAGATAATCAATGTGCAGAACTCCTGGTTATCAAGCAACTCAAGTGTTCCGAAGCCACCTTTAAATGGTAACATGGTTTTCGCCACTAGTTTTCCATCTGTGAAATATGAAGTTGATTCTTCAGGCATTTAGTTTATACTCGATATCAATTTTGTATGCGGCAGCAGCAGCAGAGTCACAGCAAACTACAGAGGAAGGATCCGACGATGATTCAGACAATGATCTGCCGCCTCTCGAGAAGAACTTGAACCACCTGATCCTCGACCAAGACGGAGAAAGTGGAGAAGAGGGATCTGAGGGTGATTCAGACAATGATTTGCCACCTCTTGAGAAGAATTTGAACCACCTGGACCTCAACCGAGATGAAGAAAGCGAGGAAGAATGTGAGTAAAAGTACGGACAGCAATTGCTGCTACCTGCTAGGGCAACTATGTGGCAGATACTATAAAATAATTGAGCTAAGTGAACTCTGTAAGCGCCTGATGTGAAAAGTTCGGAAGAATCCTTGTACACACGTGTAGCGCGAGCGATGAAAACAAAACACTAGTTTCATTACGGAGATTTCTATTTAAAGTTTTATCATGTCCAGTAAATTATTATCACTTTTTATGTGGGAAGGAAGATAGTGACGACTCGTGTGTCTCGAGAACCGTGGAAGTACTAAATCCAGAACAGGTGCACAATGACCACGGCTTGGATGCACCGTCGCAAGTTTGCATCCGGTATACAGAGAATTTTCTTCAGGCGGATACTATTGCGGAATGATGCTTGTAAATAGTTTTTTTATTTCTTATATTCTTTCTTCTCTTTCTATGTACTCCCTCTGTTCCGAAAAGCTTGTCGGCTTGTAGTTCAAAAATGAACTACAAAGCGACAAGCTTTCTGGGACGGAGGGAGTACTCCTTTCATCTAAAATACTTGTCATTAGGACAACAATTTTTGTTCAAAACTGATTTAATTTTTTTCCTAATGACAAGTATTTTGAGATGAATCGTTATACTTATAGTATAAAAGCGATTTGAATTTTTTTCACAACACTTTGATTAGAATGGAAATGGAGAACTATCTACGGTAGAACTGAGATCCCTACAGAATAAAGATCGGTATCCATCCAGAAAGCAACAAAACCAAAGCAGCGATTTAAAAAAAGACGGGCACGCTGTTTCTAAAAGAAATACGGGTAAGCTTTTTTTATCTTGTTGAAAGTGCAGTGTGGGTAGGTTGCCCACCGCGTCCGTCATGCTGCTACTGTTGCGCCGCGGGATAACTGTGTTTTCTTTCGTGCTGGCCTGTCCAAAGTCGACCTCAGTTCCCTTCGTAAAACGCCGCTATGGGAAAAAAAAGCCAAACTTAGTTCGCTGGACACGGGGTTGGTTGTTCAGCCATTGGACCATGAAAGATTAGTAACCGATACTTGTATCTTAATTTTTTTTAATTTTTCTAAAGAATGAATAAATCATGGGAACGAGTTGCGGCTCCGATGGCCAGCGCGCTCCAGTCACGTCTATGCCTTCGGTTCGATCCCTAGTGCCTACCGTCCTTCTTAATGAGTTGGCAGTGCTCTTGCTCATGATGTTCGGACTATGTCTTCAAAAAAATGAATAAATCCTGATGGTATTTAGGTTTGCGCATCTTTCTCTTTTAATTATGCAGCACGTTTGTGACTTTATTATCAATATAAGCCACAAACTAAGTTAAGGAATGATGTCGACAAGCACATATATATGCTAAAGCAAAATATAACAATCATTTTTTTCAAAAAAAAAAGATAAAGATAACAAGAAGAAAAAAAGATGAACTTTAAGTTACATGGAAAATCTCACAGACTTGGCCTCGGGGGAGCGAGGCGAGTCAAAGAAAGCATGTTGCACGAGACTCTCCTTGAAGACCAGGAATGTGGGAGCTTCAGAACCGAATTTCAAATTTCTAGGCAAGAGCGTCTTGTTTTTTATATCAAAGAGTCTACCCACCCCAGAATCGATGTCACAAATGAGGATGACACTGTCTCCGATAGAGATTACCCTGGTCAGCGGCGATACTTTGCGGGCAATGCTGTACCATCTCGTCGAAGACTCCTCAATCCGATGACGTAACGTCCATGTGCACCTAGATGCATTGTAGTCCCTCAAGACCCAGATGTCGAGGTACTTCTTGAAGCAACTCTGTATAGCCGCGACACATAGCTCCCCGTCCAGCTCGAGGAGTCTTGTCATTACGTAGCCGTGCTCTGGCGGGCGCGACATGAGCCGAAATGTCTCGGAGACCGTGTCAAAGGCCAACATCATTCTGGTGAGAGAGGCTCCAGGGTACACGGAGAACCAATAAAGTTGGTCACAATGAGCCACCGGAACTTCATATTGTTTTGTTGTAAGCGGGTCTGATGGAGCAGGCCCAAGGCGACGGGGCAGGACGCCGCCACCGGTCGAGAGTGTGTAGTAGTAGTGCTTGTTGCTGTCATTTTGTTCGTCTTTCTTCTCGATGCCATGGCAGACGAGGCGGTACTCGCCGGAGGAGCTGTGGAAGTAGAAGCCGCACTCCACGGCCCAGTGGCACGGTCGTCGTCCCGGACCAGCCAGCACCGGCAGGTTGGTCCACTGCCTGGTGATCGGGTTGCAGATGATGTAGAGCCCAGGGCGTTGCTTCAGTACAAGCAGACCGTTCAGAGAATACAACACGTTAAACGAGCAGCCGTCAGCCGCGAGTTCCCCATTTTCTTGTTCCCGACATCGCCTGTCGAAGAGGAAGCGACACGGCCTATTACGCCGCCTTGGTTCAGGAGATAGTTGGATAGTCTTCACCTTCCAATCCGGTTCGAACTGTTGGGGAAGGAGGATCATCTCACGAGGACGGCAGGCGGCATGGTCGGCTAGGAACGAGGGGCCGGTGGTGATGCGGAGCCAGCTCTTGCAGACGACCCGGCAGCGAAGCACGGACTTGGCCTCCAGACGGACTAGGATGTCGATAAGAAGGTCGTCGCAAAGGTCGTTGATCTGTCCCATCTCGTCGACGTACCTTTTCGTTGTTCCTCCCTGCTAGCTGGTTGTTCTTCCCTTACGATCGTGCAGGGATCTTCCGTATATATAGCCCTCGTTCGTTGTTCACGATCGGAGCGGAGCTTTTGTTGGACTCGGACACTATCTACTCCAACGACGACGATGTGGATACGTACGACCGGCTCGGAACCAGCTGGACAATACATAGGGACGGAATAATATATCGGTGATTCGGATGTGATCGCCAAGTGACGTGCGTTTCGTTTCGGGCGCGGGATGGAGAACAAAACTAGAGATAAAAAGCAAGAGTCGGAGTCGGAGGTGTCCCGTTTCGTTTCGCGGGCCTAACTGCCGGCGCTCGTGGAACCGCGTCACGCAGGAGGAGCTCATCAACGAGACCACGGAGGACGTACGACTCCATCGCGCATCTGCTTCGACCCGGCCGGCCGGCCACTGCTTCCTTCCCTTGCTGGCCGCGCGGCGGTGGGAGTACGTACATCAAAACGCCGGGTTCGTGGCGCTGCTTCTGGCGGCGGTGTCGGCGGGCGCACCTGGCCGGCGTGGACTGGCGCGTGGGGCTTGCACGGTACGACGTTCAGCTCCTGGGGCTCGTGGAGCTCCTGGTGCCGGCGCGCTGCACGCGGTGAGGTGTGTCCTCGGCGTCGTACGTCGGCATGGCCTTGCTGCTCTCGCGTGTCCCACCATTATTCTTGGATTCGTAAGGGTGATTGCTCTGTTTTACCTAGTTAATTAATTACCGTGCTGATGATGGATCACGCAGGGCGATCGAGGAGGGACCAGGGCACTACAGGTCCGGGAAGGAGAAGCACGTCGCTGCCGTGGATGGTGGGGTCGGTGCGTGCCAGGTGTACGAGCGAGCGCAGCTGCTGGCGGCGTGGCTGTTCAACGTGTTCATGACTGGGCCGTATGGCTCTTCGTATGGCTGGGCCGCTGTGGTATTTTCATGAAATGCCTGATGCAAACGGAGGCCCACCGACCGTCATTGACGCCTTGCGGTTGCTGAAAGCCTTAGGGCCGTCGATCCGTTCGCGGCCGTTGCGTACCCGTGCTACAGTAGATTTTTCCAAGACTTGACAGTTTCCCTCACCTTCGTGCCTGCTGCCGGCACCGGCGACCGGTGGTCCGCGGCAGTGCGGCCGTTCGACGGACGAGCTCCTGTACCATGAAAACGGTGGCAAGGACGTTTTCCAGCTTTGGGCGTGCAATGTACAGTATAAAGGTTTATCTGAAATTTTCGAATTCCGACGCCCGCGACGATCGGTTGTCTTCAATCCAGCAGCAGTCCCCCGTCCGGCGGGTCCTTGGCCGCCTCCATGCCTCCCTATCTCGGCGCTCGGCAGCACCGCCGGTGCCGGCGCTGGCACCGTACAGCTGGAGGGGCGTTCTTGTCGCGCGGCAGACGTTCGACGAAATGCGGGCAGTCGTGATGCATGCTGGTTCAGTTCTGAAGATGGAGAGAAGTGGGGGCACAGTGCACGGTAGTAAGGCCTGGAACTCGGGCGGGCATCTGACAGCGCACCTGCACTGCATTGCCGTTGGTCGAACGAAGCAGAGGCGGGGAAGCTTTGGAAAATGGCCGCGTGTGCCTGATTTCTGCTGGTTTAGGAAGAAGGTCTCTGGCTGCTGCAGGAGCTTTGATTCAGGAAATGTCATTTGATCCAGAATTAATGCTCGTAGAAGCTTGCTAGTAGTACTAGCATTTGGTGAGTAAATCATAATGCCGATAATTTCACTTGCATCACGGTGCTTGAAGCCTGCAATCTTCTAGTAATTGATTCTTTGGAACTTGTTTTATTTCTCTTTTTACAAAGTGACAGAACTAGTACATTTGTCTGCTGCAGGCTGGCTGGCCGAACAAACGTGAGCCAAAACTATATGCCGCTCTGCTGCAATCTTTCTTAACAGCAGAGCAGGCCCCATGTGCTAGCCAGCTCTATATAAGCACGCCCGTCCCGCACCGCTCCTCATTCGGTTCAAAAATTGGGAGCCCACCGCCGGCTACAGCGTCTCCGCCGCCATGGAGGGAGGCGAAGCCTCTTCGTCGAAGTCCACCGACATCGAGCCGACGACCAAGCAGCCCGGTGAGGCTCCTTCGTCGGAGCCCGTCGTCAACCTCAACGACTCCATCGACGACGTTGGGCCGACCGAGCAGCACGGCTACGCTTCCTCATCGGAATCCGCCGCCAACCACAGCGCCTCCCCAATCAGGAGGGGCACCGGCGCGTTTCTGCCACAATACCAAGCGATACAGGTCAGGGAAGCTTCCTCGGCGCGACAGCTGATACGCCCGCCCCAAGTCCAGCCGCCGCTGCCGCCCCTGGTGGCGCAGCAGCAGCTGTGGCACTACGGCGCGGGCGAGAGCTCCTCAGGTCCCGTGGACGCCATCAGCCCTATCTGCGGCGCCATCTGGGACTACCCCGTGCGCAACCCCGCGTTTGTGACGACGGGAAACTACGGTCACTTCGGCCCGTCCTTCCACTCGTCGGCGCAGTGGTCTCCCTGGCCGAGCGCCAGCTCTGGATGCTACGGCCACATCGCCCGGTCCTGGAGTCACGACGCCGGACACAACCCCGCGTTTGTGACGACGGGAAACTACGGTCACTTCGGCCCGTCCTTCCACTCGGTGGCGCAGTGGTCTTCATGGCCGAGCCACATCGCCCCGTCGTCCCTGAGGTACGACTCCAGCGCCATCTGGGACTACATCGTGCTCACCCCCGCGTCTGTGACGGGAAATCACGACCCCTTCGGCCCGTCCTACCACTCGGTGGAGCAGTGCTCTTCCATGCCGAGCGCCAGCAGCTCTGCACGCTACGCCCAGATGAACCGCGTTCTGCTCCGCGCCATGAACCCGGTGCTTCTGATGTCCCCAGACACCTCGGCGGACGTGATCCGCGAGCTCGAGAAAGGCAACGAGAAGGTGCGCCTCTGTGTGCTTGACACAATCGTTTGCAATGTGCACGCGATGATGGAGAGCAGCGTGGTGTTCGTACCGCTGCTTCACGCCTGCGAGTTTCGGCAAGAAAACCTCCAGGCCATCGTCAACGCCGCGTGCAACGGCAAGGCCCTTCTGATTCGTCTCATGGATCACGATCGTGGGTACGAATTAATTCTCCCGTTTCGCGAATAGAGACCATTTCAGGATTTCAAATTCCTAACTGATATCTCCCACATTTTACATGATTTCTGTCTGCTCAAAACTAATTCAGCGCATCTTTTCACACATGTTCACTTTCATTTGGTTGCTTTTGCAATGTAATCGAACTAGCTAGTAGTTAGATGCTAAATCATCGATCGGAGTACAAATTGCATTGCTCATAAACTTCTTCTTGACTTCTGATGCTAAATTCCGTTTTAATTTGCTGTGATTTATTCTGCCGCCTTGAACTTAAACTGTGGGTAATGTTGTGATAAGTGTGTGTTTCCCATGCATGCTTTTAAAATTGCACGTACGGTGCAGAAAGGCGGCTCTCAAGGAGCTCATCAGGGTGGCTGCACCGCACCTCGAACTGTGGGACCCGCTCATCAAACGCCTCCTGATCAATGAAAGGATGATGGAAAAGAGCGGAGGTGTGGTGCTGCTTTACCATCTCACCAACACGTTCCCGTACGCTTCTTGCTTGATATTGGTATGGTTACACACAGCTGGCCCACTGTTTGGTGACGACTATATATGGAGGGCATACTCACCGATGATCAGTTCTGCATGAACTTCCTTTTAGGCCATTATCGAGTTTGCTATCAAGAACTTTGTTGCGACGAGCTCGTCCAGGTTCGGGTCGACGTGCATGAGAGAATGCTACAGGGTTGCTACTATTGTGGGAGGGAGCAAACTCGACAAGCTCCATGAAATGGTCTCGAGTCATTTGGGCTATCTTGCCAGGGGCAGAAACAGGTGCGCGCGAGCTGTGCATAAACATATTTTACCGATATTAGAAATAATCCGCATCATGACATACTTGTTCAGATCAATTTTAGCTGATGTTGTCAAGATGGAACGACGTCATGCCAGAATGAAACTGATAATATAAACCCCTCTCGATTGTGCCACAGCACCCGCTTCTTGCAGGGAGTCATCGAGCTCGGCAGAAGTTGGCTCGAGCAGGCCATCGTGAGGCACGTCTTGAAGGACCTCGTGAGATTGTCCATGCACCGGTCAGGGAACTACTTGGTGCAGGATTGCTTCCACCGGCCGACGTTGGGGCGCTTCGACCGCGAGCAGCTGCTGGGCTCCTTTCTCGCCGAGTTTCGAGTGTTGGGCGACGACCAGCTCCTGACGCTGGTGGAGGACCGCTATGCCAGCCAAGTCGTCCGCAAACTGCTGCAGGAGGCGGGCGAATACGTAAGTAGCGACATCTTTTAATTAGCTTGTCACGTCTCATCGCAAGCACTGGCCGGGGAGAGAAATCGGTACTCGGCTGTTCTTCCGTCTGTGCTGAATGCGGCATGCATGCACGCAGGCCTTACCGATTGAGGCGCATCGGCTGGCTTGGCGGATCAACAGCCTTTGCTGGTGCTCCAGACGGAAACACGCGAAACAGGTGATGGGGGTCGTCAGGGAGGTGCTACCACAACCCGATGCGTACGACTCCATCTTTCGACAACGCAACTGACGCGCATCCCGACCCGATGTCTGTCAGTCGTCTGTGATGTAGCCCTGCCCAGGAAGGTGTGACAGAGGCCGTGCGGGCAAAGCGGCACTGCCTGTCCTGCTGTCACGTTTGTTCGTTCAACTTCAACCTGTTTTTGATCGGTAGCTAGGCGTTGTCAAGGTTTCTGGGTTCTGTATACCCATGCGTTTTCTCTGTGCAATTTACACCAAAACTAACACCAACTTGATTGTTGATTTTCTTTTGTCTGAATAACAGAGGCAATTAAAGATTTTGCAGGCCCATGATTTCGTTTCCCCAAACTTGCGATGTTTGTCCGTCTGTCAACTTGGCACTGTTGTATCCATTGTGCTGATTTTTTTTGTGTCAGATTAGCTGTCGTTACAATGTCTAAGCGGACATTGGCAGTGTCTCATCTCCCCTTCACTCTTTCGTTTTGAAATAATTGTTACTGGTTAGTTTAAAAATGAATTAGTCGGTGACAAATATTTTGATGAGTAACATGGAGGATCACTCTCTTTGAATAATAATTAAGAAAGTTTTCTTTCAAATTAATGAGTCGGCTTTCAGAAAATATATGTGACTAGGTTTCCAAGCGGGACTACGTACAACAATCATGATGTTGACGAGTAGTCCAAGTAAGAAAGGAAGAAGAAGTTCAAAATGGTGAAAGGCCCAGCTTGACCGAGTTACAAAGAAATCCTTGTTCGTCACGAGGCGGTCGAAGAGTCTTTGCAGCAGGGGGACAAACACAAGCACCTGCCAATCGGCGGATCAATCTCGTAGTCGCACATGTCATCTTCAAGAGTCGGCGGTGATCAAGACCGATCCGGCCGCCGCGTTTGCTTGTCTAGCTCGACGGTTTTGTGTTTGACTCTTTGTATGATGACTAACTTGTCTAAGCCGAAGTTTAGCTACTTACCACACTTGTGACGCGCCTAAGATAACTAATGTTAGCATGTGTTTGGTTTGATACCATAACCTAAGCTTAAGCGTGCTTAAGAAATTGCCTCCGCTACGACGGTCGATCCGAGCGTCACATTTGTGGCAATTTTTTGTTAGGCAATGGATCCAGTGAAGTGGAAAGCAGTCGCGTAGAAAACTAGCAGAGGTCACAGCAGGGCCGGTCCTGACTTTTAAGGGGCCCGGGGCGAACAAAAAATTGAGGCTCTGATTGATCATAAACATAAAGAAAATTTATGAATTGTTACTATATACTAAATTTTCATTGTCACTAATAGTGTCACATAATAAGTTTTAAAAATACTCTCCTACAAATTGAAAACAAAAATATCCATTATTTAAACTTATCTAATGATATAAAAAATGTTTGAGTATCTAACTAAAATTTTGTCTAAGACTAACTATCACTCAATTTTGTTTAATCGGTACAGACCTACATGAGAGAAAAACAAGAGAAAATCAGTTGATCTAAGAGTATAAGTAGACTGATCAATGCATAAATATTAACGGCTGAAATCAAGTGTCCAAAAGGCATGAACTACAAAATTGGTGACAGACAAATCTAGAGCTTTGAGATGTTCAGCACGCTGCAATCACGACAAACCGCAAAGTCAAATTCACTGTCCCTTTAGCTATTATTCTTGGTTTATTAATCATTTGTCAGATATCAATTCAATTACATTCAGTTGTGTAGTTTCGTAACTTGACAATATCTACATACTAAATTGAGATGGGGGGCCCTAAATTTTCGGGGCCCAGGGCGGTCGCCCCTTGGGCACTGGCCCAGGACCGGCCCTGGGTCACAGACTCAGCTGCGATGCACGTGAGTCGAAAGATTGGGGATCTAGATGACACTAACATCATCATCATCATCAGTGTCGTCAACCCACCGCGCGCGGCATTGTCAACCCATGTATCATTGCCAAGACCTTCAGAAACAGCAGCACCTCTGAAAGTTCTGGCGACAGTCGTCGTCAACTTCAAGAATGTTTCACTTGCACCCACTGAAAATCGGCATGCACTTGCTTCATTCGGGTAATTATCTCTTCCTTGTCTTCTCGGAAGCCAAAAATGCTTTCCAAAATCACGTACATAATCTAGTACACACCCTTCACTGAAAGCTTTTGCAATAGCTATAGGCTTCTACTGAAAGCGCACAACAACAGTTACACAGGCGTTTTCCAGTAGAAGCTGGCCTAGCCAGTCCAGATTAAGACGTGAAAAACAGAACAGAAACTTTCGGTTAGTATGAATTACAGAGTCAAGCAGAACCTACAAGCTTAGCTTACCTATTACATAAATCAAAGCCTAAATTTGACAGGTAGATCTAGCTTGGTTTGAAATTCTTCGCCGGATTCAGCACCTTGCCCACCAGTTGTTCGACGATATTTCTGTCATTCGCCGTCAGACGAAATACCCTCTACTTCTGTCTGTAAATGCGGGAGTCCAACAAAAACCACATCACTTGGCTGGGTAGAGAAAAAAAATTGCATGTTCACTTTGTTACTTGTAGTCCATGGCGACCATGCTATTGCTATCATCCCTGCAAAAGAATTAATAAATAAACAGCTCCTATTTGATAGCCCACTTTAAACTTGCTTGGCAGCACACTTCGCTCTGATTTCTCTTGCAATGAGAAAAGCTTTCACAAATATGTCGCCCAGGCCCAAAGGCGTTTGTTTCATGCAGTCCAACTCACGGTGTGAACAAGTTAAGTGGTCCAGTCAAAGTGCTTAAGCGCTGGCCAATGGATTAACTTCATCCCTAACCCTAAGTGGTGGGTTTATTATATGTAAGCGCACATCTCAGCAGACGGAAAACATCACCGAAATTTTCATCTGGTCCAAAGTAAGACGCTAGCGGCATCAAAGAAAGCGAACTGTCCCGATTTGTTGTCGTGCGTTGGCTTGGTACGGTACAATGGACGTAGGACGAAATAAAAGGTCCAATTTTCAGTATAATTTCATCGGAGATCTAAATGTCCAGAATATTTAATAAAAATACAAAAAAATCACCGTAGTAACCGACAGGTTGTAGGCAAAACTCAATAAGCTCTCTCTCTCGAATATGGACTGAACAGAGACTTCGTTGGGCAAGTAAAAGTCAAACATGCACTAACTAACTTATACATGATCCTACAGAGAAAGAGAGAAACGAAAAAAAAAAGACACTGTTGACCGTCCTTGTCCGACAAAACATTCACGCCTTGCCAGCGAACGCAACCCCACGGTGGACCGTGGACGTGTTGGCATCCATGTCGTCCCTCTCACTAAACCCGGCGTGCTCTGGCACACCACCCTAGCACGAGAACGATACATGCGCAGTCGAGCGAGGAGTTGAGATATCGGCTAGAAGGCGGCCGCCCTGTCCTTGACGACGACGACGTCTTCGACCTCCCTTCTCATGACCTTCTCCTCCTTCTGCCTCCTGCAGAAGATGACCCACGCGTTCACCTCCAGCGCCACGCACGCACCGATCAGCGTGGCGAGCGCCAGGCAGTAGCAGAGCTTCCAGTAGGTCGCGCCGAGGCCCATGACCTCGAACCCCTGGAACACGTTCACCACCCCGATCACCACGCACCCGTACCCCACCAGGTGGTGGTACGACTTCCAGTACTTGCGGTACCGGTTCGTCGTCTTGGGCCGGAAGAACACGGCCAGCGTCTGCAGGCTCCCCGCCGTGGCAGCCGCGACGCCCAGCCCGCGGTGCAGCTTGTACGTCACCCCCGGCGACGACGCGCCCATCACCAGCCCCAGCGCGAACCCGGCCGCGCCCATGGTGTACCCCGTCGCCTGGATCGCCGCGTGCGCGTAGAACCACGCGGGCCCCGTGGACGCGCACGGGCGCAGGTACCGCGCCACCGCCGCGCCGACGGGGAGGAGGAGGCCCCACGACAAGGCGTTCAGGGAGCCGTGCAGCCACTGCAGCGTGGCGGAGGCCGTGTGTGACGCCTCGGTGGCGGTGGTGAGGATGTCCACGGTGGCGTGCGACGCGAGGTCGGACGCGTCCGTCGGGTGGATGGTCGGGGAGTAGCCCTGCACGTAGAGCCCCCGGTTCCACACGAAGTAGAGCCTGGTGCGGTTGGGGGAGAGCCGGATGGTGGCGGCGATGGTCACCGACGCGCCGTCGCGGACGGCGCGCGCGGGGGCGAGGAGCGACGCGGAGGAGGCCAGCAGCGGGATGTCCAGCGGCCGTGACACGAGCGGCGACGCCTGGAGCTTCACGTCGGGGGAGAGGAGGAACGGGAGCGCCAGGAGCGCGCCCGTGGACGGGTCGGAGAACGCCGCGAGCACGCGCGCGCCCGTCATCGCCGGCCTGTCCGGGTTGATCCCCCACGCCACCCAGCCCGACGGCGAGATGAAGGAGCCCGTGAACGCGGCGTCCAGCGTCGCGTTGCGCGCGTCGTACGTCCACGCCAGCGCCGCGCCCTGCGTCGGCAGGGCGATGCACTTGTCGTACGTCTTCACAGGCGTCGACGTCGTGCACCGCCCGGCCGCCGCGGCGCTCGCCCCGCCTGGAACGACGGCGGACGCCACCAGCAGAACCAGCAAGCCGACGATGAAGCTCATTGTATGGAAGCTCATGGTCTGCAGCATCGCTGCGTCGCACGGCGAGCGGAGCGCGCGAATGTCACTTGCTAGGGTGCTGTGCACTACGTTTTTCGCTTTGGGCGAGTGCTTAATTCGGGTTTGCCTGTGCTGTGCGGCGCGTAAGAGGGGTTTTAGTGGGGGGCGTTCGTGCGAACGCGCGCGCGCGATGATGGCTTTGCGCGATGTGCGTTTGTTGGTGGCAACCTTTTGTTGTGTTGGACGAGTGTTCTTGGCTTCGAAGGCAAGGGACGGAAGGCTCCAAAAAGAAGGCCGCCGCGTGCTCAGTGCTGTGAGACTGTGTGATCTGGATCTGTGTGGTGCCGGGCCTTGGCCACCCCCATTCCTGCACTGAGATATTGTATCAGTACGTGGCTTTCAAAAAAAAAAACATTGTATCAGTAGGTGTGAAAATTAAAGTGTAGTGGTGGACCCAACGAATATAATTAGGAAGCTAGCTATTCGGCGATATGTTCGGGGCATGCTTTCGATGATTGCATGGCCAAAAAAACTTATCTGCTTGCACTTACTCGAGTTGTGCCCACCGACTAGCCAGCAGTGAGGACCAGTAATTTCATGCACAACCCGGGAGTAACTGATTGCAAAATGGAAGATTTGGTGGTCATTATCAAGAATCCTCCGCCTCTCACTCACGAAGTCAGACGAGGAGATGTGATGTGATTGATGTGGAGAATATATGTTACTACCGTGGATAGCTTTACTCATTTTTTAGGAGGAGCTTTATATTAGTGCTGCTGCTATTATGATGGTAATGATGATAGTCCTTATAATTGGCTTCAAAGGCACGGCCACGATATTGTTTGGCAGTTTGGCCTGGTCATTTTTGTGTTTAGTCTGAAAGTCTGACTTAAGCGGTTGACAGTAGGATACATACACGAGGTCGTCGAATACATCAGTGACCCTGTTCTATGATGGTGATTAATAGCAAGCAATTGTACAGGTCATAAGAGAATTCATTAAACACTTTTTTGTATAGTGGAAAAATACTAAATTTTCGGGCACTAGATGTAGCCATTTTTTAATATTAAAATTCATTTACTAAATCTATATCATTTTTTCTGTTAGTTGATCCAATAAACTAAGATGTATGCATATCACTATATCAGTGGTATGGTGATACACAGAAGCTGGGAGATGGGATACTGCTGGAGACACCACAGTAGAGGAAGTGATGCAGTCATGGTCATGGTTCCTTGTGAGACACATGCCCTTTCCTCATCCAACCCACACCAACCTAGAAACTGGCCCAACCTATCGCGAGGCCCCTCTTCTCTACTTTGTTCCGGACAGGCTTACGTAAACCCAATGATCCGCTTTCCAATCGAATTCGCGCATTGTGTACGCAAGCAGTTTTGGTCTAAGCCTGTTGACGCCACTCCCTTGCGGCAGCAATGGAGGCGACCAAGGCGGCGGCAGCCGTGTAACGGGTCAGGATAGAGTTGGGTCCAGGGCTGGAGCGGAAAGGAATCAGTAGGCCGAAATTGTATTGGGCTAGGATCGGGACCAGTAAAGAAAAAAGGCTGGATGGAGTTTGGATCGGGTCTTGGCCCATTGGCAGGCACTGTAGGTCTCCAGCTCGGGTATAAACCGTGAGCAGACAAAACGAAACGCGATAACGAAAGAGAAGGGGCGTAGAGGGGGCGGAGATGGCGGCGAAGCGCGAGAACGAGTCCGACGGCGAAGAACTCGGCGCAGAGAGCCTCAATCCTGGTGGCGGTGGTACATCTCCGGCTCCCCTGTCCGCGGCAGGCCCCGCCGTTTGCTTCATCCGCTCCGCGGGAGACTTCGCCGGTGGCGCCTTCGTCGGGTCCGTTATCGGATATGGTACTCCCTCAATTGTCGATTCACTTGTTTTTGCCATACTCTCTTTAGTTTTCAGTGCGTGGTCGTGTCTAATTTTTCTCTTGTTTAGAATTTAAATCGGTAAGGCACATAAGGATATGATTTCTTGCTCCCCTTCTAGTCGTAGCCCAATTCCTGTCAGGTTTCAGCATCTATGTGGATATGCCACCCGAGATTGTTCGAGTCCTTCCTGGATACCCTTAACTGTGTATATAATCATTCTCCTCATGCGAATCCTCTGATTCGATCTTTATTGCGTTGGAACAATAAGGACCTTGTTATTCTAGTTGCCTAGGATACATCGAAATGCTTTAGTTTACATAGTGTTGCACTGGTGCTAGCTTCCTAGCATAAATCCTTATGTTGCCGCATTGGATTCCTTTCACAGGTCAAGGCTTGTTCACTAAGAAGGGATTCAAGGGCTCATTCAGCAGCGCAGGGTCCTCTGCTAAGGTTAGTTGTTCAAGTGCTATTGCAACCATTTTCTTTGTTAAAAGGATATGTCCTCAGCTGCTCTAACAGAATATCTTGGATTAGACTTTCGCGATTCTCTCAGGTGTTCAGAGTTTGGTCGTGTGCTTGCTGAGAAGGCTGCGTGGGAAAGATGACAGTATGTATATTCACTATTGTGTATGTCGGATTTGTTAAGCGTCTCGAGTTAAATGTATAGTATGAACTAACATGTCTGTTGGCAGTTGTCAATGCTGGCATAGCTGGTTGTGCGACTGGTCTGGCTTTGAGCTTTCCAGGTACATCGATGCTACATTTACTTTCTTTTGTCCCCAAATTCCAACAATGGTTTTGTATGCAGTATCTGGCACCCTATATTGGCATACCTATTTTATTGTCATTTCAGAAGAAATTGTAGTACTACATGATATTGGTTGTACTCCTTTGTTTTCTTGTAACAGCTGCGAGCATCTTACCTCCTCTGGTTTCATTTACTTATCATTATCGTTAGGAGTTAGGACAAACTTGGTTATGACAAGTAAATGGAGCTGGGGGAAGTAATTTTGGTATCCATATTTCTTGACACATAGTGTATAAATGTCATTTCAGTTAAACCTAGAGAATTCGAACTTTTAGGCACTGCTTCTTTGATAGAATGCATGCTACTTCATAAGTTACAATTTATTTTATTGCATGAACAGTTTAGGAATGCTCATTATATGCTTCTTATGTACTGTTAGAAATCCGGCCTGTTCAGCCCTGTTGCTGGCTCTGCAGGTGTGCTGATCAGGTCTGTTCGGCCAGAACAGATCTGTTCTGCGCTGCAGTTCAGTACAGGGTGATCCCTGTGTGCAGAACAGAGAGGGCAGAGAGAGTAGAAGGCACCCCGGTGCTGATCAGATCGGAGAAGAGGGGAACAGAGGTGAACTCGGCGTGTTCCTGATGGAGCAGAAGCGAAATCCTGATCTAGGCGAGTTGGGGAACTCGGCTAGATCAGGTTCTGCCGTGGGGAGGGGTTTTCTGGTGGAAAACTTGTATTATTTTCTAATGAGGTGCAGGTACAGGGGGGGGGGGGCGCAGCCCTGTATATATAGGGGCCGGCTGGGAGAGTCCCAGGGCCTTACAACTCGATCTCCAATTTAAAAACAGGACTCTATCTATTAGCAATAACTCTATGGACTCTAAACAAAATTTCTAATTTTTCTGGACTCTATCTACTGACCGCTCCAGGGAGGTGGGCCCCGCCTGGGCGCGCGCGCCCCTGGTGGGCTTAGCCGCACCAGGCCGCCCCAGGCCCAGGCCCAGGGTCACCCGACATTCTCCTCCTGACCCTGGACCTGCAGAATGTCCAGAACGCCAATTCTTCTTCTCATCTCGATGAACTTCTGTCTTCCAAGTGCCTTGGTCAAGATGTCCGCCATCTGGTCCTTTGTAGAGATCTGCTCAAGCACGATAACACCGTTGTCCACACACTCACGTATGTAGTGGTATTTGGTGTCTATGTGCTTGCTCATGTCATGGTGTACCGGATTTTTGCTCAAGTCTATGGCAGACTTGTTGTCAACCCGTAGCACTGGCGTCTTCACCTGTTCAACCAAGTCTTCCATTAGCCGTGTCATCCATACACCTTGACATGCCCCTTGAGCTGCTGCAATATATTCTGCCTCACAGGAGGACAAGGCCACCACCTTCTGCTTGCTGGACTGCCACGAAACGGGGCTGTTTCCTAGACAAAACAGCACCCCACTTGTGCTCTTGCGGTCCTCCACGTCTCCCGCATAGTCGCTATCCGAGTAGCCAATCAACTCCAAGTTGCCTCCCTTTGGATAGAAGACTCCGAAGTGGATCGTACCCGCTATATAGCGTACGATGCGCTTGACTGCAGCGTAGTGTTCTTCCCTTGGCTCCTCCAAAAACCGACTCACGTACCCAACCGAGTAGGCGAGGTCGGGGCGTGTGTTCACCAAATATCGCAGCCCTCCCACCAAACTCCTGTAATCCGTTGCGTGCACCAACGGACTGTCACTTGTCTTGTAAAGCTTCAGGCCTTGCTCCATGGGGAATGCACAAGGGTTGCACTCCTCCAGGCCAGCTTTTGAGACAAGCTTGGAAGCGTAGGCCGCCTGCCCAACACTTATCCCCGCTTCAGACTGTCGCACCTCCAGGCCAAGATAATACGACAAGAGGCCCAAGTCGCTCATCTTGAACCGCCTCATCATCTCCTCCTTGAACTTCTTGATGTCGCCCCCTCCTGTGATCACGAGATCGTCGACGTACACGCCGACGATGAGCTTCTCCTTTCCAGCTCCACAGAAGTAAATCCCGTGCTCGCTCGTACTCTTCTGGAAACCAAGCGATAGCAAGCTATCGTTGAGCTTGGCATTCCAGGCCCTAGGCGCTTGGCGAAGTCCGTACAAAGCCTTCTTGAGCCGATACACTTTGTGTTCGGCTCCTTCGACGATGAAGCCAGCGGGCTGAGATACGTACACCTCCTCCATCAGATCGCCATTCAGGAAGGCGCTCTTCACATCCATGTGGTGTACCTCCCATCCCTTGTACGCAGCTACTGCAAGGAGCAAGCGAACAGACTCTAGACGGGCTACAGGAGCGAATACCTCGTCAAAGTCTATTCCTTGCCGCTGGACATAGCCTTTGGCCACCAAACGAGCCTTGTGCTTCACCACCTCTCCATACTCGTCCCTCTTCACCTTGAACACCCACTTGAGACCAATGGGCTTGTGTCCTGCAGGAAGATCAACAAGTTGCCACGTCTTGTTCTCTTCTATGGACTCCATCTCCTCGAGCATGGCCCGTTTCCAGCACGGGTGTTCCTCGGCATCGGCGAAGGACGTAGGCTCCTCCGCGGTGGTAAACATGAGCTCCCCCTCCTCCAGGCTCGGTGGGCGTGGCGCGCGCCCAAGAGGGGTGAGGGTTCCCAGCACGTTGCGCATCGTGCGGAACCGAAGTGCAACGTTGTCGTTGTGGTAGGCGTCGACGTTGCTGCCGACATCCGTCGGCGGCGTGGCAAAGCGGATGGGCCGTGGAGGGTGCCGGGGCGTGACAAAGGTGCTGGAATCTTCAATATCGGACCCTCCAGCCGCTGCTGACTCCTGTAGCGGGCTATCCCAGGTCTGTTCTGGACTGGACAGCCCCTGTAGAAGCCTGCGGGGTGTTGCGGGGGGTGCTGGTCGCCTACCAGCAGCCCTGGTGTGCCCCACCGGGGCCCCTGGGGTCTGGACAGACCCTGCTGCACCCCTCCTGGGTGCTGCAGGGGTGCTGTTTGGCCCTTCCGAGTCCTGCAATACCTTGCTAGGTGCTGGAACAGCAGGTTCAGCATGTGCTAAACCCACGGAGTCGACGTAGAACGCGTCGTAGTCCTCTTCTTCAGCTCCTTCACCCCAGTCCCACTTGGCCCTCTCGTCGAATATCACGTCACGTGATATGTGTGTGCGCCCATCGGCCGGATTGTACATCCGGTAGCCCTTCGTCCCTGCAACATAGCCAAGAAACACCATCGGCGTACTTCGGTCTTCCAACTTTCTTAGGTGGGGGCTTGTATTTTTGACATGTCCCACGCACCCAAAAATTCGGAAGTAGTTGACGGCTGGTCGCTCCCCGTACCAAGCTTCATATGGCGTCTTCCCGTCGAGGCCACGGGTGGGGGATCTATTCAAGATGTAGACAGCTGTCAGGACCGCCTCACCCCAAAAGAACTCGGGCATACCCTTCGCCTTCAACATGCTTCTCGCCATCCCGACCACCGTCTGGTTGCGCCGCTCCACAACCCCATTTTGTTGCGGCGTGTATGGGGCTGTGAGCTGACGCTGTACGCCGTGCTGAGCGCAGTACTCGCCGAACTCCCGTGAGGTGAACTCCCCTCCGCGATCAGTACGAAGTAGCTTCAGCCTCCTCCCGGACTCTAATTCAGCTGTCACCTGGAATTTCTGAATTAAGTCGGGCGCTTTGTCCTTGCTTGCTAGGAGATAGAGCCACATATAGCGGCTCATGTCATCCACTAGCAACAAGAACATCTTGTTGCCGCCTGGAGTCGTCGGCGTGATCGGCCCGCAGATGTCGCCGTGGACGAGGTCGAGTGCGCCCTCCGCACGTCGACGAGCTTGCGTGGGGAAGCTGGAGCGCCTCTGCTTCCCGGCCAAGCAAGCCTCGCACAATTGATCGACATGATCAATTTGCGGAAGCCCGAGCACCATCTCCTCCTTTGCCAGCTTCCGAAGCGCCTGGAAGCCGACGTGTCCGTAACGTTCGTGCCAACGCCACGCGACGTCACCACGTCGTGCGGTCAGGCAAACTGGACGCGTGATGTTGAGCCTGACGGGGTACAACTTGTTGTCGTCGCGCCGCACTCGTGTGATGAGACGGTTCTGCTCGTCTCGAATGTGCATCACCCCTGCATGCATGGTGACGCTGTAGCCATCCTCATCCAGCTGCCCGAGGCTGATGAGGTTGGTGGTGAGACGCGGGATGAGGTAGACACCAGTGAGCCGCCGATGCTCACCCGTGTCACAGGCGAACAGGACCGCGCCCTTCCCCTCGATCCGCACAACCGAGTTGTCGCCGAACTTGATGGTTCCGACGACGTTCTCGTCGAGCTCGGAGAAGACGGCGCGCGAACCAGTCATGTGGTTGGTCGCGCCCGTGTCGAGGTACCAAAGGGCGTCGTCGGAGTCGTCGTCGTCGTCGTGGCCACGATGTGCGAAGACGCGTCCCCCCACTATCTCCAGTGGACGCGTGGAACGCTCGCGTACAGGCTCCTCCTGTACTGAGGCCGCCCTTGTCATGAACAAGGCGCCCTCCTCCTCCGCCTTCGCCACGTGCGCCTGCTGCTGCGGCTCCTGCTGCTGCTGCTTCTTTGAACGACACTCCTTGGCCCAATGGCCCTTCTTGCCGCACTTCCTGCACTGGTCCCGCGGAATGTCTTTCGCGGAACCCTTCTTCTTCTTGGGTGCCCCCTTGCGGCCACCCCTTCTCGAAGAGCCCTCATCTCCTCGCGCCTCCTTCCGCCGTGCCTCCCACTCCTGCTGAGTGAGGTACAGCTGGCCGTCGTGCACTCCTCCCTTGCGCCGCGTTGTGTCGAAGGCGTTTTCGGCAGCCCTTAGCCGCCCCGTCACATCCGACAATGTGAGGGTCGACACGTCCAGCAGGGTCGAGATCGCCACCACGATCTGCTCGAAGCGTTCTGGAACGCTCCGAAGGAGCTTCTCCACCGCCACATCTTCGTCGATGTGCTCCCCTAGCGTCTCGAGACGGGCTATGATGCCGCTCAGACGAAGGGAGAAGTCCTCCACGCTCTCGCCGTCCTTGAACGTGGCGGCGTCAAACTCCCGCCTGAGTTGACGCGCCGTGGTCTTCTTCACGCGATCGGCCCCCACTCGCATGAGGGCGATCGTGTCCCAAGCCTCCTTCGCCGTCTTCTTCTTCCCGATCGTCGTGATCATCTCCGACGGGATGGCGCTGACTAGGATGTCGAGCGCCAACATGTCCTCCTGCTGCGTCACGTTGCCTTCTTCCACCGCCTTCCAAAGTAGCCGCGCCTTCAGCTTGATCTCCATCATGACGGCCCACTCCGCATAGTTGGTCTTGGTGAGCAGCGGAAACCCGGTTCCCGTGTTCACCTCACGAACTACCGGAGAGGTCGTCGTCGTGATCTTGCCGCCGTTGCCGGTGACGCTGCCGCTGCTTGGGGGAGAGGTCGACATGGCTCTGATACCACGAATGTTAGAAATCCGGCCTGTTCAGCCCTGTTGCTGGCTCTGCAGGTGTGCTGATCAGGTCTGTTCGGCCAGAACAGATCTGTTCTGCGCTGCAGTTCAGTACAGGGTGATCCCTGTGTGCAGAACAGAGAGGGCAGAGAGAGTAGAAGGCACCCCGGTGCTGATCAGATCGGAGAAGAGGGGAACAGAGGTGAACTCGGCGTGTTCCTGATGGAGCAGAAGCGAAATCCTGATCTAGGCGAGTTGGGGAACTCGGCTAGATCAGGTTCTGCCGTGGGGAGGGGTTTTCTGGTGGAAAACTTGTATTATTTTCTAATGAGGTGCAGGTACAGGGGGGGGCGCAACCCTGTATATATAGGGGCCGGCTGGGAGAGTCCCAGGGCCTTACAACTCGATCTCCAATTTAAAAACAGGACTCTATCTATTAGCAATAACTCTATGGACTCTAAACAGAATTTGTAATTTTTCTGGACTCTATCTACTGACCGCTCCAGGGAGGTGGGCCCCGCCTGGGCGCGCGCGCCCCTGGTGGGCTTAGCCGCACCAGGCCGCCCCAGGCCCAGGCCCAGGGTCACCCGACATGTACGATATAGTTCCCTTTTTCCTGTATTGTCATTTGGTAAATTTATACATTTGGAGAACAAAGCTTAAACATACTATTTTTGGATGCACTTAGGTATAATGAACTTTAATTCTTGAAATGAATTGAATTTATAAGATATTTTTTCAAGGTTTAGGTACTTGGAAAATGTTGAGATAGGGTAACGAATATTGAGTTCATGACTGCTTGTTCTTACAATCTAATTAAACTGAAGATTTGATTATTGAACATGTTATATGGAACAATTCGCTGCTGCTAATGAATTTTGTTTTGGTATATAAATATGTTTCAATGTCCAGCCACTTGCTTGTATTTAATTTCATTTTGTAAGAGAATGTCAGCACTCTGTAGGATTGGTAAATTGAGATTCCAAAGACTTTATGCACTTCTCTTGCTAATTTACACAATGTTATATTTCAACTTCATTGATTTGGTCATTCTGTGGCATGTTCCCCCTGTCATGTATTTGATTGTTGAGAGCTGGGGTTATCCCAGCTGGTAAAGGCACTCAGCTGTGTCCGCACCGGCCTGGGTTCAGGCCTCAGGTGCTCACCTCTCCTTTCTTAATGTATTGGGAGTGGTCCTCCACATGACTTCTGTGCCATGAATTTCGATTTTCATGTATTTGGTTGTTAGTATATAGTGAGGTGTTTAAGAAGATTAGGTGGATGTGCTTTTGGATCAATTATTAATATGCATGTCATGTCCTGAGGGGCTATTTATACAAAATATTAATATCTTCTCCAATTTATACTTGTTTTCCTTGTACCAGGAGCACCGCAGGCTCTGCTCCAGAGCTGCGCAACATTTGCAGCATTCTCGTGCATCATGGAGGGGCTGAACAAGCAGCAGGCTGCAATGGCTCACACACTTAGCGCAACTGCCGTGACAGCTGTGCATGAGAAGGGCGGTGTTCTGCCTCCGTTCACGTTGCCGCCACTTCTGGATGCGTCTGATGCTCTAGCTTCATGCTGCCAAGCCTTAGTAAAGCGTAAGCACTAGACTACAAGGATAGGGGTAGACCGGGAGAGAGAAGGTGAAGGAAGGCTGGTTTTCAGCCTTCAGTATTTTAATTTTTTGACTTAGTAGAAATGCAAATTTTGTTTTCAGACAAAATGTGGAACGTGCCTGAAACCTGCACTAGATTTGCTTCGAGTAACTGCGTGTTCTTGCTTAGTTATAACGTGGGTTTCGTTGGCATGGCAGATTAACACCGTAAAATATTTTGTTTGGCTCCGAGTGGAGCTCAAGCGTTCGGTGTTCCACTTGCGATGGCGCGGCCAGGTTACTCAGCGTGGTTCAACCTCGCGGCCGCGCTTCTGTTCGCAGCGGCCCAGGCGAACTGTTCCCGGCGGGGCGGTCGTTCCAGCTGTGCATCTTGTTCCCGTGCTCGGCGCGCAGCCTGCACTGGACGTACCGCTATATAATACCCCCTTCGTCTTTAAAAACTTGTTGTTTTGTACTCCCTCCTTCCTATATTATTTGTCGTTTAGGACAAGAATTCTAGTTCAAAATGAACTAAAATCCTTGTCCTAAACGACAATTAATATGGGAAGGAGGGAGTAGTTAAGTTTTTGGAAATGGAGGGAGTACTCTTATCTAGAATTTGTGCTCTCGACCACGAATAGTCGAATGCTTGCATTTGTACATATTCCGTATGTTCCCTCATCCACAAGACACCGTGACGGTCGGAGAGAAATTGGTCACCGGAGCGACGCACGGTCCGCAGTTATTCGCACACGGTACCATTTGGCCCAATAGGTCATCATTCGTATGCATAGCTCATTTGAGTTTGGGTCGCTTCGCTTTCCTCTCCATGGCAACGGGCCCATCAGATTACCGGCCCACTTTACTTGGGACGCTTCGTCCTCCCGGCTCAGCGCGGAGCACAACACCATTACCATTGGTCAGATTGTCCAGTAAACCAGAGAAATCGAGTCATGATTTTCGTTGATCTGCAGTGAAGTGAACGTGAGAACAGTCCTGAAGTCGGCATATGATCTTCAGGTGCTCGATCGACTCCGTTTACTACGCCGCAACCTTTGCTTAACCTCTCGCCTAAGCATCGTCGTTCTGTCGAGTTACTTATAATACGAGATCCTCTACCTGTAAAGCTAGCCGTAACAAAGCCGCCGACGAAGGTTTCATCATCTCAGGACCAAATTAAAGCATCAAGCATCAGGGTGATCTGTTAATCAACTCCACACTTTGAACATTGGCACATGAAAGCGCATGTATGTACGTAGTACTCCTAGTCTCCCCCTGCGAACGTGGTGTGAATCGGAGCATCTAATTCCAATGTTCTTGTCCTAATGCCGAAGCGGCGAAACCTATTATGCCCCTACGACTTTATAGCGCCAAAGTCCGGGAGTTTATTATATTTGGTCTGAACCGTCAAGTGGCAATACCTGTTAATTCCGGATCAGATGGCGTGTACGTACATACTGACCGGCCTCCATATGGGAGATGTAGACGAAGCGCGGAATAATATACGTAGATTTGGAAACGAATCGGGAGACGAATCAGTCCACCACGGGCATGTCACCTACTTCGATCGTGCACGCAGGGAGAAAGCGTAATCAAATTCGCAATTCAATAACTTGTTTGCAAATTGAGGATGCAAGTTGTGGACAATGTTAGTATGATTTAGCAGGATCGGAAGGCCCAGCAGATTCTGCAAGATGAGGTGTCCCAGCTTCCAAGCATGCTCGTCAAACAATCAATTCAGAGCACACACATGCCCAATACTCTTTCCTGAAACACAAGGGAAGGATAGCGGGGCGAGCTGCCGAGGTGACCGAGCAGCGCGGAACACGGTCCGCGGCCGTGAGCTTGCTTGCTCCTCACCTAATCCTCTTATCGGCGTCCGTTGTTTACTGCTGCTGCTGCTGCTTAATTTGGTCGCCAGCCTTCACCAACCCTCGGCTGCCGGGAACCGGGCCACGACCCTCTGAACGTGGAAAAGAAAGCTATGGTACAGTAATCCGGGGCAGGTGCACGACCGTGCGCACGACAATGACGGAGATTTCTTTTGCAGTAAAATAAATTTGGTTTGGTCTGTTTGGACACATGACACATGGGGAATTTCAGCAGAGGCTTGTTTGTCCCAAACGAAATATAGCACCTCGATTGCTCAGCAAATAAGCCAAGACACTAATTCTTTATTTATCTTATTTGAATGAAATAGCATTTCGTCAGAGTTGAGAACTCCCCAGCTGAGACTGTAAAAGGATTGACCAGGTCAACTTGGAACCTTCCACGCACACGCCAACTCCACCGAACTAGGAGTGCTTATTACAGTACAGGCTGCAGCCATCGGTCGCTTCTGCCTGTCCATTTCCTCCTCCGTTCGCTGGCGCCTGGCAGTAGCTTCAAACCTTCAGCTCCATTCGCACCTCGAGTTCACCAGAGCTCCAAAAAGAGCAAGGCTGAACTCCAAGTGCCAGCCATGGCGCGGCACTCTGCTGCGTGGCTCCTCCTCCTCCTCGGGGCCGTGCTGCTCTCCGCCGCGGCCTCCGCGACGGCGCAGGACTGCGCGTCCAGGACGTTCGGCAACGGCCGGTCCTTCCGCCTCTGCAACGCCCTGCCGGTGCTCGGCGCCAGCCTGTACTACACGTACCACGCGGAGAACGGGACCGCCGACGTCGCGTTCCGCGCGCCGTCAGCAGGCGCCAGCGGCTGGGTCGCCTGGGGCATCAACACCGAGCGCGCCAACAGCATGGTCGGCAGCAGCGTGTTCATCGCCTCCCAGGACGGCGGCAGCGGCGTCGTGTCCCTCCTGCAGACCTACCTGGAGGGCACGTCGCCCAGCTTTAACCCCGGCAACATGAAGATCAACGTGGTCGGCTCGCCCACCGCCGAGTACTCGGCCGGCGCTTACGTTATCTTCGCCACAGTCACGCTGCCGGGGAACAGGACGTCGCAGAACACGGTGTGGCAGGCCGGCCCGCTCAACAACGGGCGAGTTGCGCCGCACCCTCTCTCGGGGCAGAACTTGCAGAGCACCCTGAGCCTCGACTTCCTCTCCGGCTCCACCGTTGGAGCCTCAAACTCCAGGCTGCGCCGCCGTAACGTGAGTTCCTCCTCCCCCCTTCTCTTCTCTTCCCCTGCATCGTTGATTAATCAATTACACATTCAGAACACAAAGGAAATAAAATTTCCCAGCTCTAACATTGACACGTTTGCAAATGCGTGTACAGATACACGGAGTGCTGAATGGAGTCGCCTGGGGCATCCTGATCCCTCTGGGCGCCATGATCGCGCGCTACCTGCGCGTCTTCGAGTCCGCCGACCCCGCATGGTTCTACCTCCACATCGCCTGCCAGTGCTCCGGCTACATCCTCGGCGTCGCCGGCTGGGGCCTGGGGCTCAAGCTCGGCAGCGAGTCCGTGGGCATCACCTACCAGCCCCACCGCAACATCGGCATCGCCATCTTCTGCCTCGCCACGCTCCAGGTGCTCGCGCTGCTGCTGAAGCCCGACAAGAATAACAAGTACAGGTTCTACTGGAACATCTACCACCACTCCGTCGGGTACTCGGTCATCGTCCTGGCCGCCATCAACATCTTCAAGGGGCTCGACATCCTGAAGCCGGCCAGCGGCTGGAAGTCCGCCTACATTGTCATCCTGGCCACAATCGGCGGCGTCGCGCTCTGCCTCGAGGCCATCACGTGGGCGATCGTCCTCCGGAGGCGGAGGCGGCGCGACGCCGACAAGGCGCCCCGCGGCGCCAACGGTGCCGGATGGCAGCACGGCGCGTAATCACCACGCTTATGCGTGCATCGTTGCACCGTCCCTCCTGCTTGTGTGTTAGTTCATCTGCTGTGATCGATCCATGTGTGTGAGGTTGTTTTGAGACATCCCTGTATCTTCCTGCTGTGTTATTTGATTCTGTAGCTTAGTATCCCCTGAGTTCTGAGATGGCATTTGTACACATTTTTCTTCTTTTGATATTCGTGTATGATTAATTTTATTTTTACGCACAGTGTATGGCCTGGATCAGCTTTCTTATTAACGCTCAATTTCAGTTCATTGACTGATACTCCCTTCTTTCTTAAAAGATTGTCACCTTCTAATTTATTTTTGAACTAGAAGGTGACAATCTTTTGAGAAAGGATGGAGTACATTTCATGATGATTTCTGTCACTGCAATGGCTAAGAAATGGCTGAACTAATAGTCTTCGGCCAACTACTACAGGCTGCAGCCGTTGGTCGTGTGCCCGCCAGAAGATGTGAAAACAACAACAGGGGAAATTAAATTTTATAGACGGACATCACCACGCAGAGGAAATTTCAAGCCTGTCTCCTTGTCTTTTTCTATTTGACGACATCGCAGATGCAGCCTACGTCGAGGCGACGAGGCGTGAAAACAATGCTTGAGAGATGGGCTCGAGGAGGAAGCATCTTTCCATAAGATCGCTGATCGCACGACACGAAATCCTGAAAATGGCGCTTCAGTTAAAACGTTGCCCCTGGCGTGGCAGCTACGCCAGGCGATGTAACTAATCGACCGGTGATTAGTTCCCAAGGTTGACACGCTAAAACGAACCTATCGATAGGCCCATGCACTTTTTTTTTTGCATACGCAAGCACGACTCACTCTCTCCGTCCCTATGAACTCGGAGGGAGTATACGGGCATGGGCTTATATCTTGATCGGTTTAATAGCTTGCAGAAATACACGTATTTGGCGCGTAACTAATTGTTAAATGGACCTCACACTGAACAGTAGCGATGGGTTTTTGATGGGCCTGCGCAGCCTCAGCCCATGGTGCACGGCCAGTTGTGCCGTCCGTGCAACTGGGCCAAAAGGCCTAGCCCGGCTTGCGTTAAGTAGGCCAACTGTGCTCCGGTGACTTTGATATGGGCCTTCCACCTGTGTTCTATGGCCCAGACTTCCTTTTAGTCATGGGCCTCCATAGCGTGCGGGCGGCTGGAATGGGTTGCATTTTCTGGGCCTCGAAAGCAAAATGTTTTCATTTGGGCCCGAAGCTGAGATCTATAGGCTTTTTTTTCAAGGTGACTTCGCCTACAATGCGCTCCGGAGAACCCCTCCCCGGACTTCTCCGCCGTGCCGCGCCCCGACGTGACCTTCCGTTCCGCTTGCTCAGACAACCCGACAGGCCACATCGCGTTCCTCTGCGCAGCTGCGCGAACTGGTGGCGGTGGACTTCGCGAGGCGGAACGCCTTGGTCATCGTCCTCGACTCGGCCTACGCGTGGTTGGTACACGCGAAGTAAATGCAATTGGTCAAATCAAAGAAAAAAACATGTATTTACATGAATTTGCGTATGTCATTACGATGAAAACACTAGCTGCGTAGACACATAATACTAGACAGCTCGAAACTGCTTCTGAAATCAGGCATCCCCTAAATTAACAAATAGACACGCTGAACCAACACAAGTTATTGAGTATTGACATATCATCACACATGCGGAGCGACCTACGTAGTTGACAAACAGACACCTGGTACCTACAAAATAGTTACAGAAAACAACTGATCAGCTAGTAATGCTGGTGCCTGCTGAATGAAGTCATCTTCTCCACGACCCGCATCACCCCCTGCGCGTGCATATCGCGCTGCACCGCCGCCGGCAGCGCCTCGATCCGCTCCGCCAGAGCCTTCGTGTCCTCCGGGAAGGGCTGCACATGGCGGAACAGATGCAGTTAGCAAAAACAATCGTCACTGCGTCGAGCCAACGTGAGTGCACACTCCCAGGCTACTTACTCCCTTGCCGGCCACGAGTAGCCTGTGGACGACGTAGTTGGAGCAGCCGCCCCGCACCAGCTCGCCGAGCTGGTCCATGTCCAGTTGCAGGAACGCCAGGAGCACGCGCTGCATCGGCACGAGCGAGCACGTCGTCGTCAGGAGGATGCAGGCCTCCACCACGTAGCTCCCGAACTTGTCCAGGGACAGCGTCGCGACGTCCGCCGCGACGCGCTCGGCGATGCGATCCTTGAGGGCGTCGCTGCCGTAGTCGAGGGCTCGCTGCATCAAGTAGTTGCTGCGCGCGCGCGCGGCGCCCAGAGGTTCTTGCTCGTTAGTGAATTAAGTTTCACGCTCTGACGAAACTCTCGATCAAAAAAAAAAGGAGGTCCTTCTCACCTGAATTGGCCCATGGCGATCCTGCTGGTGTGTTCTACGAGGAACTCCTCTAGGAAACGGAGCTCGTTGTTCCTCGCCTTCGCGAAGCACTCTGCCAGGTACATTGACCCGGACACCGACAAGAGCAGCTCGTCGATGTTCCGGATGGCGAACCGGATCAAACACTAGTAAAAGATATTCAAGTTATTAGGCACAGAAAGAAACAGGTGAATGGGTGTGCCCGCGCGTGCAGAGTAAATTAAGTGCTGGAGATGCATACCGAGCAAGTCTCGTAAGGTATCCAGGCGAAGCAAAGTTGAACCAGTTCCTTGCATTTGCAGTGTTCTGCCAGGCGTTCAATGACGAGCCAGTTGATGAGCAACGCGCTGAGTTGGTCGTTCGGCGCCACCGTCATGATAAGGACCTTCAGAGCTGCCACACTGCACACACCAGTAGGCATATGGTAAGATCAAAGTACCGGCGTGTATTACTTGGTACTCAAGCCAGTGGCACTGAGTTCGGTATATGAGCTTTAAACTTCGGATGTTGTGCCGTTTTCTTTGCATGGAGGATTTATTTTTTTATGTCAAATAAGGTATCAAAGCAAAAGCTTGGTAGGGTTTGATAAACAAGAGCCCGTAGTACGTACCCGTGTTCATGCGTCAGGATATCCATCAGAACACCCCTGCCTCTGCACACGGCGTCCACGATGCCACGGACGTCGTCGAACCGCACCTGCTGGCAGCAGGCGCGGAGCAGCGTGCAGAACACGTCGCACCCCTCTCTGCTCTGCATGACTCTGTGCACGGCGTGCTTGACCCCGGCGAGCACGCTCCGGCGCACCTCCTCGTCGCCGCCGTCCAGTAGCAGGTTGACCACGTGATCCGCGGTCTGCGGGGACATCAGGAGCGCTGGGTCCGTCGGCCTTCGGAGAAGGCGCCACCGGACCTCCTGCAGCGTCGGACCGCGGCGAACGGCCGGCATGTCCGCCCACGGCTCGTAGGCGACCTGGTTAGCGTACAGGTCGCTTAGATAATAGGCGGACGCGTACGGGTCGATGCTGGCGTTGTGATGCTGCCCGAACGAGGCTGCGGCGGTGCGGGGTTGAGAGTAGCTGGCATACGGGTGGATGCTCGAGTTTTGGCTCGGGCCCGCTGGCACTGCCGATGATGGCAGTGCGGAGGCGTACGGGTTGAGGCCGACGTTGTGATTCCACGGGAGGGAGGCGCCGTGATGAGAGGCACTGGCATACGGGTCAATGCTGGCGTTTCGGCTCGGGCCCGCTGGCATTGCGGATGTCAGTAAGGAGATGAACTCGTCGACGCTGACGTTGTGATTCCACCCGAGGGAGGGGCTGGCGTACGGGTCGATGCTAGCGTCTTGGCTCGGTCCCGCTGCTGGCATTCCAGATGGCATCGCGGATGCGAACTGGTTGTGCCCGACGTGGTGATTCCACGGGAGGGAGGCGCTGGCGTACGGGTCGATGCTAGCGTCTTGGCTCCGTCCCGCTGCTGGCATTGCAGATGACATCGCCTCGAAGGCGAACTGGTTGACGCCGACGTTGTGATTCCAAGAGAGGGAAGCGCCGTGTTGAGAGGCGTTGGCCGTAGCAGGCTGGTAATGGTTGGTGCTTGTACTCGGCCTGGATGACGACGGCGATGCCGAGGGGTGGTGGAACGGAGCGATCGCCGCCGGCGCAGACGGAAAGGGCGCGGCGGGGGCGTTGAACCGCGGGCTGTACGTTCCAAAGTCGGAGGCAACGAAGCTGCTATGGCCGCGGGATGCTAAAAGCGACGCGTGCTCGGCGGCCGCATAGTTGTTCTCCCCCACGGCGTGGCTCGTCGGCTCCTCCTCCGGCTGAGGCCAGTAGTACTGCATCTGCATCGCCATCTCAAACTGTTGCCTCGTGGTGGGAACGGGCACCACCTGCGGGGGATCTGGTCGTGGCTGGGTCTGCAGGCGCACCGAGGCAGCGTCTCCGAGCCTCATAGCGCCGAAGAAGGCGTCGAGGCCGGCGGCGGCGGGCTCGGTCGGGTCGGCGGCGCCGCTCGGCTTGCTCGTGGGCGCCATGATCGACCTCGAGTCACGCTGGATTGGGATTGCTTCGTTGAGAGGTTAATTTTTGTGCGGGCGCGCTTTATATCGAGGGCGCGGCGCGCTGCCGAAGTCGAGTTACCAGACGGGCAAACGCGGCGGCCGGATCGGTCTTGAATCTTGATCACCGCCGACTCCGGCCGGGAGGTGACCTGCGCGACTACGAGGGGAGATTGATCCGCTAATTGGCAGGTGTTTGTGTTCGCCCCCTGCTGCAAAGCCGCTACGGTCGCCTCGTGATGAACACGGATTTCCTTGTAACTCGAGCTGCGCCTTTAATTCACCATGTTTTGATCAAATCTTTAATGCTGCTTTCCTTTTTTACTTAAGACTACGTAGCCCCGCTCCTGATGATTTCCTTTTAAATGCCGCTTTCCTTTCTTAATAGGACTACTACTCCGTTAAGTATAGTTAACGGTGTTAAATATGAGAAAAAAGACAGAAATATTCTTATCATGTTAACATATTGAATATGTATTTAGTAGTATTACAGAATAAGATATATTTTATTGAAAATTTGTTTGGATGTGAAATTTATAATTTGATAATTTTTTAATTCATCCAAATTTTAATATTTTTATATTTGAAAATTTAAATTTTGAAATTCCGAAAATTCTAATTTAAAACAAAAAAAATTGGAAACTGGAATATATTTTTTTGGAAATTTAAATTAGAATTGAAAATTCTGAATATCATTTATTTTTTTGAATTTATTTGAATTTCACTTAAATTTTGTGGGTAGCCTGCGTACCGTATACCCCTTGGGATTACAAAAAGACCAAAAGAACTTCACCTGTCTGAGTCGAAGACCTGCAAAGGCCCCACGTGTCATACGGGACTGGACCTGACTCCCATCTATGGTTAGTCCTGGTACTGCTACGTGTATACTGTAACCGGACCTACATCCCACACATGGGATAGCTTCGGGTTAAACACCTGTGCGGCACCCCCGGACCTAACCCCGACAGAGGGAAGCTCCGGTACCGACACGTGTACATCTACACCGGACTGACCCGTCCCAGACGGAAAGCTCCGAAGCTGCCACATGTCCAATCGCCGGACCTTCAGCCTCAACAATCAGACTGGTGGACTCCTAACGGCTCGGATCTTCAAGTGGCAATCAAAGACTTCAAGACCCGATTAAGTGTCATTAATACCATATTAATAACACACGATCGGAAGATCCTTAATACCAGTAACGGCACTGTCAAGGCTCGTTACCACGCTATTAAGGGTAATTAACCTCATTAATTGTGTATTCAGCATCAGTAACCGTTGGGGCCACATGTCGGGCTAGACTATCGGTGTAACGACCAGTCCTTGTACTATAAAAGGACTTGTCGACGATACACAGAGGGATCTTCTCTGGCTCTCTGAACTATGAGACCTCTCCCATACTCAGCTCTGACACATACTCACAAGTGCTAAGACACTCAATACAACAACTACACACCCCCGTGGAGTAGGGTATTACGCTCAAACGGCCCGAACCACGTAAATCCTTATGTCTATTTGTCATTGTGTTCTGAATCTCTGCGCGCCCAATACTGAACTACAAACTCCACGGGCTACCAACGGTAGTACTAGGAGAATTGCCGGAACAACACTCCGACAAATTTGTTTGTTTTTAAATTTCTAAAAAAAATTGAATTTGAATTCAAAATTTCCAAAAATGAGTAATTCTAATATTTATCTTCCAAAAAGCTTCTTTGCATAAATTAGCACAAAGTTGGATAGTTTCGACTTTTTTTATTTGTCAATTGTTTATTTAATTTTATTAAATCATTTAATCTAATCAGATTTAACGGTGTTAGAAATGGAGGGTAAACGATGACTTCATTTTGAAAAAGTAGGGGTAAAATCACAAACCCTAGTTTTCAAGGGTAAAATCACAACTAGAGTTGAAACTAGAGGTAGAAACACAATAAACCCTTTTTTTTTCCACAATGGTGTTGCTCATGCATGGGCCACGAAAAGGGACCAAAGCTCGACTTCGGGCAGGCCGACACCAAAGAAAAAGCATCCGTTTATCGTGCGGCGCAACAGTAGCAGCCTGACGGACATGACCGGTAACCGACCCACACCGACAACGTACGGGCGCGAACCCTGGACATGAAGACATGCAAGGATCAGTGGGAAACATGAACAAAACTGACATCAAACTTGCAATGGCAAACACGCCTATTACCTTATTTATTCTCCCAGAACATTAGCAAATCTAATAGTTTTGTCTGCTCTTTTTAATTTAAGGACATACTACTCTATTTCAAAATACATAACGTTGGTTAGTACTCCCTCCGTCCTTAGGGACAAGTATTTAGGGACAAAAGGAGTACATTGTAAACATGCTTATTAGTACACAGTGAAACACATAGCATGGAGCTGCAACAATAGAGGCATTGACAAAAACATGTCGATTTATTTTTTGTATCATGGAATATTTCTAGTTCTACAGTAATGCTATATCTGAATCTGACACATTTACACAAAACATACAATCACTTACCAACCAAACTGTCCAAACACACAAACGAACAAACTCATTTTCAAAAAAAAAAAAAAAACCAATGAACGAATACAAATGACAAGAAGGTGTTTTGCAGTTACAGCGCATCCTTATTAGACTGCGTGACAGATAGACACCATCGATGAGTTGAGCATTGTCCAGGTCCAGGAACGTGTTGAGGGCCCGTTGTAGTGTTACGGATGTGCTCACGTCGAGGCAGGACTGCACTACGTAGCACCCATTCGGGTGCGCGGAGAGGCCCACAATTTAACGAAGAATGAGCTCAGCGATGCGCTCCTTGAGCTGCATGTTGCTGCACTGGAGAACTTCCTACAGGAAATAGTTGTCGGGACACGAATTGACAAGTTTTGTAAGACTATCCACACCATCACCCTCTAAAGCATACTCTATAGACTATTCTCCTTCTATTTTTACAGTATGTACTCTAAATTACATTGCGAAACAGTGTATCCAATATGCTTTACAATGTACCACTGCAGACGGTCTAAGTTTCAAAAGTAGATGAAAAGAATCATGTCTGGAAAACAGAAACTACCAAAGTATGTTGAGCTCACACCTGTATACACCCTCGGCAAGTGCGCAAGTGTTGCTCAATACCAGTGGCGGAGCTAGACTTTTATAGTAAGGTATGCCACGAAAAATATATATATGTAACTGAACAAAAATATCGATATATCAAAAATATCGAGTGTTGATATTTATATTGAGTGATCTGGTCTCTAATTTAATTAGCAATCTTTAATTTAATTATCAACTCTAATCTAATTTGATCTAAAATATCTAGTACCGGTGACCGTACGGCGGGCGTTGCGGTCGACAGGAACTCCTGCGCAGGTACGGTGGCGGGCGCAAGAGCGGGCGTGCGGCAGGCGTCGCGGTCGGCATGAATTCCTGCGGGCTCGGAAGCAGCGACGGGATCGGCGCTCGAAGCCGCGCCTGCTACAGCCATGGGGAGGAGTCACTGAGCCGCATCGCAAGGAGGCGGGAGTCGAGGTCGGAGTAGGGCTTGGACGAGGCGGCGCCACCTTGCTCGGTGGGGTCCATGGCGATCGGCTCTGATCGCGGTGCGGATTTTGGTTTGAGTCGTTTGCGGGCGCCCTTCATATACAGGTGGCGCGTCACCGGGACGCAAGCCGCATTCTGAATTTTGAGTCAGTGATAAGTATTCCACAAATCACAGCTTCTGCTGCTGGTGCCATTGGTCTTCCTAATCGTCGGCAATCACATGTGCTGAACATCTTTATAATTTGTACTACTCAGATTTTTCAGTAGTAACAGCAGGCCAACCATCATCATCAGTCTTTCACCATTCTACCTCGTTCCAGAATGAACTTCCCTTCCTTGTATTTTTGGCTTTCATCGTAGGCTTTCTCCTGCACCATGCCACACTAGAATTAGGATGCCTTGAATGAAGAATACTTGTTCAAGATACGAATTATGTGTACTCCTTGGTGCCTGGCGAACCAGGTATCCCTAGGTACAGGGATGAAAGCACGCTGGACCCCACCACCCATGGGGGCGAGATCTGACATGGGCTCAGGGTGCCGCGCGCACTACAGGAAAAACGATCATTTGCGACGGCTGGTTTTATTTGCGACGGCCAGCCGTCTCAAATAGCTTAAATTGCGACGGTCCGCCTCCGGCCGTCACAAATAAGATGGCCGTCGCGAATAAGTGGTTATTTGCGACGGCTTTCGGACTGGCCGTCGCAAATAAGTGGTTATTTGCGACGGCCAACCCTAGGACCGTCGCAAATAAACGAGCCGTCGCAAATAAACCCTTATTTGCGACGGCCGGTCAGACGGCCGTCGCAAACAGGCTTTAATTGCGACGGCCGTAAGTTGAGGCTGTCACAATTAAAGATGCCGTCGGAAATTAGGGCTTATATCGGGACGCTCTGGCCCCGACTCTTCATTCACCTCAGAACACCCTACCGCCGCCGCGCCCCCGCCACCCTGCCGCGCCCCCGCCGCTGCGCCCCCGGCTCCGCCGCCGGCCCTACCGCCGCCGCGCCCCCGCCACCCTGCCGCGCCCCCGGCTCCGCCGCCGGCCCACCGCCCTCGGCCCCGCCTCCGCGCCCGCCGCCCTCGGCCCCCACCGGCGGCCCGCCTCCGTGCCCCAACCGCCGCGTGCCTCCGCCGCCGGCCCGCCGCGCCACCGGCGTCGCCGCCGTCGGCCCGGACCGCTGCGCCCCCAACCGGACCGCCGCGCCCCTGGCCCCCGACGCCTCCGCTGCGCCCCCGACCCCCGACGCCTCTGAGGTCAGTGCTACCCCCCCCCACCGGTTTTAGGTTTTTTTTTCAGATCTAGCTAGCAATTTTGTTAAGAGGTAGCAGCAATTAGCTATAGTAGCTTAGAATAGCTTGTATAGTTTATTTAAGGATTGAATCACTTAATTATAGAAGAGTTATGAAACTGAGTTATAGAAGAGGACATGGCTGAAGATGTAATAAAAAGGGCATTTGCTAGTGCAGTTTTATGCATACGGCGAAAGAACTTGAGTGTGTGTATGTATGGGAACGATGCCATGTAATAGGCCGTCGCAAACTAAGTCTAATATCGGGACCCTCCGGCCCCGACTCTTCATTTACAATTCCCCACCGCCGCCGCGCCCCGACACCGCCGCCCCCAGCGCGCCCACCGCCCCCGGCCCCCGCCGCCCCTGCGCCCCCGGCCCCGCCGCACCCTCGCCATCGGCCCACCGTGCCCCGACCCCCCGCCGCCCCTGCGCCCCCGGCCCGCCGGCCCCGCCGCTAGCCGCTAGCCGCGCCCCCGAGCTGTCGCAATTTAACTGGCCGTCGCAAATAATTGCCTTCATATGGATTGTTCAATCTTTGAATGTTTGTTGATCGAATGAGTAGAAATTGTTGCTCGATCTTGATGTTAATTATGCTTAGTTGTTAATGATGTTGGTTATGCAAATTTGTTGATAATATTATTGATTATGTAGATGTTAAGCATGCTTATGTTTTGCTTTAGTATTCTTAATGTTTATGTTCATTGCTGCTTATCGTTATTGAATTAAGTTATTAAATGTTCAAATTTTGATTAATTGTTATGTTTCTTTTAGCATGTTTAATATTCTTTATGTATATAAATATATAAATATAAATATGTATATATATATATACATAAGCGGGTTAAAACGATAATGTATCAGAAGAAATATCAAAAGAGAGAGGAGATATTCTACGCCATATCGCCTGCGGCGAGACCGAAGCCGGTGGCGGTGGTCTTGGTAGCGGCAGAGGATCCTCCGGAAGGCGTGGACGGCAGCAGAGGAGAGGCTCCGGGAGCGAGGGCTGGTGGCCGTGCAGGTACCCACCGATCTGATCACCGGGGAGGAACCTCTTGGAGGCGACCCAGTTGGCGTAGTTGGTCTGCAGGTCCCAGGAGCCGCTCGGCTCGCCGACGTTGTACGTTGCCGCCGACGCCATGCCGAACACGGCCACGACCATGAAGGCCACGACTGCAACTGCAAGAAGTCCCACGACCATGAAGGCCACGACGCCATGCCGAACACAATTATCGTGGATGGCCCTGACTATGAAACTTTCAACTCTGACCCACTTTTCTCCTCACTCTCGTTGTCTTTTCTCATTCGTAAATGATTTATAAATGAACATGAGCAACGTAACCTATAGCAATTGATTACCCGTTTCGAATCGACACGTCTCACATGCCATTGGCATGTGAGACGTGCAGGTTCGGAATTGTCCCTTTTTGGACAGCCTCGAAGTGACCGAGGGGGCGTGGCTTGTGACGAGACGCGGGTCTGGATTTGGACGAGATTTCGGTGGCGTAACCCTGTTGTTCTCTGCTGCACCATTTTTGGGCGTGCAGTGGAGAACAGCGGGGTTATGCTGCCGAAATTTCGTTCGAATCCGGATCACGCGTCTCGTCATGAGCACGCTCCGCTCGGTCACTCTTGGGTGGGTTTAGGATCTATCTGCCTAGGTTGTAGGGCCGTGACATAACACAACAATACATTAACGACAATTTCTTTCGCATTAAACTACAGAGTCAAACATGGGTGAAGACCGCAATTGGATGTATACTGGCTGGAAGAGCAGAAATGGTGGTCACTCCGATGAGTGGTTTATCAAGTTAGATCAATTTTTGGATCGAGCATTTTCGTTGTCAACGGAAGATATGGTGCGGTGCCCATGTACAAAATGCCGGAACACTAAGTTTTTGAGAAGATTGGAGCTTTCGTTTCACTTATGTCGAAACGGTTTCACTCCACAATATGAAGTGTGGACCTTCCACGGCGAGACTAATTCTCGAGTCATAGCCGAAGTGGATGAGGATGATGATATAACAGAGGTTGATAGGATGGATGAGATGTTAGAAGCTCTTGAAGTGGAGGATCCTCTTACAAATGAGGCAGAGAAGTTCTTCGAGGAGCTGAAGAAATCACAAGAGCCGTTGCATGAACACACGGCTGTGACCGTACTTGCTTTCTTGACCAGATTTATGGCAATTAAGTCCAAGTACTTTTTTTCATCAACTGCTACAATGATCTCATGAAATTGATCTGCGATATCCTTCCACAACCTCACAAAGCGCCACCAGATATGTATCAGTCAAAGATCAAGATATCTGGTCTCGGTATGAAGTATGAGAAAATTGATGTGTGCCCAGACAACTGCATGCTATTCTGGAAAGAGCACGCCAATGAGAAGATGTGCTTGAAATGTGGTAAATCGAGGTATGTCGAAGTTGTTAATGACGATGGCGATAATGTGATGATAGATGTCGCACATAAGCAGCTTCGTTACTTGTCTGTGACACCTCGGTTGAAGCGGATGTTTCTTTCAAAAAGAACCGCAAGACACATGAGATGGCACAAAGAAGGTAAACGTGAGAACAAAGAATTCTTGACGCATCCGTCCGACGGTGATGCATGGAAGGCGCTAGACCGTTTCGATCCAGACTTTTCTCGTGATGCGAGGAATGTTCTCGATGGTACTTGGAGTGTAGTGAGTATTTTTTTCTGATAATGTCCTCGATGGTACTTTTAACGACTTTCAACTATGTGCAGGGCCACGTGAGCTGGTTGCAGGGTCAGAACGATGCATTTCGGGCCCTTTGTCGCTACTGGGCTAGCGACGAGTTTAAAGCTAAGTCCGGGAAGGCTCGAGACTGCAGAGGGGTGGAGGGGAAGAGCAGGCACGGGCAAGATAACCACTTGCGTTTAGCTAAACGCATGGTAAGTGTGTGTAACTTATGTTTATATATTAATAATATATTGTTCGTACTAACACGTATTGACAGGAGCGCGAGACGGGGGTGCCGCCCACCCCTGCTGAGGTTTGGAAGAGAGGTCACAGGGACCCTTCTCAGCCGACGGGGTGCAGTCAGGCTGCAGCCGAGCGTTCGGTAAGTTTAGAAACCATTCATATTAAATATAACTATATAGATTGTTGAACTTACACGATTTTATTGTTTTGCAGGCTAAGTACGGGGAGGAGGCTAGGAAGATACACGGCGAGGATTTCGATTGGGAACGTCAACCGATCGATCCTCAAGCCGCGTATGCAACCGGTGGTGGAAAAGCACACGGAAGGTGAGTTTGCAAATCATTTTATCGTTTTCAATTCAAAGTATTCAAGATATTTTAATTTCATATTACTGACTCTCTTTTTTATAGGCTCGCCATATTCGACGGAGTTGTCGACTCGAGGGCGGGTAGACCTGCGAGAGGTAGCTCCACGCAGGCTTCGGGCACGGGAGGTCGCCGCGTGTCGCAGAGGGACATTGAGATGCAGTCCCTCCGAGAAACTGTAGAAGAAAACGAAAGGCGACATGAGGAGGAAAGGAGGGCGATGGAGGCCACGATCCAAACCCAGGCAGCAGCGTTGGCGCAGATGCGGGAAGCAATGGAGGTAACAATCTAAAAATTAAAATTCTCATTAATTCAGCGTAAATGACTTACTAATAGGTAGAATTTAATGTTTGCAATGACAGGCCATCGCTCGGGCACAGGGTCTGGGAATCCAGCTACCGGTACTACCACCGGTCCTCCCAGGCGATCCTTCTTCAGCGGGTCAGGTAAGTTTCTATGTAATCCTTCTTCTCCAGCGTAATAAGATTGAGATAGATGAAAGAGAGAGATAGTTAGATAGAAGAAAATGATTGAGATAGAAGAAAAAAAGAGATAGAAGAAAGGGAGACAGAAGAAAGAGTGAAAGATAGATAGAGTAGGATGGGAATGAAGAGAGAGTAAGATGTAGATGGAGATAGAGAGAGGGGAAGATAGAGGGAGGAAGATGTAGATGGAGATAGAGGGAGGAAGATAGAGGGAAAAGGATAGCAATAGAGAGATAGAGTGAGAAAGAAAGATAGAGTGAGAGACAAAGAGAGAAATGAAAAGAGAGAGGAAGAGAGGGTGATCTAGATGAAGATAGAGGGAGAGGGAGGGAGAGAGATGTTGATGCATTTATATTCTAACTCTAAGTTTTATTAATTGCAGGGATCCGCTACGGCTGCACAAACGCCGTCGCCTTTGCTACCGCCGCCTGGATTGAGGCGCGACGACGACGACTTCGACTTCGGAGGTGGCTTCGGAGGTTAGATGGGCGAGTGAGCCCTTTTATTTACTTTGTTGATGACGATGTGAGATGTATCGAAATTTTAGTTTGTGATTGTGATGATGTTTGTGTATGCTGTGTATATATTGTGTATATTGTGTTTGTTGTGATTCTGGCCATCGAGCCGGGTAGTATTTTCTGTTTTTTTTTTTTAAAAATAAAAAACCTTATTTGCGACGGCTTTTTATACAGTACCGTCGCAAATAAGAGTACAAGCCGTCGCAATTAAACCACAGTTATTTGCGACGGCCTGGCCGTCGCAAATAAGCATTAATTGCGACGGCCCGGCCGTCGCAAATAGCGTCGTGGGTCCCGGAGGAGGACACGTGGGCCCTGCCCTCTGAACTTATTTGCGACGGCCTGGCCGTCGCAAATAGTGGCCCTTAATTGCGACGGCTAGGCCGTCGCAAATAAGCATCTGCGGGGCCCGCCAGCCCGCAGCAATAACTTGCGATGGTGACTCCAAGCCATCGCAAATAAGTTTATTTGCGACGGTGGCCATCGCAAATAAGCTTATTTGCGACGACAAACTTGCGACGGCCAGAAGCCGTCGCAAATAAGGTAAACCGTCGCAAATAGCTTATTTGCGACGGCATTTGGCTTATTTTCGACGGTCCCGGCCGTCGCAAATCGTCGGGATTCCTGTAGTGGCGACAAGCAGTGCAGCAGCGTCTCCCATCGAGGGAAAGTCCAGCGCTACCACGTGGCCTGCAGCGCTGGATCCACCGCCTTGTCGAGGAAAGGTCCGACATGTTCACTAGGTCAGTGGCCCCGGACCCCCCCCCTCCCCCCGTGGGGAGAAGGTCCAGGGCAGTCACGAACCCGACAGTTCCGGACCCGACCCCCCGAACCCGATCATCCCGATGAGAGAAGGTCCGAGAGCTGCCACGTGCCAGGCAGCACTGGGCCTCGGTCTTCCATCGGAAGTGGCAGTAAAGGGAGGCTTGCTCAGTGCATCTAAGTTAGAAGGACGCGCACGTTCCCTAGGTAGGCGGGAGCTTGCACTCATAAGTCAAGAGGACAGTGATCGATCTTGTCATGACTGGTCAGAGCCGAACTACTATGTACGGCAGACCAATGAGAAGCCGCGACAAGATAGACAAGACACTGCCGCTGAAGCATCCCGACCCATAAGATCGGAACTAAACATGTAATATTATTACCAAGAACAGAGTTTGGTACATAATATTACAATACAAGCGAAACCACAACCATACATAGCTTTATTTCAACAGCATTATGGATAAACACGATAACAGCTAACAACATAGCTATAATAGTCGACAACAATACTAGTAGCTCCGTGTCGTCCAATCCACTACACATGACTTGGGTGCGGACGCGACTCTACTCGAAATCCTCCGACACAAAGTCAGGATCCTCTGAAAAAAACCATATCAACAACATTTGAGTACAAAAGTACTCAACAAGCTCCACCTCGCTCTACGGGAGGGGATTAAAACAGATATAAATGCAATGCATAAAATAAAGAATAATGCAACCTAATGCAGACTAATGCAACCACTTACCTCAACCCAAGACTCCTCTCGACTCAAACTCACAGTAGGTGGCTTTCTAGTTGTTAGGACCACACCATAACCTGTCCTATGCCGAGGACACGTCCGTCCGAACGGGTTTTACACTCTGCAGAGGTTGTACACTTTACCCACATGCACGGGCCATTGAAACAATCCGTCATAACCGACACCCAGTCGAAACATCACTCGAATCAGTCGTCCCAAATCCAGTGTCATGACATATCTCAATATAATCTCAACATATATCTCTCTCTCCACCGTGGACGACTGTCGGGCTAGCCACCGGGATTAGGCTAAGCCCCACCCATACAGGGACATGTAGTCGTACTGAAGGAAGCTAGGTGAGATGTCAAAACAACTCGGTCTTTAAGGCTCACCAGGGCAGCCCCCATACTCAACACACGAGTCTATTCTCATGTTAGAACTTGTCGTAAGTCTACCACCACGGTAGCACTTACACTAGCACTAACTCGTCTGCCCCGGTCACAACTCATACTCTCACCACCCATACAATAAACAAGGAGCAACATCAACGTGTATAATCTCATCATATCAATATGCAATAATAGAAGGTAATATGACTTCTCTCGGTCTCTCAACTAGCTCACATGCACCAATGCAAAGACATAATCTACTGGCCACAATGGGATGAACCTCACATAGGAATAATATGATCAAAAGAGGTCAGTGGAACTTGCCTTCGCTATCGTCTGCGGCGTCGTGCTCCTGGTCAGCTCGCTCCTCCGGGTTCTCTTCTGGCACCGGGTCTGTTCCGAAGTGCGTACACACGCAATCATACAAGCAATCAAACACTCATCAGTACATTATACAAAATTATTTTATTAAGTAGTTTATGATTTTATGTGAATTTTAGAAAAAGAATCGGGTTAATCGGAGCTCGTATGGGTGAGATATTGATTCTGAAAAGTAGTGTCTGAGCTAATTACGAAAATTAATATATTATTAATTTAGAAAAATAGCCCATGTGCTTGTGTAGGAGTGGGCAAAAAAACCGGGACCGAAAAAACCGAACCGAAAAAATCGAGACCGAGATCGAAAAGACCGAAATATCGGGTATCGGGTACCAATTCGGGTATCAAATCTAAATAACAGATATATTAATTTTGAATTCGGGTATCACTCTCGGGTACCCAAAATAACCGAATAACCGAACAATAAAAATCTCAAGTTAAATTATGATATATGAATCCTAAACAATATGGATTTTGATATTTCATTTGTTAGTTTTGATATGTGAAATCATTAAATTAAACTATTTATTTACGATCCATCATTAATTAACTAACAAGGTATTGTCTTTCGAGATTAAATTTACGAATGATATTAAACTTATATTGATTGTTGAGAGCATGAAGTAAGAATAATGTACAATTTGGGTATTTCGGGTAAGACCGAACCAAAATTTAAGTACACAAAAAATTTGGGTACCTAATATTTGTATAACATTTCGGGTAGTGATTTTCAAAAATCGAAATTCAAAAAGACCGAAATTACCGAACCGATTTTACCGGGTAGACCGAACGGCCACCCCTATGCTTGTGTCTACGGTTGTGCATGGATAGTTGTTTGGGTCTGGAGTTCCTCACGCATGGGCCAAGGGAGTTTGGAATGGGGGTCCAACTAACGATGGGATTAGTCAACACAGGCCACCTCTACGGTACAGACCACCGGACATCTCACGGAGAGGAAACAATCTTCTTCTTCTACCTCCAGACTTCTCTCTTTGGTTAGTATGGAGCGCCTCTGGAAGCTCAATCGAAGGGGAAAACAGGGAGAGGGCAGCCATGGAGGAGGGGAAACGGCCGCTCTGGTCACGGAGGACTCCCTAGAGGCATCAATTTGGTCATACGCGGTGGGAATCGACAGCTGTTCGGAAGGGAGTAGCCATGGCAGGTGGTGGCCACCGTGAGCTCGGAAGAGGAGGATAATCGACCCAGGGGCAGGTCTGGGAGGTGGAGTCGGCGTCGTAGGTGCTCACCTTCACTTTGGTTTGGACGGCAACAGCTCGTCGTCGGAGATCGACGCGCCGGTCGAGTCGTTGCAGTGCGGGAGGACGAAATTGGCACTGGAACTCGACTAGGGGTGCGTGAGGCACGGCTTGGGCAGAGCTGAGCCCGGCGTGGTCAATTTAAAGGAGAGAAAAGGCGGTGGAAGGCCGGCTTTGACGAAGGTCGGTCGGGCGAGATAAATGCGCCGTACGCGTGCTGGTCGGGATGGTGTGTCGCGTAGCGAGTGGGTCTCACCGCGTCTGCACGAGTCGTCCTGTCGGCCGGTTGTCGGCTAGCAGCGGCGCCTTCGCGGCTGCCGGGACGGCTGTCCTTGCCGTCACTAAGCCATTGAAAGAGGTAGGAAGTCGTCGCTTCACCGGTACAGTGGCTGAGCGAGCTCGGGCGTGAGTATTCCAGAACCTTCTAGTAAAATGGAGAAGGGGGAGAGGATAAGGCGGGCTTCATGGCGTACGTCGCTAGTGTGCAGCCGAGCCGGTCAGAGAAGAACGTGGTGCTGGTGTGCTGTGTGTTTGGATGGAGGAAGAAGAAGAATACTTTTGTAATTAAAGTAAAAGTGGAGGGGGGTGGGTGGAAAATGCCATGAGTAGTCTGGTGCCAGGAAAAAGAACGTGAGTGCTGGCTGATGGTGGACGGACGTGGGTTCAACATTTTATTTCCTTCATCTTTTTTCTTTTAACTTTCTTTATATTTATTATTGCTTCTTATTTTATTTTATAATCAATGTTTCTAATATAGTTGGTGATTAATTATATAACATAATTTATTACTTTGTGAAAAAAAATTAGGATGTTACAGACCTACCCCACTTAGGTTGAATCTCGTTCTCGAGATTCGCGTGCTGCTCGAAGATATGGGGAAACTCGACTTGAAGAGCATCTTCTCTTTCCCATGTAGCTTCGGCTTCCGAGTGTCTGCTCCACTGTACCTGTAACACCCTAAATCTTCGCACCATGCATTGCATACATGGTCATGCATTAAAACACTAGTAGAATAAAAGAAAATAAATAAAACATATGCATATACAAATACGTGTGGCAAAAGAAGGAAAGAAAACAATAATTATAGGCTAAAACTTGTAATAGGGAATAAGAATAAAAAAAAGGAATAATATAAATATATATAAATAATATATATATAACAAAATATATAAAAAAAAGTATAATAGAAAAAAAATATATAACATTAATAATATATATTATAAAAAATAATAGAAAAAAAATAATAATAAATAAAAATATAAGTAATAAAATATATTATAATATATATATATAAAAGAACAAAAAAAAAAAGCAAGCAGCCGCCGGCCAGCGGCCGAGCCGCAGCCGGCCACGCCCGCGCGAGCGAGCGCGCCCGCCCGACACCCGCCGCCCGGCCGGGCCCCGCCTGCGCCCCCCTGACGCGCCGCCTGACCGCGCAGGCTGCGCCGGGCCCCGCCCCCCCCCTGTCGCGCGGCGCGCACCGCCCGAGGGCGCTGGCCCCGCCGCCCTCCCGCTCCCACGCCGCCTCGGTCTCCCCCCCACGACGCGACTCTCCCGCGCGTGGAATTTCCGTCTCCCCCGCGGTCTCCCGCCCTCTCCCGCGCTGTAACGTCCTATCCCAAAACTCTCGCTCTCCCTTCCGCGTCCGACTCTTCTGCCGCGTTTCCCGGTGCCGCGTGACTCCCAACCGAGCCCCCTATAAATAGGACCCAGGCCTAGGCCCTTTTTTCCCCACGAACCAGCAGCCGCCAGCAAGGAGGAAAAGTCGCCAGACCCAGCCGCCGTTTCCAGAGAAGAAAGGCCGCCGGGAACAGAGAAACAGAGGCGCCCAGGGAAGAAAAAAAGAGAAAAAGAAGGGGAAGAAGAGGGAGAAAAAGAGGAGGACACCGCCGTTCGCCGGAGATCGTCGCCGACATCGCGCCGCCGTCGTGGTGCCGCCGAAGGACTGCTGCACCGCCTATTTCGTCTTCGCGTCGCATTTATTCCGCGACCGTCACGCCGTCAGATCTACGGTAGGGTCCGTTCCCGATGCGAATTTTTGCGATCGTATTGAATCTAGTAGGCGTAAATTAAATTTAGTTGCACCATAATTTTATTTTCAGCAGCATTAATCCACCCTAAAATCCCCGTAAACCCATATGAACACGTATGAACTAGTCGCATTTAATTAATAAACGACCATAGTAAATTAATTATTAAATTGTGCATGCATGCATGTCACTGCATGTTGATTATTTTGTGTGCATTATGTTGAATTGTATATGTTTTCTTGTATGTATGATCACGCGTAGAGGAACGTGCTCAAGAGGTTGCATACGAGGATTTCCAAACCCAAGACTTCGAAGCGCTTGAGCAACCCCATCCGCCGGAGCAAGGCAAGTGTCCTTGAAGCATATTGATCCTATTTTAAATTAAATGTTTTGTTTGCAAACTTGCATGCTTGTGTCAAATTGATGGGAATCCTATGGTAGGAAGTTTACTAGTTTTGTTTGACCACTCTTGTCACCTGGAATCATGGTAGAGAGTCGGGAAGGGTTTTTTACTTTTTGCTTCGCTTAATTAATTGGGATGGCAAACAACACTACAAAATTTAATTATGCATCAACGATATTCTGTTTAATGTGAACTGGTCAATACGATGGGTGATCTAAGCAAGCATGGTTATGTGGATGGGTTGGTCGTTATGGTGGTTTGCTTGCCTTAGATCTAAGGACCGGTTCATGCGAGAATATGCCAGGTCAACAGTGCCACCACAAGGCCAAGTATGGGTGCGGCGTAGCTGAATAATTAGGAGCGCTGCTAGTATTGTATGGACCATTGGATGGCGCGGGGAATGGGAGTCGAGGAGGACTGCCCTGGGATCCGCATGGCACACGAGGGGACCCGTGGGTGGGAGAATAGAGGTTCAAGCCTGCCGGTGAAACCTTAGTGGGCCCGTACATACTAGTAGTCCCTTTTGAAAGGCTATTTTGTGATCTCTTGGCCACACACCTACGGAAGTGTGAGATGGCGTAATGGAGGTTTCTTAGTCATCGAAAGGTGATAAAATCACAAACATGTGGGTAAAGTGGTACAACCTCTGCAGAGTGTTAAAAACTATCATGATAGCCGTGCTCCCGGTTATGAGCGCCTGGATGACCTACATGATTAGAGTTGGAAATTGGGATTTGGGATGGTTATGGATGGTTATGGTTTGGTAATGGTTATGGTTGGTTTATGGATTATGGTCATGGTTATGGAATTGAGTTATGGTAATTGGACATGGATGATGGTAATGTTGGTAATAATTGGATATTGTTTATACTTTGTTAATATGATGGGATTTATTTCACATAGACATAGTATAATGCTTTTCAAATGTTTTACTGTACTTTTCCGCACTTAGCCATTATTATTGTCGTCATTTGAATTAGCCACATGTCATACTTTCCACACTTGCTGAGTACGACATGTACTCACCCTTGCAATCCCCCCCAACAGCTACTGGAGACAATTGGGAGTACCCTGAGGATCACGAGGAGTACTAGGTTGCGTACCGCCGTCAATTGCCTGTGAATTGGAGTCGTGCTGTTTAGTTTATTTTCCGCTGCAAATTATTTAGAGTTATATTATTCATGAACTATTGGATTATTGTAATAAAGTACTTATTTATTAGTTAAGACGTGGTTAAATTCTGTTTATCATTTGTGAATCATTCGTGTATGTGTGTTGAACATCCTGGGCACACATATGCGTTACGCTTGGTTCATATTCGGAACCGGGTGTCACAAATTGGTATCAGAGCCAGGTTGACCGTAGGACGCAAGCCTAGGTAGAATGGACACTCTAGAGCACTTAGGAACACTCTTCTAATATGCTATTTTCGAAAATTTTTGCTGTTGTTTTGTTTCCTTTATTTTCGGCCGCAAAAAGTATTGATCGCTGCTGCGTTTTTGATAAAAATTTTCAGAAGTGAGCAATATTAAGTGCTGCTGTTTTGCTGTATAAATTTTCGCGAAAACGGTGTGTTTTGCTGCTATTATGTGTGGGTAAAATTATTGTGTTGGTTGCTGTAATTTTTTTCTCTTTATTTTTCGTTCTTTTGGAACCGCTGCACCGCTTTTTGTCCGCCGTTTAACTGCTGAAATTTTCAGATTTGTTTTTCACTATTTTTCTAATGTATTCTTGTTTCTTGTAGATGGCCCGCACCAAGACAACCCCCCGTAAGTCGACTGGTGGACTCGTGCCCCCGCGTAGGTTGGCTAGTCGCTCTCCGGCCGTCGACCCCCGTCACCCCGTGGTGATCCGTTCTGACGGCAGAGCCGCAGGACAACTACGACACCGTCTCCGTGCCCTACTCCGTGAGGCTGGCTACCGCCACCACAGTCTCTCGCTCTCCTACCACACCACTGGAGTGCAGCGCCCCGGTAGGAAGGATTGGAGCTGCAAAATTTATATCTACTACGGTGACGAGTTGGTGAAGACCCACAGCAGCCCTGCTTGGAGGAGCTCCCGCCGATCTGCAGAGCAGGATGCTAGCTGGGAAGCAGCCACTTTCTGGAGCCACGCCCGCCGTTTCCGTCTGGAGGACACGGTTCACGCCTTCGTCCCGCAGCGTCCCAGTGGCACTGCGCGCTTCGTCTCCAGACACGTGGAGAGACCCCTGGACCTCCCGCAGTCTCGTCAGACTGTTGGCGACGTGACCCAGCTGAGTGCCCGACTTCAGAGGGCGCAGCAGGAGATCCAGGATGGACGCGACCTCGCCCAGCGCCATGAGGCGATAATCAGGAGGTATCGTCGGATCACCGACGAGGACCCGGACGACTACGCGTCCGACACCCCGATGTGGACCCCGGACTCTCCAGACCGTCGCAACGGTCAGCGTGAGTCATCCTCTGAGGAGTCCTCTGACGAGGAACCTTCCAGTGTGGCGTCTACCGCACCACCGCCGCCTGCTGCCTCACCACCCCAGGACCCACAGGACCCCGAGGACCCCGACGATGACGACGACGAGGACCCGGATGAGTTCCCGCTCGACGACGACTAGTCCTCGACCCATGCCACGACTCAAGGATAGGCACACCCCCATTAGTAAATAAGAGCGATGTAGATATACTTGTGTGGCCTTGAGTTGTATTACTTCTTTTAGGATCTTTGTAAATTCTGTTTGGTGCTTGTTTGAGTGCTTGTGTGCTTAGTAGAGAGTTGTGGGATGCTTCGGCAATTGTCCACATCCTCATAATATAGGTCTATATTAATAAAGGATTATTTAGTGTCACATACCTTGATGCATATAGTTGGGACGTTCTTCCAAATTCTAAATTCTTCTGTCCCTACCTTTCCTTCGCCAACAGATGGTGAGAACTCGTAACCAGAGGGATGCCAACGATGAGGAGGAGCGCAATGAAGTACCTCAGAACAACCAGGGACATGCTCATGGAGCTATCAACATTGAACAACTGTTAGCCATGCAGAACCAGCTCATGCAGACCATGATACAGACCATGGGACAGCTGCAAGCTGGCAACAACAATCAGCCCCATATGCCTCCACCACCACCCCCGCCACATCACAACCGTTTGGGAGAGTTCATGAGGACCAGACCGCCTACCTTTGCACAAGCCACAGACCCAATGGAAGCTGATGATTGGCTGAAGTCTGTTGAGAAGAAACTTGCTATTGTCCAGTGCACTGACAGGGAGAAGGTTCTCTTTGCATCACATCAACTAGTTGGAGCAGCCGCTGACTGGTGGGAAGCTCTTTGCAACGCTCATGATAATCAGGAAACAATCACTTGGGCTGAGTTTAAACAGAGTTTCCGTTCCCACTATGTACCTGAAGGAGTTATGATACTGAGAAGACAAGATTTTGAAAATCTCAGGCAAGGAAGGATGAGTGTGAGTGAGTATCTCAACAAATTCACTCAATTATCAAGATATGCCCCAGAAGACATCAAAACTGATAGTAGGAAGCAATATCTGTTTATGAGAGGTCTCAACAATGAAATTCAAGTCCAGTTGCTCAATACTGATTATCCAAACTTCCAAAAGCTGGTTGACAAGGCTATTGTGGTTGAGAACAAGATTCGTGAGATGGAGCAGGACAACAAGAGGAAGATGTCACATCATGGACCGCAGCAAGGAAGCAATGTTCGCCCCCGCTATGCACCACCTACTGCACCACAATACAACCCCTCTGCTCCTGCATACCGCACTGCTTATCCGTCCCGCCCAAATCAGCCACCGCAGCAACACCCCGCCATGCAAGCGCCTCGCAATCCTGTGCCACCTGCGCCACGTCCTAACATGGCGGCAAATGCTCAAAACCAGATGCGCCCAAACTTCCCCAATGCTATGAGTGGTAAGACATGCTATGCGTGTGGAGAACCCGGACACTTTGCGAGTCAATGCCCCAAGAGAAACAATGGACCTATGAACAATGCACCAAGGCCAAATCACCCGCGACCAAATGGAGGAGCATCACAAGGCAACCGTGGACAACAGAATTTTGCTCGTGGCAATGTGAATCATATCTCTACTGAGGAAGCCCAGCAAGCTGATGACGTCGTGATTGGTATGTTTCTCGCCAACTCCAACCCCGCGACTGTTTTATTTGATTCAGGAGCATCTCATTCATTCATCTCGTCAAAGTATGTTGCCAAGTACAATTTGCCTATATCTCATATGAAGCAAACTATGCTAGTAAGTTCTCCTGGCGGAGAGATGAGGACAAATATAGTATGTCCGAAAGTAAGCATTAAAATAAGGGGGGTAGACTTTCTCGCAAACCTCATAGTATTGGACTCCCAAGGAATAGACATAATACTTGGAATGGACTGGCTGAGCAAGTATAATGGAGTCATTCAATGCGCCGAGAGGATTGTGCAGTTGACAAGTGAACATGGTACACGCATTGAAGTTGAAGCAGCCCAACCTGCAAGAGGAAAAGCGATGCTGAATCACGTGGAAGAAGTGACATTGGAAAGCATTCCGATCGTTCGCGAGTACCCGAACGTGTTCCCAGATGAGTTGCCAGGTATGCCACCTGATCGTGACATAGAATTCGCCATTGAGTTGATACCCGGAACTGCACCTATAGCTAAGAGGCCGTATAGGATGCCTCCTAAGGAATTAGCAGAGCTCAAGAAGCAAATTCAAGAGCAGCTAGAGAAGGGTTTTATATGCCCAAGCTCATCCCCGTGGGGAGCCCCAGTGCTCTTCGTAGATAAGAAGGATGGAACCCAGAGGATGTGTGTGGACTATAGGTCTCTCAACGAAGTGACAATTAAGAACAAGTACTCACTGCCCCGTATTGAGGATTTGTTCGACCAAATGAAGGGTGCCTGTATCTTCTCCAAGATCGACTTGCGGTCAGGATACTTCCAAATGAAGATTAGACCATCGGATATACCCAAGACAGCATTTCGGACACGATATGGATCTTATGAGTACACCGTCATGTCATTTGGATTAACGAACGCGCCTGCGTACTTTATGTACCTTATGAATAAGGTCTTCATGGAATATCTGGATAAGTTCGTTGTAGTGTTCATCGATGATATTATGATCTACTCGAAGGACGAGAAGGAACATGAGGAACACTTGAGGCTTACGCTGCAGAAATTGAGGGAGCATCAATTGTATGCCAAGTTCAGTAAATGTCAATTTTGGTTACGGGAAGTTTCTTTCCTAGGCCATATTATCTCTGGAGGAGGAGTATCAGTTGACCCAGGGAAAGTGAGAGACGTGCTTAAGTGGGAACCGCCACAGAATGTCAAGGAGATTCGGAGTTTCCTTGGAATGGCTGGATATTACCGCCGATTCATAAAGGATTTTTCCAAGATAGCCAAGCCTATGACCGAATTACTCATGAAGGGAAAGGCATTCCGATGGACTCAAGCTTGTCAGGATAGCTTTGAGGAGTTAAAGAAAAGGTTGACAACCGCGCCAGTGTTAGTATTACCGGACGTGAGCAAGAGTTTTGATATATATTGTGATGCATCAAGACAAGGATTAGGATGTGTGCTCATGCAAGAAGGCCAAGTGGTAGCTTATGCATCGAGGCAACTAAAGAAACATGAGTTGAATTATCCTACCCACGACCTTGAACTCGCAGCCGTGGTACACGCCTTGAAGATATGGAGACACTATGTTTTTGGTCACCGATGTGAGATTTATACGGACCACAAGAGTCTCAAGTACATATTTACGCAAACGGATCTGAATCTGAGGCAACGCCGATGGTTGGAGCTCATCAAGGATTATGACGTGGGAATCAACTATCACCCAGGGAAGGCCAATGTAGTGGCCGATGCTTTGAGCCGAAAGGGAGTAAGTCATCAACTTACAGTTCAAGAACTGCCATCCGAGTTATGCAAGGAGTTTGAACGGTTGAACCTCGGATTCATAAATGAGATGGGAACGATGGAAGTCAACCCAACATTGGAGCAGGAAATACGGGAAGGACAGACAAAGGACAAGGAAATACAAGAAATCAAGGAAAGGACCCAAGAAGGAAAGGAATTCAGATTTGATGAGGACGAACAAGGTACCTTATGGCTTGGAAAGAGGATTGTGGTACCTAATGTCAGGCATATTCGAGAAACGATATTGAAGGAGGCACATGACTCGCCTTACTCAATTCATCCTGGCTGTACGAAGATGTACAAGGACTTAAAGACATGCTACTGGTGGGCCAGCATGAAAAAGGACATAGCCGAATATGTTGCACTTTGTGACGTGTGCCAACGAGTTAAAGCTGAACATCAAAGGCCAGCCGGATTGTTACAACCATTGAAGATCCCAGAGTGGAAGTGGGAAGAGATTGGTATGGACTTTATAGTTGGATTACCGCGAACTCAGTCTGGCTATGATTCAATATGGGTTATTGTGGATCGATTGACAAAATCAGCTCATTTCATCCCTGTCAAGACCACATATACCACCGCGAAGCTAGCAGAATTGTACATGGAACATATTGTGTGCCGACATGGAGTTCCGAAGAAGATAGTCTCGGATAGAGGTTCTCAATTCACCTCCGGATTTTGGCAGAAATTGCATGAAGCAATGGGAACAAGGCTGAACTTTAGTTCGGCGTATCACCCTCAGACAGATGGACAAACCGAGAGGACCAACCAAATTTTGGAAGACATGTTGAGAGCATGTGCTTTAAAGCATAGGAAAAGTTGGGATAAAAGTTTGCCGTATGCTGAATTCTCGTACAACAATAGTTACCAAGCAAGTTTAAAAATGTCACCCTATGAAGCACTATACGGAAGGAGGTGTAGGACTCCCTTGTTTTGGAATGAAACTGGAGAGAATCAAGTGTTTGGTCCAGACGTGTTACAAGAAGCTGAAAGGCAAGTCCAAATAATACGGGAAAACTTAAAGGCTGCCCAGTCTCGACAGAAAGGTTATGCTGATAATAGGCGAAGGAGTTTGACTTTTGAAGTTGGAGATTTTGTATACCTCAAAGTGTCACCTATCAGAGGTCAGCGACGGTTTAACGTCAAGGGAAAACTCGCACCACGTTACATCGGACCATTTAAGATTCTGGACAAGCGAGGAGAGGTAGCTTATCGACTTGAGCTGCCGACGTATCTCTCCGATGTACACGACGTGTTTCACGTCTCTCAACTCAAGAAGTGTCTCAGGGTACCGGAAGAACAAGTGCCGGTGGACGAGTTAGAACTTCAGGAGGATTTGTCCTATGTCGAACAACCTATCAAAATTTTGGATATGAAGGAAAGAGTCACGAGAAATAAGAGGATCCGTTGGTGCAAAGTGCAATGGAAACACCATACGGAAGCCGAAGCTACATGGGAACGTGAAGAAGACCTGAAGGCAGAATTCCCTCATCTTTTCCCCACGCTATCGAATCTCGAGGGCGAGATTCACTTTAAGGGGGGTAGGTTTGTAACACCCTAAATCTTCGCACCATGCATTGCATACATGGTCATGCATTAAAACACTAGTAGAATAAAAGAAAATAAATAAAACATATGCATATACAAATACGTGTGGCAAAAGAAGGAAAGAAAACAATAATTATAGGCTAAAACTTGTAATAGGGAATAAGAATAAAAAAAAGGAATAATATAAATATATATAAATAATATATACATAACAAAATATATAAAAAAAAGTATAATAGAAAAAAAATATATAACATTAATAATATATATTATAAAAAATAATAGAAAAAAAAAATAATAAATAAAAATATAAGTAATAAAATATATTATAATATATATATATAAAAGAACAAAAAAAAAGCAAGCAGCCGCCGGCCAGCGGCCGAGCCGCAGCCGGCCACGCCCGCGCGAGCGAGCGCGCCCGCCCGACACCCGCCGCCCGGCCGGGCCCCGCCTGCGCCCCCCTGACGCGCCGCCTGACCGCGCAGGCTGCGCCGGGCCCCGCCCCCCCCCCCCCCCCTGTCGCGCGGCGCGCACCGCCCGAGGGCGCTGGCCCCGCCGCCCTCCCGCTCCCACGCCGCCTCGGTCTCCCCCCCACGACGCGACTCTCCCGCGCGTGGAATTTCCGTCTCCCCCGCGGTCTCCCGCCCTCTCCCGCGCTGTAACGTCCTATCCCAAAACTCTCGCTCTCCCTTCCGCGTCCGACTCTTCTGCCGCGTTTCCCGGTGCCGCGTGACTCCCAACCGAGCCCCCTATAAATAGGACCCAGGCCTAGGCCCTTTTTTCCCCACGAACCAGCAGCCGCCCAAGGAGGAAAAGTCGCCAGACCCAGCCGCCGTTTCCAGAGAAGAAAGGCCGCCGGGAACAGAGAAACAGAGGCGCCCAGGGAAGAAAAAAAGAGAAAAAGAAGGGGAAGAAGAGGGAGAAAAAGAGGAGGACACCGCCGTTCGCCGGAGATCGTCGCCGACATCGCGCCGCCGTCGTGGTGCCGCCGAAGGACTGCTGCACCGCCTATTTCGTCTTCGCGTCGCATTTATTCCGCGACCGTCACGCCGTCAGATCTACGGTAGGGTCCGTTCCCGATGCGAATTTTTACGATCGTATTGAATCTAGTAGGCGTAAATTAAATTTAGTTGCACCATAATTTTATTTTCAGCAGCATTAATCCACCCTAAAATCCCCGTAAACCCATATGAACACGTATGAACTAGTCGCATTTAATTAATAAACGACCATAGTAAATTAATTATTAAATTGTGCATGCATGCATGTCACTGCATGTTGATTATTTTGTGTGCATTATGTTGAATTGTATATGTTTTCTTGTATGTATGATCACGCGTAGAGGAACGTGCTCAAGAGGTTGCATACGAGGATTTCCAAACCCAAGACTTCGAAGCGCTTGAGCAACCCCATCCGCCGGAGCAAGGCAAGTGTCCTTGAAGCATATTGATCCTATTTTAAATTAAATGTTTTGTTTGCAAACTTGCATGCTTGTGTCAAATTGATGGGAATCCTATGGTAGGAAGTTTACTAGTTTTGTTTGACCACCCTTGTCACCTGGAATCATGGTAGAGAGTCGGGAAGGGTTTTTTACTTTTTGCTTCGCTTAATTAATTGGGATGGCAAACAACACTACAAAATTTAATTATGCATCAACGATATTCTGTTTAATGTGAACTGGTCAATACGATGGGTGATCTAAGCAAGCATGGTTATGTGGATGGGTTGGTCGTTATGGTGGTTTGCTTGCCTTAGATCTAAGGACCGGTTCATGCGAGAATATGCCAGGTCAACAGTGCCACCACAAGGCCAAGTATGGGTGCGGCGTAGCTGAATAATTAGGAGCGCTGCTAGTATTGTATGGACCATTGGATGGCGCGGGGAATGGGAGTCGAGGAGGACTGCCCTGGGATCCGCATGGCACACGAGGGGACCCGTGGGTGGGAGAATAGAGGTTCAAGCCTGCCGGTGAAACCTTAGTGGGCCCGTACATACTAGTAGTCCCTTTTGAAAGGCTATTTTGTGATCTCTTGGCCACACACCTACGGAAGTGTGAGATGGCGTAATGGAGGTTTCTTAGTCATCGAAAGGTGATAAAATCACAAACATGTGGGTAAAGTGGTACAACCTCTGCAGAGTGTTAAAAACTATCATGATAGCCGTGCTCCCGGTTATGAGCGCCTGGATGACCTACATGATTAGAGTTGGAAATTGGGATTTGGGATGGTTATGGATGGTTATGGTTTGGTAATGGTTATGGTTGGTTTATGGATTATGGTCATGGTTATGGAATTGAGTTATGGTAATTGGACATGGATGATGGTAATGTTGGTAATAATTGGATATTGTTTATACTTTGTTAATATGATGGGATTTATTTCACATAGACATAGTATAATGCTTTTCAAATGTTTTACTGTACTTTTCCGCACTTAGCCATTATTATTGTCGTCATTTGAATTAGCCACATGTCATACTTTCCACACTTGCTGAGTACGACATGTACTCACCCTTGCAATCCCCCCCAACAGCTACTGGAGACAATTGGGAGTACCCTGAGGATCACGAGGAGTACTAGGTTGCGTACCGCCGTCAATTGCCTGTGGATTGGAGTCGTGCTGTTTAGTTTATTTTCCGCTGCAAATTATTTAGAGTTATATTATTCGTGAACTATTGGATTATTGTAATAAAGTACTTATTTATTAGTTAAGACGTGGTTAAATTTTGTTTATCATTTGTGAATTATTCGTGTATGTGTGTTGAACATCCTGGGCACACATATGCGTTATGCTTGGTTCATATTCGGAACCGGGTGTCACAGTACCCGACAAAGTTTGACGGAATTCGTTCGTGTTCTTCGGGTGACGGTATCCAAAATCTTTACTGACACCTCGTGATAGCACAAATCATCTTGTAGGTCCAGTGTATCTCATACCACTTGTTCTTCTAAAACCCGTAAACATTTTCTTAGTTGGGATACGTGAAAGACATTGTGCACGCCTGACATCTCTTCGGGTAGCTGGATCTCATACGCCACGGAGCCTACTATTTTTAGTATAGAAAAGGGTCCAATATATCTTGGTGCCAACTTTCCACGTACTTGGAATCTGCGCGTGCCACAAATTGGAGACACTTTTAGGTACACGTGGTCCACGACTTCAAAGCTGAGCTCACACCTTCTCTTGTCCGCGTAACTTTTCTGGCGTGACTGAGCTGCCTTCAAATTTGCTCGGATCTCCGCTACCTTGTCTTCTGCTGCCACAATGAAGTCTGGTCGCTCTATAATACGGTCTCCCACCTCTGACCACATAAGCGGAGTCTGACACTTTCTTCCATAAAGAGCCTCAAATGGTGACATCTTAATATTAGACTGATAGTTGTTGTTATAAGAAAACTCAGCATACGGTAAACTATCTTCCCAGTCTTTACCATAGGTAAGAACGACCGCTCTCAACATGTCCTCTAAGATTTTATTGATCCTTTCTGTCTGGCCATCAGTCTAAGGGTGATACGCTGAGCTGAAATCCAACTTGGTTCCAAGTTCTTTCTGCACACTTCTCCAAAATCTTGATGTGAACTGGGTACCTCTATCCGAAACTATCCTTGAGGGTACTCCGTGTAGTTTCACAATACGGTCTATGTACAGCTTGGCTAGCTTGTCTCCATCGTAGGTGGTGCGCAGGGGAATAAAGTGTGCAACCTTGGTGAGACGGTCGACCAGTACCCACACTGATTCATTGCCATTCTTGGTCCTTGGTAACCCAGTGATGAAGTCCATCCCTACCTCATCCCATTTCCAGACAGGAATTAGTAAAGGTTGTAGTAGGCCGCTTGGCTTTTGATGCTCGTCCTTCACTCTCTGGCACACATCGCAACATGCTACAAATTTAGCTATGTCGCTCTTCATACCAATCCACCAATACTTTTGCTTAATATCCACATACATCTTGGTGGCTCCAGGGTGGATAGAGTACGCAGAGTTGTGGGCTTCGTCCATGATAGTGTTCCGATAGTGACCTTGTGAAGGTACACACAACCATTTCTTGAACCACAATATCCCATCTTTATCAACTCTAAAGTCTAGAGCTTTGCCTTCACCGGTATGTGCCTTGATCTCCATCAACTTTCCATCCTCATGTTGAGCCTTCTTGATTTGGTCATCCAGAACAGGGTGAACACTAAGGTTGTAGTTGTATGAGTGAGGTACCACACTTAGGTTCAATCTTCTCATCTCATCGCATAGTTGTGGTACTTGAGTCACTAAGTGATGGCAGTATGCCTTTCGACTGAGAGCGTCAGCTACCACATTTGCTTTACCCGGGTGGTAGTGGATTTCCAGGTCATAGTCCTTTATTAGCTGCAACCATCTCCTTTGCCTTAGGTTGAGGTCAGTCTGGGTAAAGATATACTTAAGACTCTTATGGTCCGTATAGATCTCACACTTGTTACCGATCAAGTAGTGCCTCCAAATCTTAAGGGCATGCACTACTGCTGCCGATTCCAAGTCATGAGTTGGGTAGTTTTGCTCATGTGGCCTTAACTGACGAGAGGCATAGGATACCACTCATCCTTCTTGCATTATCACACACCCTAGGCAATGTCTAGAAGCATCACAGTAAATGACAAAACTCTTGTGAATATCTGGTAGGACTAAGACTGGAGTTGTTGTGAGTCTCTCCTTCAATTCACAAAAACTCCACTCACATGCTTCAGCCCATACAAACTTCTTGTCCTTTCTGAGTAGCTCAGTTATGGGTCGGGCTAGCTTGGAAAATCCTTGGATGAACCTTCTATAATAGCCCGCCATACCAAGAAAACTACGGATCTCTGAGACCGATGTCGGTTGCTTCCAAGATGACACTGCTTTAACCTTCTCCGGGTCAACTGCAACTCCTTCAACTGTGAGAACATGTCCAAGGAAGATGACTTTTTGCAACCAAAATTCACACTTACTAAACTTGGCATAGAGTTGATGGCTCCTAAGTCGGTCCAAAACAACACGCAAGTGTTGCACGTGCTCTTCCTCACTTCGTGAATATACCAAGATGTCGTCAATGAAGACAACGACAAACTTATCCAACTATTGCATGAACACTCGGTTCATCAAGTTCATAAAGTAGGCGGGAGCATTGGTTAATCCAAAAGACACCACTGTGTACTCGTATTGTCCATAGCGAGTCACAAATGCTGTCTTGGGTATATCTTCGGGCTTAATCCTCACTTGATGATATCCGGACCTTAAATCAATCTTCGAAAAGAACTTGGCCCCCTTTAACTGGTCAAATATATCATCAATCCGAGGTAGAGGATACTTGTTCTTGATGGTCACTGCATTAAGAGCTCGATAATCTACGCAGATCCTCTTTGTCGGTACCCTAGAAACCGTACACCCCCTGAGGTTACAAAGATCTCGAAAGAAAGTCATCTACTTGGTTTGAAGACCCTTGGGGGCCCACATGTCAGACATAACCGTACCTGCTTCTCCAACATAGTTAATCCCTAGGTTGCCACGTGTACTACTAAACCGGAGCTACCGCCCAAAAGGGGGAAGCTCCGGGCCATGTACCGAAACGGCACCTCCGGACTTAACCCCAGACCGAGAGAAGCTCCGGACCTGACACATGTCAGGTAGCCACGGAGCTTTCTATTTCCCACAGCAAACTCCGGAGCTGCCACGTGTCCAATCATCGGATCTTCAGCTCCTAACCTCCGAAAGACCCCGCAACGGCTCCGGATCTTCAAAGGAGAGTACCCGATTAAGTGTCATTAATGCCATATTAATGACACTTAAACGGACGATCTTAACACCAGTAACGGTGCTGTCAAAGCCCGTTACAGGATCATTAAGAGAAATTAAACGTGTATCAACACTAGTAACCGCCGGGGCCACATGTCGGGCCAGGCTAACCTGTAACGGCCTGCCCTTGTACTATAAAAGGACAGACCGACAATACACATGGGGACACGCGCCTCATACGCTCATCACAAGATCATACTGCTAATACAACACCAACACCCCCGTGGAGTAGGGTATTACGCTCAGGCGACCCGAACCACGTAAATTCTTGTGTCCCCTGTGTCATTCCTTGTTCACCTTCTTGAATCTCCGCGCGCCCACACCGAACATCAAACTCCCCTATCACTTTAGTAGTATAGGGAGATCTGCCGGTTCTAAACCACCGACACTCTTGCTTCCATCCTTCTTCTCCACAAAGAGGACTAGTGCACCCCATGGTGATGCACTAGGCCTGATATATCCTTTCTCCTGTAGCTCATCCAACTGCTTCTTTAACTCTGCGAGTTCTGGGGCTGCCATCCTATAAGGCCTCTTAGTTATTGGGGCAGTTCCGGGGACTAGATCAATGGAAAACTCAACTTCCCTTTCTGGCGGCATGCCTGGTAATTCGCCAGGGAACACATCAGCATACTCCTTAATTACTGGCACTTCTTGGGGTGTTTCCGCCTTTAAGTGATTTATCTCCAGCTCATATAGGCTAGGCTTCACGTGACAGGTGACAGTCTTTCCTTCATGATTTGTTATTGTCACTACCCTCTGTGCACAAGCTATGCTCCCGTTGCACTTGGCTAACCAATCCATACCAAGGATCACATCTATCCCATGGGAGTCAAGCACTATTAGCTTAACCAATAACACTACCCCACTTAGGTTTAAAAGGATGTTGTTAACTCCTAAGCGATAGAGTATATAACCTCCCGGTGATCGGGTCATTAAGGGCCTCTTAAGGGCTACCGTAGATATATCATGTGTCTCTAGGAAGTGTGATGATATAAAGGAATGTGATGCACCAGAATCAAATAATACTGAAGCCAAAACTGACTGAACCAAGAACTCACCAAGCAGAACTCCTAGTGCTGCATCTGCCTCCTCAGTGTAGACATGGTTCACTGTAGCCTTTCCAAAGGATTGCTGGGTCCTTGATGGTGCTCCACGATTACCTCCAACTGGTTGCCTCGGTCCATTAACATAGTTGGATACGACGAATGGTGCTGGCTTGTTCTTGTAAGGGCAGTTGACAGCAATGTGGCCAGGCTCACAGCAGCTGAAGCAAATCCTCTGGTCACGTGTGTGACTGATTCCAGACTGCTGGGGACGGAAGGAGCCCTGAGGTTTAGTAGGCTGCACTGGTGGCTTGAAGGTAGTAGTTGGTGCCTTGTAGGATACACCACTTTGACTCATCTGCCTAGAATGAGTATGTTGGTGGGTCTTCTGCATAAAGTAAGCTAGTTGTTGAGTCCTCTGTCCTGAATAAGCAGATTGATTAGTCCTTTGAAACTTCGCCTGCTGGAACGCCTTATTTCCCTCAAATTTCCTTTTCTTTTCCTGCAGCTCATCCTCTATGTTCTTCTCTGTAGTGATAGCCTTGTTGACCATGGTACGGAAATCTGGATAGACAGATGCTTCCAGAAACTTCTTGATCTCAGTGTTTATACCACGAAGGAAGGCTTCCTGCTTCTTCTCTTCTGTATCAACCGCATGAGGGTCATAGCGGGATAATCCAGTGAACTTATGCAGATACTCTGTCACAGTCAGGCCCTTCTGCTTAAGGTTCATGAACTCTTTCTTCTTCATCTTAACAATGCTACTAGGGATGTGGTGCTCCCTAAATAACTTCACAAACTCATCCCAAATCATGGTCTTGGCGTCTGCATGCATCTCTCTGTAGCTGTGCCACGATGCTAAAGCAGGTCCTCTCAGCTGCTGGACCGCAAGTAGGACCTTATCCTGCTCATTAGCATGGACCACCTCAAGTTTCATCTCAATCTCTCTTAACCAGTCATCTGCCTCAATGGGGTCCTCAGATCCAGCAAACTTGGGTGGGTTCATCCTGTTGAAGTTCGCAATCTGGTGATTGTTTTGAGGTGCTGGCTGGCGGTTGTTGATGCCATTGTTGCTCGTAGTAGCAAGTGTGTTTGCCAGCATCTCGAGGAGTCGAGTCTGGCGGTCCAAAATGGCAGGCAGGTCATAGGCAGGTGCATGCGGGGCTGGCGGGACAGGTGCACTCTCCGTTGTCTCATGCTCGTGTAGTGCAGACGGTATCTCACGCGGTCCTTGTTCCGCCTCGTGTCCGTTCCTGACTCGGCTCGAGCGGCGAGACATCTGCGATGTGGAAAAGCATGGGGTTTTAGATTATATTTATTAGGGTATATTAATGTGAGTATTAATTAGTTTATAATTACTATTATTATTATCCGACTATTTTTATTTTTATTTTATTATTATCATTATTAACTTATGTATGTGTATATATATACACATATTAATTTAGTAATATATAAGTATATAATTTTATACCACATGAACCACACAAACATCAAAACACTGCAAGCAACACACCAAACATTCATTCATTCAAGCACACGGGTACATGGTACATTGGGCATGTCGTCCCTAAGTCCGTCCCCTTAAGGGTCACTCGGGACCTCTACCTAACTACTAGGCCCTACATCTTGGTCTTCGGGGTCTTTGTTGGTCCCTCGGGGTGATGTTGGAGGAGTGAGCGGTACAAGCTCACAAATCCTCCTTCGAGGGTTGGACAATGGGTACACTGGAGTTCCTCCCAACACAAGCGGTTCGGCCGTTTCACAAGCCTGACGATCCTTGCGCTTGGCCCGGTCTACGAGGTAGAAACCTCTGAGGAGCTGGCTATGGCGGTCGGCCTGCTCTATGAGGTTCTCCTCTGCCAAGGCGACACGACTTTCGGCGCCCGCAACGCGGTCCTCAGCCTGCGCTAAGGCTAGCTTAGCCTTTCGCCAATGCGTCTCCAAGGTCTCTGCACGCTTGATGAGGGTATTCACACGCTGGTTCAACTGGCCGCACATATCGTCTAGGCTTAATAAATAGCCTGACATGGCGACAACTGTGGGGTCATCTTCGGTGGATCCAAGGCTTTCAAGGTTGCGGATCCTGGCCATCCAAGCAGGACGACTACGACCCAATGGCAGGAAGTACTTCATGGGTGTAGAACCCAAGTGCCATTCGAACATGTGGCACAGATACTTCAGAGCTTTGCGGGCCACAAGTTGGCAAGTGTCTTTCATGAGACATCCAGTGGCGGTGACGTTCCATGGCTTCATCTCCAGGAACCTGAAAGTTGCCTAGAGGGGGGGGGGTGAATAGGCTAATTGACCTGAAATGACTTAATAAAACGAGATTAATACTCAGGGGGTGGACTAGTCCGGTCCAAGGGCGGACTAGTCCGGTCCACCTATAGGGAAAGACCTAAAAAGGGTTTATAACAAGTTTTAGTCCAATTATTGTGATGCAAAGTGTGTTAGAATAACTTAGTGAGCCTTAACAAGTTATATGGCAAGTATGAAGCTAAGAATCACAATGAAACACAAGTGATGAACAAAAACGATAATACAAACCCTAGAAGCAATGAACAATAAGTGAAAGCTAAGAACACAAGTGACACAAGGATTTTATCCCGAGGTTCGATCCCACGAAGGAACCTACGTCCCCGTTGAGGAGTCCACGAAGGACCGGGTTCAACAACCCTTCCCTCACCAAGTTTACCGCACGGGCCTAACTTGGTTCTCCACTATCACAAAGGGTGAATACAAGATTCGTTGGGGCTTCTCACAATCTGAGTCTCCCACCACAAATACAATCACAAATCACAAAGATTGACTCAAGCCACAGATCACAAATATTCACAAAGTGCAAGAGATCAAAACGAGAGCCAAAGAGCGCTGTTCTTCCTCTTCTTCACCTCACCAAACCCTAATCCACACAAGAATTAGTTTTAGAGGGAATGTAGGCAAGAAGGAGGCTTTTTGGAGGCTCAAGGTTGCTGTGGCGGCACTAGAGTTTCAACTTGCTCAAAGGTTGGTTGAAATGAACCGAGGGGTCCTCTATTTATAGAGGTTCCAAGCCCATACTGCTGACTTTAGCAGATGGGCGGACTAGTCCAGCCTACAGCCTGGACTAGTCCGGCCTAGGGGACCACTGACGTCCCTGACAACTGTTGCACCGTGCGGCAATTGTCACACTACCCGCCAAACTTCAAATTCAAACGGTCACTTCAACAACGGACTAGTCCGACCCTCATCGGACTAGTCCGATCTCACACAGAACCTTTTGTTCCGTGTGAAAACGGACTAGTCTGAAGACCACGTACTAGTCTAGCCCCCAGGGCAGACTAGTCTGTCCTTCCTAGACTTAGTCTCTGAAGAACCGACTCCTCTCAAACCCGGACTAGTCCGACCTCCAGGGCGGACTAGTCCGATCTCGGTCAGGACCTCTTGGTCTGGACAAAAATGGACAAGTCCGTGGTTTTGGGACTTAGTCCCCAAAACCTACTTCTCGACTACCCGGACTAGTCTGTCCCACTACAGACTAGTCTGAACTCAGTCAGACCCTTCTGGTCCGGCTGAAAACAGACTTGGCTAGCCAGGAGCGGACTAGTCCGGCCACCTACATGGACTAGTCCGGCCCTATTGCCAGACTGCTTCCAACTCTTTTCTCTCAATGGGTTTGAAAGCATCTAGGCCTCCATGAGGTATGGTTTCGGTGATTAATGACAACCATTGGATTTTACTAATGAATTTGTGGATGCAAGGTCTCCCATATCACTCATCACACTCAAATGAAATCTATATGAATATCATATACTGCTCATTGGATATAATTGGAGACTCCTAAACAATCATTCTATGAGATCAATCGATGTTTATGAAGATTAGAAGTAAAAGCTCGTATGTCAAAATTATTCAACCAAAGTTGACAACACTCAATGCTTGATAATCATCAGAAGAATATTTCCAACCAATGTCTAAGAGGTCAATCGAGCAAATTCCAAAAGAATCACTTAGAACAACTCAAAGCAAACAAAATCAACTCATCGGATCAACCGATGTTTCCAGAAAACAACACATCAGGCGAGTTGGTTTAGTAGAAGAAGAAGACCTCAAAACTAAGTACTCACCGGATCATCCGATGATGAAGGGAATGTTACATCGGTCCATCAGTACAGTAAGCAATCTCTCTGGACCAAGTTAACACCGGACCCTCCGATGTACAACTATAAACACATCGGTCAATCACTCCAGTAAGCATCAATTCTGAACCAAATCTGGATGAAGTGCCACCGGATCATCCGATGATGAGACAAGTGTAACATCGGTCTAACAACGGTCATATCTGACACAGTGACATCAGCTAATTTGGATTTGACTGATGATAACTGAAGGGGGAGCATCGTATCATCCGGTGTTCGCAGAACAGTGATGTCAGCCTACTTTTCCAACGACTATTTCGTGGAGGTTGACTATTTATACCCCTTCAACCAGTCTATTCAAAAAGTCTTGATAACCAGAGCTACTCTACACATTCTCAAGCATTCAAGACGTTGAGCTAACACTTCTAGATCATCTACACCACTTACACACCAAGAGATAGGCTAGAACTTGCTAGAGATAGTGCTTGTGTGCTTCCATTCTTGGTGATTGGAATCTCTAGTGTAGTGAGAGCTGTAAGGGAGTGTCCCTTGGTGATTGTATTGGAGAGAGCCTTCCGGAGCTTGCCAAGACAGTTGTGGAAGCCCGGAGGATCCAACTTGTACAAGGCTTGAGCTCCACCTTGTCGAGGTTGGCGAACGGAGAAGTATAGTGAAGATCCCTGGTCTTGGTGACTTGGGAGTGGCTATACCCTTTGGTGGGTGCCACAACGTGGATGTAGGAAGATCTTGACGATCTTGCCGAACCACGGGATAAATCTTCGTGCCTTCGTGTCTGCTCGGGAGTTTGCGCCTTCTTCCTCTCCCCTTACACTTGTGAATTTATATACCTCAAAGTTACTATTCACTTGAATGCATAGGTTGTTTGAAAAGAAGCCCAATTCACCCCCCTCTTGGGCATTCGATCCTTACAATTGGTATCAGAGCTAGGTTGCTCATTGGATCATTCTAGCTTCACCGCTAGAGAGCTAAAATGGCCAAGATTGGGGGTTTGGTTCCTATCTTCGAGAGCAAGAACTTTGCCTATTGGAAAGCACGCATGCGTGCTTATCTAGAGGCTATTGATCCCAAAGTATGGGAAGCGACCCATGCGGGGTTTGATGAGCACAATTATGTTGGTGATCAAATCAAGTGGGATGCTAAAGATAGAAACGCAATCTATGAATGCATTAGTCAAGATGTATTTGCTAGGATTGCTAGCAAAGAGAAAGCTTGTGAAATTTGGGCTTGCTTGATAGAAATTCATGAGGGTTCTTCTCGTGTCAAAGAACTAAAATAGCATATGCTTAAAGCCAAATATCATGAGTTCAAAATGTTACCTCATGAAAATGTCAATGAAATGTTTTCTTGCCTAAATGTGATTATTGAAGAAATTAATGCTCTTGATATTGCTTCTCTTGGCAAGGGACTCATCAACCGCAAGATTCTTATGCTCCTCCCTAAGCCAAAGTACAACATCATCAACTTCATGCTTCAAAAAGAATCTCTTGATCACATTGAAGTTTTGGAACTTATTGGAGAGATTCACGCTCATGAGATGAGTGTACTTGGGATGATGGAGCAATCATCTTCAAAGACAATTGCTCTAAAGGCCTCCACCAAGAAAACAAATCTCAAGAAAAAGAAAGTGGTTGAGCCTAGCTCAAGTGAAGAAGAGCAAGCATCAAGTGAAGATGACGATGATGAGCTTGCATTGATGATGAGAAAGTTCTCTCGCTTGAACTCCAAAATTACTAAGAAGGGATACACCTTTGATCCCAAGAAGAAAGCCTTTTTACCAAGGAGAAATGATAACAAGACTTGCTACAATAGTGGTGATCAAGGCCACATCTCCTATGATTGTCCAAAACCGGACAAGAGAAGATAAAACCACAAGGGCAAGCATCGCAAGCTTGAAGATAGTGAGGATGATGAAGAGGACAAGCCCAAACAAAGATCCTTTGGGAAGAAGAAACATGACAAGGGCAAGAAGGCAAAACTCTTCCCAAAGAAGAGGAAAGGTTCACAAAAGGTGTTCATGTGTGAGGCAAATGAATGGATCACCGACGAAGAATCAAGTGATGAAGAGAGTGAAGCAGAAGAAGAAAGTTTGGCCGGCCTTGCCATTGCCAACAATGATGACTCATCTCTTCATCCAACTCCTATGTGCCTCATGGCTAAAGGTAACACCAAGGTATGTGATGACTCTAGCGATGATGAGCTTTCCCCCGATGATTTAACTTCATTAATAAATGAATATAACACTATCATTAAGAGGTAAAAGAGTAAGGTTAAGGCTCTTGAAGAAACTCGTGTTAGGCTTGAGAGTACTAACCTCGGTTTGCTTGACAAGTATGAAAGCATACTTAAAGAGCATGACACGCTCAAATCCCATGTCAAGCAAATTGAGGAGGATAAGGCTCAAATCAAGCTAGATCATCATGAGCTTGACTTAGCCCATCAAGCACTCTTGGGAAAGCACAATGAGTTAATCCAAGAGCATCAAATACTTAACCTTGCTTATGAAGTGCTTGATCAAGAATTGAAAAATATAAAGAAACAAGCTCTTAATGATAAGGTATCCATTTCTCATGCCACTAATGTATTGCAAAAGTCTTTCCTTTGAAAGAGAATGCTAGGGAGAAGGACTTGTTGGAAGAAATTGAAAGTCTCCGCACTAGTGTGGCAAGACTATCAAAAGGAGAAGTCAAGCACAAGGAAATCCTCTTTCAACAAGCAAAGGTCCTCAACAAAAGAGGACTTGGATCCTTCCCAGTGCCTAACAAAGGAAAGGTGCCCTCATCAGAGCTTAGAACAAGCTTCATCGAGAAAGTTGGTTTCTATTGCCAACATTGTGAGGTCACCGGTCACCATACAAGGGAGTGTCCTCTTCCCAACCGACCTTCTCCAAAATTGCCTACTAACTACAAGTCTACTTTCAATGATCATTATTATCTCCTGAGTAAAGTAGACGGCAAAGTGAAGGCAAGGTTCATTGGCAAGGACATAAAGGGCATGAAGGGAAAGCTCCCCAAACAACTTTGGGTCCCAAAAACACTTGTATCACACATACAAGGACCTAAGTTGGCTTGGGTGCCTAAAGTCAAAAATTGAATTCATGTGTGTAGGTGAACTACAAAGCCGGAGGAAAGCATTGGGTACTCGATAGCGGGTGCACTCAACATACGACCGGCAATGATGGTATGTTCACCACCATAGAAAACCCCGACAATCATGAACAAGTCACCTTTGGTGATAACTCTAAGGGGAAGGTAATTGGGTTAGGTAAGATTGCTATTTCAAATGATTTATCTATTTCCAATGTATTGTACGTTAAGTCACTTAGTTTTAATTTACTCTCTATTGCACAATTATGTGATCTTGGACTAACGTGCACCTTTAGCAAAAATGATGTTGTTGTGACTAGTGAAACAAGCCAAGAACTAATATTCAAAGGATTTCAGCATGGACATCTCTACCTAGTAGACTTCACCAACAAGGATGCTAGCTTGACCACTTGTCTTTTCACTAAGACAAGTTTGGGTTGGCTATGGCATCGACGCATAGCACACATTGGAATGAGCAAGCTCAAGAAGTCATTGAAGCTTGGGATGGTGACCGGCGTGAAGGATGTCACATTTGAGAAGAACAAGCTTTGTAGCGCTTGTCAAGCCGAGAAGCAAGTTGCTTCACACCACCCGATGAAGACAATGGTGTCAACCTCCAAGCCACTTGAGCTACTCCACATGGACCTCTTCGGACTGTCCACATATCAAAGTCTTGGCGGTAACCTCTATTGTCTTGTTATAGTTGATGACTACTCTCGCTATGCTTGGACTCTGTTTCTAGGTGACAAGAGTGAAACTTCGGAAGTGTTCAATACCTTCGCCAATCGTGCTCAAAGGGAATCTCAACTTCCCATCATCAAGGTCCAGAGTGACAACGACACCGAATTTAAGAACTACAACATTGGGGAGTGGTGTGACCGTGAAGGCGTGAAGCATGAGTTTTCGGCCACATACACTCCTCAACAAAATGGTGTTGTTGAAAGGAAGAACAAGACTCTCATCACTCTTGCGCGAGCAATGCTTGATGACTATGGCACGTCCAAGAAGTTTTGGGCCGAAGCAATCAACACGGTGTGCCATGCCGCAAATCGGGTCTACCTACATCGACTACTTCAAAAGATCCCGTATGAACTTCTCATTGGGAGAAAGCCCAACATCTCCTATTTCTGAGTCTTCGGGTGCAAGTGTTACATCTACCGCAAGAAAAGGCTCGGTAAGTTTGAAAGAAGATGTGATGTTGGTATATTTCTTGGTTATGCATCAAACTCAAAAGCATATCGAGTATTCAACCAAACCTCCGATTTAGTTGAGGAAAGTTGTGATGTTGAGTTTGATAAAACTAATGGCTCCCAAGAGGAGAGTTTTGGTCATGATGAAATAGATGATGAGCCTCTACGAGAAGCTATGAAGAACATGACTATTGGAGACATCAAGCCTAAAGTTGAAGAGAGCCATGATCAAGGGGGGAGCTTCAAGTTCCAACATCAACACATCTATGGCGCCTCAAGTTGACGAAGAAGAGAAGGATGATCCATTGCCGACTCAAGATTCACAAGCCACACAACATCAAGAAGAAGAAGAAGTCCATGATCAAGTCCAACAACAAGAAGAGCAACACGCATCACCATCGCCAAGTGCTTCACAACCACTTATGAGGCATGGACGCATCTCCAAGGCGCATCCGATGGACCAAATTATTGGAAGTCCGTCAAGGGGAGTAAGTACATGTTCTCGCCATTTCGCTTCGTTTTGTGAGCACTATTCGTTTGTTTCATGTGTAGAACCCACTCACATTGAGGAAGCACTCCAAGATCCAAATTGGGTGATGGCCATGCAAGAAGAACTTAACAACTTCATCCGCAATGAAGTTTGGGTGTTGGAGGAGCGACCCAAGGACAAGAACGTCATCGGAACAAAGTGGGTGTACTGCAACAAACAAGACGAGAATGGCGTTGTGGTACACAACAAGGCAAGACTTGTGGCCAAGGGGTTCTCGCAAGTTGAAGGACTAGACTTTGGGGAGACATTTGCTCCGGTCGCCCGGCTAGAAGCCATCCGTATACTCCTTGCCTTTGCATCACATCATAACATAAGGATTTATCAAATGGATGTGAAAAGTGCCTTTCTTAATGGTTATATTAACGAGCTAGTCTATGTTGAACAAACTCCCAGGTTTGAAGATCCGAGGAATCCTAATCATGTGTTTAGGTTGCACAAGGCGCTCTACGGGCTCAAGCAAGCACCTAGGGCGTGGTATGAACGACTACGGGATTTCTTGATCATGCAAGGATTCAAGATCGGGAGGGTGGACACTACACTCTTCACCAAAGACATTGACGGAGAATTATTTATTTGTCAAATTTAGTTGATGATATTATTTTTGGTTCAACTAACGAAGCTCTTAGCCATGAGTTTGGCAAAATGATGTCTAGGGAATTCGAGATGTCGATGATTGGAGAGCTCAACTTCTTCCTTGGATTTCAAATCAAGCAACTTCAAGAGGGGACCTTCGTCTATCAAGAGAAGTATACCAAGGACCTATTGAAGAAATTTGAGATGGGAGATTGTAGCTCAAGATGCACTCCAATAGCAACAAATTGTCATCTCGACGCAGATAAGGACGGTAAACCCATTGATCAATCCAACTACCATTCTATGATTGGTTCATTGCTGTATCTTACCGCATCTAGGCTCGATATCATGTTTAGTGTATGCTTCTGTGCTCACTTTCAAGCGGCACCTAAAGAATCACATCGGAAGGCGGTCTTTAGGATACTTCGGTATCTTAAGCATACCCCTAGTGTGGGCTTGTGGTCCCCTAAAGGTGCAAAATTCCATCTCTTGGGTTACTCGGATTCGGACTTTACCGGATGCCGTGTGGATCGCAAGAGTACCTCTGGTGGGTGCCACTTGCTTGGGCGTTCCTTAGTATCTTGGTCTAGAAAGAAGCAAAATTCCGTCGCTTTGTCCACGGCAGAAGCGGAATATATTGCGGCCGGTGCATGTTGTGCCCAAATTCTTTATATGAAGCAAACCCTTTTGGACTTTGGTATTAAACTTGGTTGTGTGCCTCTCCTTTGTGACAATGAAAGTGCGGTTGAGATAGCTAAAAACCCCGATCAACACTCCCGCACTAAGCACAATTATATTCGCCATCATTTCTTAAGGGACCATGAAGCTAAGGGAGACATCTCATTGCGAGGTGTTAGGTCTGAAGAACAATTGGCGGATATCTTCACTAAACCACTTGATGAGAAAACCTTTTCTAGACTAAGAAGTGAATTAAATGTGCTAGATGCATCGAACGTCATGTAAATTGCCATGATCATATAAGAATGCATCTCATATAGGTCTTGTCTAACTTTCAAAGGATAGGGGTGAGCAAGGGTTAGCTTGGGATGGAGGTTCTTTTGGGTTTTCCCAAGGCTTGGAGAGTGGCTCTCCCTGAAGAAGCCTTTGAAAGGTTCAAATTTGGCAAGATAGGTTTATTGTATGTCTTGCATGATGCCTGCCATATAGACTTGCACTCATATTTAAATTTCTTGCATTATAAATTGTTTGGCATTGCATACGGTAGATTGTCACAAAGGGGAACCCACTTCATGAGAAAGAGACTTGTTTGAAATGCAATATCTCAACTCATATGATGTGGAAAGAACAAAATGTTAGGTGCGTTAATGCCTAAAGGAACATGCTTTGAAGATACAGAAGTCTTCATCCTCTAGCTCACAAAGCATGGGCCTTACATTTTATTTGGATTTATTCCTTATTTTCTTCGGTGTTCTATTTGCTTTAGGGCTTAGCCAAGTTATTGGCAATTAGTATTTTGAGGGTTAAGGGGTTGCCCAAAAAGTCCTAAGACATGTGTTTCTTCGTGTTTGTTTGTTTGAGTCAAAGGACATATATGGGATGTTGCTGTTTTGTAGGCATCGGATTATCCGATGCATAGGCCAGAAGCTCATCGGATTAGTTTGTGTTCAAATGCCAAGGGTCAATTCAGTCAGTAAGACAAATCAACCGACGAGTTCATTCTGAGAAACACCGGTGCATCCGATGTGCACATTTCTAGAGTTGTACTAAATTCCACCGATGCAAATCCTTTCCACGTCGGACCATCCGGTGTCAATGGTACCTTTTGGAATACCCTTACTGTGCCATTCGACCGATGTTCCTATCATCTAACGTCGGTTCATCCGGTGTTAAAATTTGAGCTAGGGTTCGAGCCCCGCCTATTTAGCGCCTCTTCGCCTTCGTCTTTCTCTCTCCCCAACTCTCTCACCGCCACCGACACCCTCACCTCCGCCGCCGCCGCTCCCTCGCCCTGCCGCCACCCTCCGGCCGCTGTTGTCCTCCAGCCGCCGTCGCCCTCCGAGCCGCCGCCGCTGCCGCCTCCAGCCGCCGCCGCCGCTCACCCTATGCCCCACGCAGCACCACTCCACGCCGCGCCGCCGCCTCACGCCCGACCGCCGTCCTCCCCATAGCGCCGCCGCCGCCTCCCACGCACCACTGCCGCCGCCCCAAGCATAGCCACCGCCGCCCTCTGCGCCGCCGTGGTGCTTCTCCCCTTACGGTCACCGTCGCTTCACCACTAGGGTTCCCGGCCTCGACGACCTTTGCATCGCCGTCCCCGAGCTCGCTTGTCCCGTGTGCTCATCCTCATCGTCGTCATGGGCTGTGACAAGAAGGGAAAGGGCAAGGCTATCGAGGAGCCGGCCGCCAAAAAGCAGAAGCTGTCGAAGGAGACAAAGAAAGCCCTAATGGACGCTCGCGTCGCCGAGGAGCGAGAGCGTGTCCGAGGAGGATCGTTGAGGATCCGTGAGGCCCGTCAGAGGCAGCCTCCCGTGCCAGAGGAGTCCGAGGAAGAGGAGGAGCCCGAAGTGCCGCTTGTTCGCCAGCGCTCAGCCAGGACCCGCGGGGGGTCATCAAGCTGCAGCCCCAAGACCGAGACCGTCAGCTGCTGACCTTCGAGAGGATAGGGCGGCCCAGAGAGCCGTCTATGAGATGGACACCAACGTTCGTGTCGCTGAGGGTGTCTGCCTGACCGATTACCAGAAGATGAAGGCCAAGCAGCTCAGAAAGCTCAGATGGAGCATTTTACTTGAGGAGTGGTTCCCACATCCCAGAGAGTCACTCGTGGACAGCCGTTTTTGGACCTTGACATAGGCGTAACTGTACGAGACCTACATACATCGGGGCCATAAGCTCTTCCAGCATAATTTCCTGGATTGGGATCAGCTTGCACTGGCAGCCGAGACGGAGATGCGCCCTTACTTTGAGAGGTATAGAGGGCTTGTGGAGATGATGTCCTACGAGAGGAGTGCCTACGTGGAGGATTGGGTCCGAGTATTCTATGCCACACTCTACGTCTCTGAGGGCCGCAGATCCATAGATTTCATGTTCATGGGCCAGCATCATCACTTGACCAGGCAGACTTTGGGACAACTGCTAGGAGTGGATCTCCATGACACTTGCCTGCACGAGAGGGTGTATGGACAGGCTGACCCACCGAGGAGGCCACTCACTAGAGGAGTGGCACCACCACTTGAGGAGATACGCTCATTGTTTGCTCAACCTTTCTCTCCAGACCAGCTGAGGGTACTGGCACTACTCACTCCAGCTGCGCGCACTGTGCATCTTTCCTTGCGCCGCACACTTTTGCCGAGGTCCGGATATCTTGAGGGGTTCACCAGCTTACGGCAGACTCTCCTGTTCTATGTCATGAACGGGATGGAGTTCGACATTGTGGACATCCTCATATGTGAGATGAAGGACGTAATCACTGATGGAGTTGGGATGATGAGGTAGCTCATATTTGGTCACTGGATCAATTACTTGCTCTACATGGTAGCTCCAGAGGGGTCCGCCGTGCGTGACAGTCTCATCGACAAGAGCGTCACACGGTTCAGTCACTACCGTGCTCCAGCTCATGGAGACTGCCGCCTTGGCCGTCCTGTTGAGCGTTAGGTCCGTGCTCGTCTATCCGAGGAAGACTGGTCAGACCTGGAGAAGGAAGACGAGAGACTAGCACAGGAAGAGGCTCAGGGTGAGGACCTTCAGTATATTTGGTCTGAGAGTGACACCAGCAACAGTGTCGAGGAGTACTTCCTGCCTCCTCCCTCACCCAGGCAGCACGACGCGGAGGCTGGAGGCTCGACTGTGCCACCTCCTACTCCACCTCCCGTATCAGAGGCACATGTCTCTCAACCATCTGAGCTTACCTCCCTACTTCAGCAGATGGTTGAGCAGCAGCGCCTGGACCAGCTTGCAGCTAAGCAGGCCCGAGCTGAGCAGGCTACGCGTCTCTTAGAGCTCCAGCAGCAGCAACAGGAGATGCAGCGACAGATCGCCCGTGAGAGGCGAGAGGACATCGACAGGCTGACTGGGCTAATTGATCAGATGCACCAGCGCTCCCTCGACCAGCAGCAGCAGACGCAGCAGGCGATGATGGGCATCCTGGGGTTGATCACCAACCTCTACACGTAGACCGGGATTGCACTGCCGTTGCAGCTTCCAGGCCTATCTCCCGGTCCACCTGTTCTGGCTCCAGCTTCAACACCAGTGCCGACCATGCCGATCCCGACGATCAACATGTCCTCACTGCTTGCTCCAAGTGCTCCTATCCACTCTCCTTGTCGGCTACGATGCTTTTCCAGCAGACGCCAGCATCCGTTGTCAGTGCCCCTCTTCCCGCAGTCCAGTCTCAGCAGGCACCGACAGCGGCTCCTACAGCTCCCGTCACTGCTACTCCAGCTTCGGCAACAGCAGGCAGCAGCTCCGACGACAGCACCCCCGACGGTGACCAGTTCGTCATCGCTCCGAGCGCTCAGGATCCTTAGGCACTTGCCTTCCTTTTTGATGTCTTGATGACAAAGGGGGAGAAGAGTCAGGGGGAGTCTAGCTTAGCCTCAGGGGGAGTACTACCTGTAGGGGGAGTCTACCTTTTTGGAGTTTTTGGAGTCCTTTTGTAATTTGATGATTTGCTACTTCTTTGCTTTTCATTGAGTATTCTTGTGACTCTTAATTCTCTCATATGGTATTGATCGTTAAGCTTTCAAGTTATTAATCTCTTTTGAATCTTCAAGTTTAATGTGCCATATCTTGTACTCATTGCATATCTTCTTGAGTATCGTATTGTCAAATTCATTACTATTATGCTTCACTTGTTGTGTTGTCATCAATCACCAAAAAGGGGGAGATTGAAAGCATCTAGGCCCCAATGAGGTATGATTTCGGTGATTAATGACAACCATTGGATTTTACTAATGAATTTGTGGATGCAAGGTCTCCCATATCACTCATCACACTCAAATGAAATCTATATGAATATCATCTATTGCTCATTGGATATAATTGGAGACTCCTAAACAATCATTCTATGAGATCAATCGATGTCTATGAAGATTAGAAGTAAAAGCTCGTATGTCAAAATTATTCAACCAAAGTTGACAACACTCAATGCCTGATAATCATCAGAAGAATATTTCCAACCAATGTCTAAGAGGTCAATCGAGCAAATTCTAAAAGAATCACTTAGAACAACTCGAAGCAAACAAAATCAACTCACCGGATCAACCGATGTTTCCAGAAAACAACACATCGGTCGAGTTGGTTTAGTAGAAGAAGAAGACCTCAGAACTAAGTACTCACCAGATCATCCGATGATGAAGGGAATGTTACATCGGTCCATCAGTACAGTAAGCAATCTCTTTGGACCAAGTGTAACACCGGACCTGTGACGCCCGGTTCCGAAAATTGAACCAAGCTAACGCATATGTGTGCCCAGGATGTTCAACACACATACACGAGTGATTCACAAATGATAAACAGATAATTACCACAGCTCAAATTATTAAATAAGTACTCTTATTACATATTTCATTAAATCCTCAAATACAAGCTCTAATGAATATTAATGACAAGTTCAACTAATGCAGCGGAAATAAACTAATTAGGCAACTAAGCAAACTAAGCATAAGGGATAGCGCAGCTCCATGCAACACCACAGGCAAAGTTGACGGTAGACACGGCCTAGATCTCCACATTATCGCCATTAAACTCACAATTCTGACCTGCAACTGTTGGGTGGGGGATTGCAAGAGTGAGTACATGTCGTACTCAGCAAGTGTGGAAAGTATGACATGTGGCTTATTCAAATGACGAATGTAATAATGGCTAAGTGCTGAAAAGTACAGTAAAACATTTGAAAAGCAATATATGTATTATGTGTATGTAAACCCATCATTAACCATGTAACCATAATAATACCAGTCCATAATTCACCATTACCAATAACCATAATCGATGTCATAAACCATAATTCCATCTCATAACCATAACCATGATCATAATATCAACCATAACCATTATCAAACCATAACCATCCCAAATCCCAATTTCCAACTCTAATCATGTAGGTCATCCAGGCGCTCATAACCGGGAGCACGGCTATCATGATAGTTTTAATTAACTCTGCAGAGTTTGTACCACTTTACCCACGTGTTTGTGATTTCATCACCCATCGGCGACTAAAGAACCTCCCTTATGCCAATTACACTTCCTTCGGTGTATGGCCAAGAGATCACAAAATAGCCTTTACAAAGGGATTACTAGCCTATTCAGACCCCACTGAGGTTTCACCGGTGGCGATGCCTCCAACTGAGCACATCTTCAACCAAGGGCCCCCTCTTGAGCCATTCGGATCCCAGGGTAGTCCCACCAATCATCAACAAACCCAATCCGACTACCCCTTCCCCGAGCATCCACAATGGTCCAAACAGCACTAGCAAAGCCCTAATTAATCAGCTACGCCGCACCCATACTTGGCCTCGTGGTGGCACTGTAGTCCTGGCATATTCTCGCATGAACCGGTCCTTAGATCTAAAGCAAGCAAACCACCATAACATCCAACCCATCCACATACCAGGCTTGCTTAGATCACCCATCGTATTGACCAATTCACATTAACCAGAATATCATTAATACATAATTAAATTTGTAGTGTTGTTTTTCCATCCCAATTAATTAAGCGAAGCAAAAAGGTAAAAACCCTTCCCGACTCTCTACCATAAATTCCAGGTGACAAGGGTGGTTTAACAAATCTAGTAAACTTCCTACCATAGGATTCCCATCAATTTGACACAGCATGCAGTTTTGCAAACAAAACATTTATTTTAAAACAGGATCAATATGCTTCAAGGACACTTGCCTTGCTCCGGCGGATGGGGTTGCTCAACCGCTTCGAAATCTTGATTCTAAAAATCCTCGTACACGATCTCTTGAGCACTTCCCTCTACTCGTGATCACACATACAAGAAAATACATACAATTCAACATGATGCACACGTATTAATCAACATGCGATGACATGCATGCATGCAAGGTACAACAATTAATTAACTACGGTTGTCTATTAATTAGATACAACTAGTTCATACGTGTTCATATGAGTTTACGGGGATTTTAACGTGGATTAATGCTGCTGAAAATAAAATTATGGTGCAACTAAAATCAATTCACGCCTATTAGATTCAATATGATCGCAAAAATTTGCATCGAGAACATGTCCTACCGTAGATCTGACGGCCTGATGATCGTGGAATAAGTACGACGCGTAGACGAAATAGACGGTGCAGCAGTCCTTCGGCGGCACGACGACGGCGGCGCGATGTCGGCGACGATCTCCGGCGAACGGTGGTGCCCTCCTCTTTTTCTCCCTCTTCTCCCCCTTCTTTTTCTCTTTTTTTCTTCCCTGGGCGCAGCCTTCTGGACCTTGGTTCCGGCGGCTTTTTCTTCTCTGCTGGCGACTGCTGGTTCGTGGGGAAAAAGTCTAGGGACCTCGGTTCTTTTTATAGGGGCGGCGGGAGTCATTGGTATCCGGCTCGGTTGGGAGTCACGCGGGCACCGGGAATCGCGGCAGGGCGTTCGCGGGAGACGTATGGCGGCGGGAGACCGAGCGCTCGCGGAAAAAATCGCGGAGAGGGGCTGAGTCGGACCGGGCGGGACGCGTACGGCGCGCATGCGGCTCGGCGCGCGGTACAGCGGTCGTGCCCGGGAATCGGGGGGCCCAGGCGCGCTGCTCGCGGTGGGAGGCGGGAGGGCGGCGCGGGGGCCAAGGAGGCGGGGTGGGCCAGGCGGCGGGGCTGGGGTCGGACGCGCACGGCGCCCGGGAGCCGAGGCGCGTGCCTCTGGCGCGGGCGGGGCCCAACGGCAGGCGGGGTGGGTTCCGCACTGGGGCGTGGTGCGTGGAGGCGGGGGCTGGGCAGGGGCCTACGGCGGCGCGGGGTCAGCGCCTCGGGGCGCGCGGCGGGAGGCGGCGGGTGGGGCCGGTCGCGTGGCGGCGGGGAGCGGGGCCCGAGGCGGCTCGCGGCGTGCGGGCGTGGCCGGCTGGCGGTTCGGCCGCTGGCCGGCGGTCCCTTTTTCGTTTTTTTTCTCTATTTTTTTTTCTTCTTTTTTTTTTGAAACATATTACTGTTTTTTTTATATTATTTATTTATCTTATTTATTTTATTCATTTATTATTATATATATATTTATTATCATATAATCCATTATTTTATATTTATATTTTTTATTTTACTTTTCTTTTTATACTTCCTTTTATAATTTATTATATATATATTTTTTATATATATATTATTATTCATATTATATATTTATTATTTATTATTTTTATAACATATATTATTAATATTAATATTTTATCTATTTTTATGTATTGTTATATATTATTTATATATCTACTTATATATATTTTTATTATTATTTTTATACTTATTTCTCATTACAAGTTTTAGGTAATAATTATTATTTTTTTTCTTCTTTTGCTGCATACATTTATATATATATGCTCCATCTCTTATGTTTTATTATAATTCTTTTATCCTACTAATGTTTAATGCATGATCATGTATGCAATGCAGGATGGAAAAATTTAGGGTGTTACAATTCTACCCCCTTAAAGTGAATCTCGCCCTCGAGATTCGATAGCGTGGAGAAAAGGTGAGGGAATTCTGCCTTCAGGTCTTCTTCACGTTCCTATGTAGCTTCGGTTTCCGTATGGTGTTTGTTTTGCACTTTGCACCAACGGATTCTCTTATTCCTTGTGAATCCAAAACAATGAGGTTGGCGGAGAAGTCTACCCCCCTTATTCTAAGCCTTACTTTTGGACATACTATATTTATCCTCATCTCTCCTCCAGGAGACTTAACCAATAGGGTAAACTTCATATGAGAGATGGGAAAACTATACTTGACAACATACTTCGATGCAATGAATGAATGTGATGCTCCAGAATCAAATAACATAGTCGCGGGGTTGAAGTTGGCGAGAAACATACCAATGACCACGTCATTCGCTTGTTGAGCATCCTCCGTGGAGACATGGTTCACGTTGCCACGAGAAAAATTTTGCTGTCCACGGCTTCCTTGTGGCTGTACTCCATTAGGTCTTGGGTTTTGCCTCGGCGCATTGCTTCTTTGACCAAGGCCTGACTTAGGACATTGATTCGCAAAGTGTCCAGCTTCTCCACAAGTATAGCACCTCTTGACCCCACTAGAATTATTAGGACGAGCTTGGTTTTGAGCATTGGTTCCAGGAAAATCAGCACGAGACGCATAAGACATTGCTTGCATATCAGGGCGCTGCTGCACAAACTGAGTTGGGTGTGGTGCATATCCAGGGCGCTGAGCAGGAATAGGGGAGATGTAATGGGGTGCATTGGGTGGTGCAAGGCGAGGGCGCACACTACTTCCTTGTTGCTGTCCTTGATACGGCGCCTTTCTCTTGATTTCTTGCTCCATCTCACGGATCTTGTTCTCAACTACAATTGCTTTGTCTACAAGTTTCTGGAAATTGGCATAATCGCAGTTGAGTAGTTGCACTTGTATCTCATTGTTGAGGCCTCTCATGAACAAATATTGCTTCCGGCTGTCCCGACTAACATCCTCAGGCGCATACCTTGAGAGTTGAGTGAATTTATTGAGATATTCACTCACGCTTGATCTTCCTTGCCTTAAATTCTCGAATTCTTGTCTCTTCAGGATCATAACACCTTCCGGCACATAATGAGAATGGAAGTTCTCCTTGAATTCCGCCCAGGTGATCCTCTCTTGATTCTCATGAGCATTGCATAGTGAATCCCACCAATCGGCGGCTGCTCCAACGAGTTGATGAGAAGCAAATAGGACCTTCTCTCGGTCACTGCATTGGACAATAGCAAGTTTCTTCTCCACGGACTTGAGCCAATCATCAGCGTCCATAGGGTCAGCAGCTTGAGCAAAGGTTGGCGGCCTAGTCCTCATAAACTCTCCCAATCGGTCATGAGGAGGCGGGGGTGGCGGTGGAGGCATGTGGGGCTGATTGTTGATATTGCCAGCCTGCAGCTGTCCCATGGTCTGTATCATGGTCTGCATGAGATTGTTTTTCATAGCCAAGAGTTGTTCAATGTTGATAGCTCCATGAGCAGGTCCTTGTCCATTGTTGTTCCGAGGTTCTCCATTGTTCTCCTCCTCATCATTGGCATCCCTCTGGTTGCGAGTCCTCACCATCTAGAGAAAAGCAATAGGTAAGAATTTAGAAACGTCCCCAACTATATGCATCAAGGTATATGAAGCTAACTAACTAGCTATACTAGCCTAGGTGGACATGGTAATGCTAAAGCATCCCAAAATCCTCTATTAAGCACACAATCAAACAATATATATAGCAAACAGCACACTTAAGCAAAAACACATCGATTCCTGAGTGCTCCTATGTGCTCTAGAGTGTCCATTCTATCTAGGCCGCGTCCTACGGTCAACCTGTGGCTCTGATACCAATTTGTGACGCCCGGTTCCGAAAATTGAACCAAGCTAACGCATATGTGTGCCCAGGATGTTCAACACACATACACGAGTGATTCACAAATGATAAACAGATAATTACCACATCTCAAATTATTAAATAAGTACTCTTATTACATATTTCATTAAATCCTCAAATACAAGCTCTAATGAATATTAATGACAAGTTCAACTAATGCAGCGGAAATAAACTAATTAGGCAACTAAGCAAACTAAGCATAAGGGATAGCGCAGCTCCATGCAACACCACAGGCAAAGTTGACGGTAGACACGGCCTAGATCTCCACATTATCGCCATTAAACTCACAATTCTGACCTGCAACTGTTGGGTGGGGGATTGCAAGAGTGAGTACATGTCGTACTCAGTAAGTGTGGAAAGTATGACATGTGGCTTATTCAAATGACGAATGTAATAATGGCTAAGTGCTGAAAAGTACAGTAAAACATTTGAAAAGCAATATATGTATTATGTGTATGTAAACCCATCATTAACCATGTAACCATAATAATACCAGTCCATAATTCACCATTACCAATAACCATAATCGATGTCATAAACCATAATTCCATCTCATAACCATAACCATAATCATAAAATCAACCATAACCATTATCAAACCATAACCATCCCAAATCCCAATTTCCAACTCTAATCATGTAGGTCATCCAGGCGCTCATAACCGGGAGCACGACTATCATGATAGTTTTAATTAACTCTGCAGAGTTTGTACCACTTTACCCACGTGTTTGTGATTTCATCACCCGTCGGCGACTAAAGAACCTCCCTTATGCCAATTACACTTCCTTCGGTGTATGGCCAAGAGATCACAAAATAGCCTTTACAAAGGGATTACTAGCCTATTCAGACCCCACTGAGGTTTCACCGGTGGCGATGCCTCCAACTGAGCACATCTTCAACCAAGGGCCCCCTCTTGAGCCATTCGGATCCCAGGGTAGTCCCACCAATCATCAACAAACCCAATCCGACTACCCCTTCCCCGAGCATCCACAATGGTCCAAACAGCACTAGCAAAGCCCTAATTAATCAGCTACGCCGCACCCATACTTGGCCTCGTGGTGGCACTGTAGTCCTGGCATATTCTCGCATGAACCGGTCCTTAGATCTAAAGCAAGCAAACCACCATAACATCCAACCCATCCACATACCAGGCTTGCTTAGATCACCCATCGTATTGACCAATTCACATTAACCAGAATATCATTAATACATAATTAAATTTGTAGTGTTGTTTTTCCATCCCAATTAATTAAGCGAAGCAAAAAGGTAAAAACCCTTCCCGACTCTCTACCATAAATTCCAGGTGACAAGGGTGGTTTAACAAATCTAGTAAACTTCCTACCATAGGATTCCCATCAATTTGACACAGCATGCAGTTTTGCAAACAAAACATTTATTTTAAAACAGGATCAATATGCTTCAAGGACACTTGCCTTGCTCCGGCGGATGGGGTTGCTCAACCGCTTCGAAATCTTGATTCTGAAAATCCTCGTACACGATCTCTTGAGCACTTCCCTCTACTCGTGATCACACATACAAGAAAATACATACAATTCAACATGATGCACACGTATTAATCAACATGCGATGACATGCATGCATGCAAGGTACAACAATTAATTAACTACGGTTGTCTATTAATTAGATACAACTAGTTCATACGTGTTCATATGAGTTTACGAGGATTTTAACGTGGATTAATGCTGCTGAAAATAAAATTATGGTGCAACTAAAATCAATTCACGCCTATTAGATTCAATATGATCGCAAAAATTTGCATCGGGAACATGTCCTACTGTAGATCTGACGGCCTGATGATCGTGGAATAAATGCGACGCATAGACGAAATAGACGGTGCAACAGTCCTTCGGCGGCACGACGACGGCGGCACAATGTTGGCGACGATCTCCGGCGAACGGTGGTGCCCTCCTCTTTTTCTCCCTCTTCTCCCCCTTCTTTTTCTCTTTTTTTCTTCCCTGGGCGCAGCCTTCTGGACCTTGGTTCCGGCGGCTTTTTCTTCTCTGCTGGCGGCTGCTGGTTCGTGGGGAAAAAGTCTAGGGACCTCGGTTCTTTTTATAGGGGCGGCGGGAGTCATCGGTATCCGGCTCGGTTGGGAGTCACGCGGGCACCGGGAATCGCGGTAGGGCGTTGGCGGGAGACGTATGGCGGCGGGAGACCGAGCGCTCGCGGAAAAAATCGCGGAGAGGGGCTGAGTCGGACCGGGCGGGACGCGTACGGCGCGCATGCGGCTCGGCGCGCGGTACAGCGGTCGCGCCCGGGAATCAGGGGGCCCAGGCACGCTGCTCGCGGTGGGAGGCGGGAGGGCGGCGCGGGGGCCAAGGAGGCGGGGTGGGCCAGGCGGCGGGGCTGGGGTCGGACGCGCGCGGCGCCCGGGAGCCGAGGCGCGTGCCTCTGGCGCGGGCGGGGCCCAGCGGCAGGCGGGGTGGGTTCCGCACTGGGGCATGGTGCGTGGAGGCGGGGGCTGGGCGGGGGCCTACGGCGGCGCGGGGTCAGCGCCTCGGGGCGCGCGGCGGGAGGCGGCGGGTGGGGCCGGTCGCGTGGCGGCGGGGAGCGGGGCCCGAGGCGGCTCGCGGCGTGCGGGCGTGGCCGGCTGGCGGTTCGGCCGCTGGCCGGCGGTCCCTTTTTCGTTTTTTTTTTCTCTATTTTTTTTTCTTCTTTTTTTTTTTGAAACATATTACTGTTTTTTTATATTATTTATTTATCTTATTTATTTTATTCATTTATTATTATATATATATTTATTATCATATAATCCATTATTTTATATTTATATTTTTTTATTTTACTTTTCTTTTTATACTTCCTTTTATAATTTATTATATATATATTTTTTTATATATATATTATTATTCATATTATATATTTATTATTTATTATTTTTATAACATATATTATTAATATTAATATTTTATCTATTTTTATGTATTGTTATATATTATTTATATATCTACTTATATATATTTTTATTATTATTTTTATACTTATTTCTCATTACAAGTTTTAGGTAATAATTATTATTTTTTTTTCTTCTTTTGCTGCATACATTTATATATATATGCTCCATCTCTTATGTTTTATTATAATTCTTTTATCCTACTAATGTTTAATGCATGATCATGTATGCAATGCAGGATGGAAAAATTTAGGGTGTTACAGGACCCTCCGATGTACAACTATAAACATATCGGTCAATCACTCCAGTAAGCATCAATTCTGAACCAAATCTGGATGAAGTGCTACCGGATCATCCGATGATGAGACAAGTGTAACATCGGTCTAACAACGGTCATATCTGACACACTGACATCAGCTAATTTGGATTTGACCGATGATAACTGAAGGGGGAGCATCAGATCATCCGGTGTTCGCAGAACAGTGATGTCAGCCTACTTTTCCAACGGATATTTCGTGGAGGATGGCTATTTATACCCCTTCAACCAGTCTATTCAAAAAGTCTTGATAACCAGAGCTACTCTACACATTCTCAAGCATTCAAGACGTTGAGCTAACACTTCTAGATCATCTACACCACTTACACACCAAGAGATAGGCTAGAACTTGCTAGAGATAGTGCTTGTGTGCTTCCATTCTTGGTGATTGGAATCTCTAGTGTAGTGAGAGATGTAAGGGAGTGTCCCTTGGTGATTGTATTGGAGAGAGCCTTCCGGAGCTTGCCAAGACAGCTGTGGATGCCCGGAGGATCCAACTTGTACAAGGCTTGAGCTCCACCTTACCGAGGTTGGCGAACGGAGAAGTACAGTGAAGATCCCTGGTCTTGGTGACTTGGGAGTGGCTATACCCTTTGGTGGGTGCCACAACGTGGATGTAGGAAGATCTTGACGATCTTGCCGAACCACGGAATAAATCTTCGTGCCTTCGTGTCTCCTCGGGAGTTTGCGCCTTCTTCCTCTCCCCTTACACTTGTGCATTTCAAAGTTACTATTCACTTGAATGCATAGGTTGTTTGCATAGGGAATTGGGCTTTTAGTAATCAAGTTTTATTATTTTAATTTTTGAAAAGAAGCCCAATTCACCCCCCTCTTGGGCATTCGATCCTTACAGGGTTTGACCTCTAAACCGCTTGAGCTCCCAACTTGATCTCAATGCACTTTACACACACATCCTCACACATATTTGGCTAGTCTAAACTTGACACGCTATAAACCCTAGTTTCTCCTTTTCGAGTTGACATCGCCGTTTTTATCCTTTTCCCTTTTGAGGGATTGTGCTTCCACTTGAGTTCACACCTGTGCTTAAGATCACTGAGCTCATTAGTCACTTAATTGTCGTCATCAATCATCCAAAACCCACGGGGATCCTAGATGCACTTTCAATCTCCCCTTTTTGATGATTGATGACAACACATTAAGTATTCACATATAAGAGTATAAATTTGTGGTTTTCATAACGTGCGGGTGTATGAGTGACTCCCCCTCAATGAATGCATCATAAAATAGAGATTGAGGAAGTCCTTCATACATGCACACGTTATGGTTGGGTGCCTACGTGTTGTGCTCAACAATTTGTGACAAGACATAATAAATATGAAGATGATTGAGAGATAGACATTCAAAGCATCATATTGATATTAAACAAACAAAGGCATAGTCTTGCACAAATTTAAACAGCCGACATGACATAAATATTACAATAAGAAGTGCAACATGTCCAATGATCCAAAATAAAGGGATACAACTAATTACCCTCCTTTCTAACTCTCCCCCGTCTAACTCCCATCTAACTCTCCCCCTTTGGCATCAAGACACCAAAAAGGAAAAGAAGAGGGGAACTACGAATCCTATCCACCTAGTCGTTGCCGTCCTCACTATCATCGGCCCCAGCGTCTCAGTCGCTCTCCGTGGCCTCCGGGTCCTCGTGGTCGTCGGAGGCACGAGCCGAAGGAGCTGCCATGGAAGAGCTCCCGTCCTCTTGGAGCTGGGCGAGCTCGTCGGCGGTGAAGTCGGGGAAGGGAGTGATCTCCCCGTCGCTCGCCTCCGGAGAAGACATAGGAACCTCCAGCTTGTCACACACCGCCTTGAGGTACTTCTCTTGGCGCTTGTGTGCCCTCTGGTTCTTAATCTCCTGCTTCCGACAGGAAGTGAAGATTGCCTTGAATCACCTGAAGAAAGCGCTCATGGATTGAGGCGGAGGCGGGGAAGGAGGCGCCACGGGGCGAGAAGCTGGCATCGCCGAGGAAGAGGGAGGCTCTGCATTCTTCCGGCGCGGAGGAGGCGAGACTGCATGAGGTGTCTGAGGATGGAGTGGGCGATGAGTCACATCCTTGATGAAGGTCACACCCGACACCTTCTCAAGAGATACATGATGTAGGGGGCATACCCGCAAGCATGGTTGGGGGTATGCGAGATGTTGAAAATGTCGTCAAAGATGTAATCGATGAGATTGAACTTCTCCTCCCAATCAATGAGAAGTAGCAGGTGTCTCAGGTTTCCTTGAATCACCCCTGCATCACCATCCTTTGGTGCTATGGTCCGCCTTAGGATCTTGTTCAGAATGCTGTAGAAAGGCTTGATGTTGCGAGCATGCCCAGCGTCAAACTGCACGTGACTCGGATACATGTAGGCAAGCTCGTCGCAGTCTACAACCTTGAGGTTAGAGATGATGATCTCATGGTCCAGGTGTGCCTCAAGACCTAGAATCTTTGCAAACTCCTCAAATGTGACTGAGAGCTGCTCACCATGCGTCATCCATATGATTCTTCTATCACCGGAGGTGGTGAAGTAGATGGTGGAATAGAACTGCAGAATGACTTCAACGTTCCAGTCATACTTGAATCCCATGATGTTCTTGAGCACATGGCGCTCAGCTGCTTCAACGACCGCATCAAAAGCAGAGTGTTGCTTCTTGGCCATGTACTCCCAGTCTACCCACTGTGCTTCAATCACAGGCTTCTTCATGCTTTGGTAGACGAGACGGTAATAATCACAATGAAAGTCACACCAAAACCGAGGGTCGACGGTGCTCCTTTCATACTTGTACACATTGTCCGTCCTGAGCCTTCTTGCTTTCTCGGCTCCCTTTCCATGGAAGACATTTGCAGATATTTCACGCTGCCTGTTGGGATTCCTCTCGAGAGTGTGCACTTCCAGGGGGCCAATCGGTTTGGCTTTCCCTTTTTCCTTGATAGCAATACCCTTGGCCTTCGCAGCCGGGACCTTCACTGTGGGCTTCCTTTTCTTTGGCTCAGCAGGAGTCGGGGCCTTGCCCTTCTTCGGATCTCGCTCGATCCGCCGTTCAGCATTTTCTTCTTGGGCTAGCTCCTTGCCCTTGTCTTTCTCTCCAAGGGTCACAAGTCTCTTCCGCTTGGAGACTTGCGCAACAGCGGCTTGAGAGTTATGAGCCTCGCGCTCCTCTCTCTTCTTCTTCTGGAGTTCCTTGCGGGACTCCTCAATGGCCTGAGCCATTGCTTCATCTTCGTTATAGGCCAACGCTGCGGCCCTTGCTTGTTGCTTCTTGGCTGCTTTAGCCCTCTCATGCTGCTCGAGATACTTCTCGATAGCCTCAACCTCGGCTCTTACCCGTTCTTCGCTAAGGCGAAGCTGCTCTGCCTCCCACTCGGGGTTAGTGGGGGGAGAAGGGGAACGGCGAGGAGCGGCCATTTCACCTGAAAAGAATAGAAGCCATAAGATAGTAGGTCAAGGAGTCAGAATAATGCGAAAGAAATCTCGAGAAACAACCAAAGTTGGAGTTTGACGTGTGTACACCGGACTTGTCCGCCCCAGGGGCGGACTAGTCCGATTTACACTGGCTAAACCCTAACTCTAATGGTTTTTTGAGAAATTTTGGAATCTAGTCGCAATATTCTTAGGATACGATCACAAGGTTACTAAAAGCAACTTTAATGAAGAGGCATCTATCAAAAACTCAACGAATCAAGAACGAGGCAAGATTTTGAAAAGTGGAGGATACCTCTTCAAATCTTGAGAAAACGATGGAATCAGGGATGGATTGCGTCGCGAGTGGTCGGGGAAAGTTTCCCACACCTTCGGGGCTTCCAAAGCACGGATTGGAAACAATTTTTGATGGTTGGAATCGAAAATCGCCGAAAGAGGGCAGTTTCGCGCGCGTGGGAGAGAGAGAGAAATAGCAAAAAGGAAGTGGAGGGGTCGGCCGCCTCCTGGAGGATTTAAGTCCCCAGGGGCCGAACTAGTCTGGTAGAGGAGCCGGACTAGTCCGGTCAGCGGACCAGACCCGGACCAGTCCGGATTCGGACTTGTCCGGCGAGAGGGCAGACTAGTCCGGTCTAGGGAGGTTGAAAACATATATATTTGAGTTTAAGCCACTATAGAAGATCCTTTTGGACATATTGCCACAACAAAACTTTATGAATATGGTCAGTAAGCAATCAACATTCAAACTATGACCATAACTCACAAAGTCACTAGTTTTTCAAATATTTTGAAGAAAATCGAGATAAAGATGAATTTTTCAACCACATGCATTCTTTTGAATAAGCAAAAAGTAAACATTCAGATGTGCATGGTTCAAGCCACATTTCGAGAATCTAAGATATTGAGCTCACTCCTAAGCTCACAAAATCGCTTCTCATCTAGGGGCTTGGTGAATATGTCGGCTAGTTGGTTCTCGGTTCTCACATGGGAAATCACTATATCCCCCTTTAAGGAATGATCTCTCAAGAAGTGGTGTCTAATGTCTATGTGTTTGGTCCTTGAATGCTCAACCGGATTATGGGCTATTTTGATGGCGCTCTCATTGTCACATAGGAGAGGAATATGGTGCAAGTTTAGACCATAATCCCTTAGAGTTTGTCTCATCCAAAGAAGTTGTGCACAACAACTTCCGGCTGCGACATACTCCGCTTCGGATGTGGAAAGAGCAATGGAATTTTGTTTCTTAGAGGACCAAGACACTAATGACCTACCAAAAATTGGCATGTCCCGGATGTGCTCTTTCTATCAACTTTGCACCCCGCATAATCCGCATCAGAATAGCCAATGAGGTTAAAGTTGGATCCTTTGGGGTACCAAAGTCCTAGGCTAGGTGTGTGAACTAAATATCTAAGAATTCTCTTTACGGCGGTCATATGACACACCTTAGGTGCAGCTTGAAAATGTGCACACATACACACACTAAGCATAATATCCGGTCTAGATGCACAAAGATATAACAAAGAGCCAATCATGGAACGATATACCTTTTGGTCCACACTTGGACCATTCTCGTTTAGGTCTAAGTGTCCATTTGTTGCCATAGGAGTCTTGATGGGTTTGTCCTTTTCCATATCAAACTTCTTTAATATGTCTTGAGTGTACTTTGTTTGACTTATGAACGTGCCTTCTTTGAGTTGCTTGACTTGAAAATCTAAAAAGAACTTCAACTCCCCCATCATGGACATTTCAAATCTCTTCATCATTATCTTAGAAAACTCATCACAAAATACTTTGTTAGTAGAACCAAATATAATGTCATCGACATATATTTGACACACAAAGAGATCATCATTAAAGTGCTTTGTAAAAAGAGTGTAATCAGCTTTTCCAATCTTAAAACCATTTTGAATTAGAAAGTCTCTAAGACACTCATACCAAGCTCTAGGAGCTTGTTTGAGGCCATAGAGAGCCTTACGCAATTTGAAGACATGGTTTGGGAATTCTTGGTCTTCGAAGCCCGGAGGTTGCTCCACATAGACTTCCTCCTTGATTGGGCCATTTAGGAACACACTCTTGACGTCCATTTGATAGAGCTTAAAATCATGGTGAGTAGCAAAGGAAAGTAATATACGAATTGACTCTAGCCTAGCTACGGGAGCAAAGGTTTCATCAAAATCCAAACCTTCGACTTGTGAGTACCCCTTGGCCACAAGTCGTGCCTTGTTCCTTGTCACAACACCATGTTCATCTTGCTTGTTCCGGAACACCCACTTGGTGCCCACAACATTTGCTTGTGGACGCTTGACAAGCTCTCAAACTTTGTTCTTCTCAAAGTTGTTAAGCTCCCCTTGCATGGCCACCACCCAATCCGGGTCTCTCAAGGCATCTTCAACCTTATGAGGCTCCAAAGAAGAGACAAAAGAGTAATGTTCACAAAAATTTGCAACACGAGAACGAGTGATTACCCCTTTAGTAATATCTCCTAGTATGTTGTCAACGGGGTGATCCTGTTGAACACTTTGATGCACACGAGGATGTGGAGGTTGAGCTCTTGAGTCATCATCATCATCTTCTTCTTCTTGATCTCCCCCTTGATGAATGCCTCCCCCTTGACTTTCGTCTTCTTGATCGTTTTGAGGTGCCACTTGTCCATCTTCAACTTGATCACGTGGGGGATTACTTGCATCATCTTGTTGTTAGTCACTTGAGCATTGAGGTTGTTCTTGTGGTCGAACATCTCCAAGTGCCATCCTCCTAAGAGCTTCTTGTGGAGAGTCTTCTTGATCTAGCACACTTTGATCAACATGCTCCACTTGGGATCCACTAGTTTCATCAAACACCACATCGCGTGCTATTTCAACAACTCTGGAGGTTTTGTTGAAGACGGTAGGCGTGGGTGTTTGAGTCATAACCAAGCAAGAAACCTTCATCAGACTTTGAAGCAAACTTCGAAGTCCTAGGCTTCTTGTTGAGAATATAGCACTTGCTCCCAAAAACACGAAAGTAAGAGACATTGGGTTTCTTACCAACTAGAAGCTCATAGGGAGTCTTCTTGAGGAGGCGGTGGAGGTATAATCGGTTGACGGCGTGGCAAGCAGTGTTAACTGCCTCCGCCCAAAACCGATCTGATGTCTTTTACTCATCGAGCATTGTCCTTGATATCTCGATGAGTGTCCTATTCTTCCGTTCCGCCACCCCATTTTTTTGAGCAGTATGGAGCTGAAAATTCATGCTTGATGCCCTCCTCATCTAAGAATTCTTCCACTTGAGTGTTCTTGAACTTGGTGCCATTATCTCTTCTTATAGCTTTGATTCTTGAGGCGAACTCATTTTGAGCTCTTCTCAAGAACCTCTTGAGGACACCGTGAGTTTCACCCTTATCATGCAAAAAGAACACCCAAGTGAAACGAGAAAAATCGTCAACAATAACAAGACCATATTTGTTACTGCTAATGCTTATGTAGGTTATTGGGCCGAAAAGGTCCATCTGTAGCAGCTCCAACGGTCTTGTTGTCGTCATGATGTTCTTGGAGGGGTGTTGAGCTCCCACTTGCTTCCCTGCTTGGCAAGCACTACATGTCCTATCCTTTTCAAAGACAACATTCTTCAAGCCATGAAAGTGCTCGCCCTTAAGAAGTTTTTGTAAGTTCCTCATCCCAACATGGGCTAGCCGTCTATGCTAAAGCCATCCCATGTTGGTTTTCACCATTATGCATGTGTCAAGTTGAGCTTTATCCGAGGCAAAGTCCACAAGATAAAGCTTTCCCTTGAGCACACCCTTAAAAGCGATTGAGTTATCACTTCTTCTAAGGATGCTCACACCCTCATTAGTGAAAACACAATTATAACCCTTGTCACATAGTTGTGATATGGACAAAAGGTTATAGTATAGAGAATCAATATGTAAAACGCTAGAAAGAGTATGTTGGGGAGAAATGGCAATTTTACTGGAGCCAAGGATTTTTCCTCGGCTATTGTCCCCAAAGAGGATCCCTTTATTTGGATCATCATTGTGACGCCCGGTTCCGAAAACTGAACCAAGCTAACGCATATGTGTGCCCAGGATGTTCAACACACATACACGAGTGCAATCACAAAAGAGTATACAGAAAATTACCACAAAACAAGATTAATTATCAAATTTTATTACACAAACCATATTATCCTCGAATACAAGCTCTAATGAATATTAATGACAAGTTCAACTAATGCAGCGGAAATAAACTAATTAAGCAACTAAGCAAACTAAGCAAAAGGGATAGCGCAGCTCCATGCAACACCACAGGCAAAGCTGACGGTAGACACGGCCTAGAACTCCGCATTATCACCATTAAACTCACAATCCTGACCTGCAACTGTTGGGGGGATTGCAAGAGTGAGTACGTGTCGTACTCAGCAAGTGTGGAAAGTATGACATGTGGCTGATTCAAATGACGAATGTAATAATGGCTAAGTGCTGAAAAGTACAGTAAAACCATTTGGAAAAGCAATGTATCATATTTATGTGAAGTAAACCCATCATAAACCATGTAACCATAAATATATCAGTCCATAAATCACCATTACCAATAACCATAATCAATGTCATAAACCATAATTTCATCCCATAACCATAACCATAATCATAATATCAACCATAACCATTACCAAACCATAACCATTCCAATAACCATTTTCCCTCTAATCATGTAGGTCATCCAGGCGCTCATAACCGGGAGCACGGCTATCATGATAGTTTTAATACTCTGCAGAGTTTGTACCACTTTACCCACGTGTTTGTGATTTCATCACCCGTTGGCGACTAAAGAACCTCCCTTATGCCAATTACACTTCCTTTGGTGTATGGCCAAGAGATCACAAAATAGCCTTTACAAAGGGATTACTAGCCTATTTAGACCCCACTGAGGTTTCACCGGTGGCGATGTCTCCCACTGAGCACATCTTCAACCAAGGGCCCCCTCTTGAGCCATTCGGATCCCAGGGTAGTCCCACCAATCCTCAACAAACCCAATCCGACTACCCCTTCCCCGAGCATCCACAATGGTCCAAACAGCACTAGCAAAGCCCTAATTAATCAGCTACACCACACCCATACTTGGCCTCGTGGTGGCACTGTAGTCCTGGCCTATTCTCGGATGAACCGGTCCTTAGATCTAAAGCAAGCAAACCACCATAACATCCAACCCATCCACATACCAGGCTTGCTTAGATCACCCATTACCATATCGTATTGACCAGTTCACATTAACCAGAATATCATTGATGCATAATTAAATGTGTAGTGTTGTTTGCCATCCCAATTAATTAAGCGAAGCAAAAAGGTAAAAACCTTTCCCGACTCTCTACCATATATTCCAGGTGACAAGGGTGGTTAAACAAATCTAGTAAACTTCCTACCATAGGGTTCCCATCAAATTGACACAAGCATGCAGTTTACAATCAAAACATTTATTTTAAAATAGGATCAATATGCTTCAAGGAGACTTGCCTTGTTCCGACAGATTGGGTTGCTCAAGCGCTTCGAAGTCTTGGTTCTCGAAATCCTCGTACACGACCTCTTGAGCACTTCCCTCTACTCGTGATCACACATACAAGAATATACATACAAATCAATATGATGCACACACATTAATCAACATGCGATGATATGCATGCATACAAAGTACAATAATTGATTAACTACGGTTGTTTATTAATTAGATGCAACTAGTTCATACGTGTTCATCCGAGTTTACGGGGGTTTTAGCGAGAATTAATGCAGCTGAAAATAAAAAGACGATGCAACTAAAATCAATTTACGTCTATTAGATCTAATACATCGCAAAAATTCGCATCGGGGAAAACGAACACTACCGTAGATGTGATGGCTTCGAAGATAGCAGAACGAAGGTGACGTGTAGACAAAGTGGATGGCGCAGCGGTCCTTCGGCGGCACGACGACGACGACGACGATCTCCGGCGGACGACGGTGCCCTCCTCTTCTTTTCTCCTCTTCCTTCCCTTTTTTTTCTTCCCTGGCAGCGGCTCTGGTCTCCTCTGGTTTTTTTCTACGGCGGCTAGGGCTTTTCTAGGTCGCAGCGCGTCTGGAGTCGAGGGAAAAACGACCCTACGGTCCTTTATATAGCCGGGGCGCGAGGGCTTTCGTCCGACTCGGCCACGGCTCGGGGCGCGGGGCTGGGCGCGTGGCAGCGGGAGCTGGGGCCGGCGCGGTCAACGCGGGCGGGCGCGCTCGGGCGGGGCGTCGCCCGGGCGACGCTAGGGCACGCGGGGATGCGGGTGGGGTCGCGTGATGCGTGGTCGGGGCGCGTGGTGCGGGGCCAGGGCAGGCACGCGGGGGAGCTGGCGACGCGCAACGCGGGGGAAGGCGCGGTGCGGGAGCGGGATCGAGGCAAGGCGCGCGGTGCGCTGGGTGGGGCCAGGACGCGGGCGAGCGGGGCGCTCGGCGCGTGCGGCGCTAGGGCGTGCGGTGCACGGGGCCGGGCGGGGCTGCGCGGCAGGCGCGCTGGCTGGGCCGTTTGGCCTGGCCGGCGGTTGGTTTTTTTCTCTTTTTTTTATAAATATATTATTTATTTATTTATTTATTTATTTTTTACTTGATATATATATTTATTATTATATATTATATATATATTTATATATTATTATTATTTTTTACTTATTCCCTATTACAACTTTTATGCTATTATTTTCTCTTATTCTACTAATGTTAATGCATGATCTTGTATGCAATGCATGATGCAAAAATTTAGGGTATTACAAACCTACCCCCCTTAAAGTGAATCTCGCCCTTGAGATTCGATAGCGTGGAGAAAAGATGAGGGAATTGTGCCTTCAGGTCTTCTTCACGTTCCCACGTAGCTTAGGCTTCTGTATGGTGGTTCCATTGCACTTTGCACCAATGGATCCTCTTATTTCTCGTGACCCATTCCTTCACGTCCAGGATCTTGATAGGTTGCTCGACATAAGACAAATCCTCCTGAAGTTCTAACTCGTCCATCGGCACTTGTTCTTCTGGCACCCTGAGACACTTCTTGAGTTGAGACACGTGAAACACGTAGTGTACATCGGAGAGATACGCCGTCAGCTCAAGTCGATAAGCTACTTCTCCTCGCTTGTCTAGAATCTTAAATGGCCCGATATAGCGAGGTGCCAGTTTTCCTTTGACGTTAAACCGTCGCTGACCTCGGAGAGGTGACACTTTGAGGTATAGAAAATCTCCAACTTCGAAAGTCAGACTCCTTCGCCTATTATCCGCATAACCCTTCTGTCGAGACTGGGCAGCCCTTAGGTTTTCCCGTATTATTTGAACTTGTCTTTCAGCGTCTTGTAACACATCCGGACCAAATACTTGATTCTCTCCTGTCTCATTCCAGAACAAAGGTGTCCTACACTTCCTTCCGTATAGTGCTTCATAGGGTGACATTTTCAAGCTGGCTTGGTAACTATTGTTGTATGAAAATTCTGCATATGGCAAGCTCTTATCCCAACTTTTCACATGCTTTAAAGCACATTCTCTTAACATGTCTTCCAAAATTTGGTTGGTCCTCTCAGTTTGTCCATCTGTTTGAGGGTGATACGCCGAACTGAAGTTCAACCTTGTTCCCATTGCTTCATGCAATTTCTGCCAAAATCTGGAGGTAAACTGAGAACCTCTATCCGAGACTATCCTCTTCGGTACTCCGTGTCGACACACAATATGCTCCATATACAATTCTGCTAGCTTCGCGGTGGTATATGTGGTCTTGACAGGGATGAAATGAGCTGATTTTGTCAACCGATCCACAATAACCCATATTGAATCATAGCCAGACTGAGTTCACGGTAATCCCACTATAAAGTCCATACCAATCGCTTCCCAGTTCCACTCCGGGATCTTTAATGGTTGTAACAATCCGTCTGGCCTTTGATGTTCAGCTTTAACTCGTCGGCACACCTCACAAAGTGCAACATATTCGGCTATGTCCTTTTTCATGCTGGCCCACCAATAGCATGTCTTTAAGTCCTTGTACATCTTTGTACAGCCAGGATGAATTGAGTACGGCGAGTCATGTGCCTCCTTTAATATTGTCTCCCGAATATGCTTTACATTAGGCACAACAATTCTCTTTCCAAGCCATAAGGTACCATGTTCGTCCTCATCAAATCTGAATTCTCTCCCTTCTTCGGTCCTTTCCTTGATTTCCTTGATCTCTTCATTCGTGGTTTGTGCTTCTCAAATTTCTTGCTCCAAGGTTGAATTTAACTCCATTATTCCCATCTCATTCACGAATCCGAGGTTCAACCGTTCGAATTCCTTACATAGCTCGGATGGAAATTCTCGAACCATGAGTTGATTACTTACTCCTTTCCGACTCAAGGCATCAGCCACTACATTGGCTTTTCCCGGATGATAGTTGATCCCCAAATCATAATCTTTGATGAGCTCCAACCATCTTCGTTGCCTCAAATTCAGATCTGTTTGTGTGAAAATATACTTAAGACTCTTGTGATCCGTATAAATTTCACACCTATGTCCAAGAATATAGTGTCTCCAAATCTTCAATGCATGTACCACGGCTGCAAGTTCTAAATCATGTGTAGGATAGTTCTGCTCATGTTTCTTCAATTGTCTCGACGCATAGGCGACCACTTGACCTTCTTGCATCAATACACATCCAAGTCCTTGTCTCGATGCGTCGCAATAAATATCAAAATTCTTGCTCACGTCCGGCAATATTAAGACTGGAGCTGTTGTTAACCTTTTATTTAACTCCTCAAAACTTTCTTGACAAGCTTGAGATTGTGACATTCTGGCTCAAGGCTTAATAGGATTGATAGAATACTCATACCACCAAGGTATACCTTCTTTTCCCGAAGCTCACCTGCAAAGAACTCCGAGGTTAAGCGTGCTTGGCCCGGAACAAATTTGTGGATGGGTGACCGACCGGGAAGTTTTCCCGGGTGCGCACGAGTGAGGACAAAGTGCGTAGAAAAGACTAGTGTTAGTCTGTGGGGCTAGTTTGTGATCCTATAGAGCTGCCAGGAGTAACGACCGCCAGGACCGTAGTGGCTGGGGTGTTACAGAATGGTATCAGAGCCGACCCTCGCGGTTTCACGGGTGCATACGGGTCAGGGACGTGGGTACATACGCATGACGCGTGGGTCCTCCAGGAGGGACACGGTATGGTACGTATGCCAGTACTGAACGTATGGACGTGGCCAAGAGGGGACGTTCCTGGCTTGGAAGTTGACCGACGAGGACGTCGGTCTTCTAAGGGGGGTGGATTGTGACATTCTGGCTCAAGGCTTAATAGGATTGATAGAATACTCATACCACCAAGGTATACCTTCTTTTACCGAAGCTCACCTGGAAAGAACTCCGAGGTTAAGCGTGCTTGGCCCAGAACAATTTGTGGATGGGTGATCGACCGGGAAGTTTTCCCGGGTGCACACGAGTGAGGACAAAGTGCGTATAAAAGACTAGTGTTGGTCTGTGGGGCTAGTCTGTGATCCTATAGAGCTGCCAGGAGTAACGACCGTCAGGCCCGTAGTGGCTGGGGTGTTACAAGTCCAATGGAAAGCTCTTCCCTTCATTAGCAATTCTGTCATTGGCTTGGCTATCTTGGAAAAGTCCTTGATGAATCGACGGTAATATCCAGCCATTCCAAGAAAACTCCTTATTTCCTTTACGTTTTGCGGTGGCTCCCACTTCAACACATCCCTCACTTTACTGGGGTCAACCGATACTCCTCCTCCCGAGATGATATGACCCAAAAATGGCACCTCTTTCAACCAAAACTGACACTTGTTGAACTTGGCATACAATTGATGCTCCCTCAATTTCTGCAATGTAAGCCTCAAGTGTTCCTCATGTTCCTTCTCATCCTCCGAGTAGATCATAATATCATCAATAAACACCACAATGAACTTATCTAAGTACTCCATGAAGACCTTATTCATGAGGTACATAAAGTAGGCAGGCGCATTTGTCAATCCAAAAGACATCACGGTGTACTCATAAGATCCATACCGTGTCCTAAAAGCTGTTTTGGGTCTGTCCGATGGTCTAATCTTCATTTGAAAGTAACCTGACCTCAAATCAATCTTGGAAAACACACATGCACCTTTCATCTGATCAAACAAATCCTCTATACGGGGCAAGGTGTACTTGTTCTTGATGGTCACCTCGTTGAGAGCTCGGTAATCCACACACATCCTTTGCGTTCCATCCTTCTTGTCCACAAATAGAATGGGCGCTCCCCAAGGTGAATAGCTTGGGCGAACAAAACCTTTCTCTAGTTGTTCTTGAATCTGCTTCTTGAGCTCCGCTAATTCCATAGGAGGCATCCGATACGGCCTCTTAGCTATAGGTACAGTTCCAGGTATTAAATCAATAACAAACTCAATGTCTCGATCAGGTGGCATACCTGGCAACTCATCCGGAAACACATCCAAAAATTCACACACTACCGGAATCTCCTCAATTGCGGCACCGTCTATATGATTCAACTCCTTCGGTGCATGTTGGGTTGCTTCAAATTCTACGGTGATCCCTTCCTCATTGGTCAACTTCACCGTCTTTGTGGCGCATTCAATAACTCCATTGTGCTTCCTCAACCAGTCCATACCAAGTATAATGTCCAATCCTTGAGAATACAAAACAATGAGGTTGGTGGAGAAGTCTACCCCCCTTATTCTAAGGCTTACTTTTGGACATACTATATTTGTCCTCATCTCTCCTCCAGGAGACTTAACCAATAGAGTAAACTTCATATGAGAGATAGGCAAACTATACTTGGCAACATACTTCGATGCAATGAATGAATGTGATGCTCCAGAATCAAATTACATAGTCGCGGGGTTGGAGTTGGCGAGAAACATACCAATGACCACATCATCAGCTTGTTGAGCATCCTCCGTAGAGACATGATTCACATTGCCATGAGCAAAATTCTGCTGTCCGCGGCTTCCTTGTGGTTGTCCTCCATTGGGTCTTGAGTTTTGCCTCGGCGCATTGCTTCCTTGACCAAGGCCTGACTTAGGACATTGATGCGCAAAGTGTCCAACTTCTCCACAAGTATAACACTTCTTAACTCCACCAGAATTATTGGGACGAGCTTGGTTTTGAGCATTGGCTCCAGGAAAATCAGCACGAGGTGCATAAGGCATCGGAGGCCTAGGTGCTTGCATGACAGGGCGCTGCTGCACAAACTCAGTTGGGCGTGGTGCATAACCAGGGCGCTGAGCAGGAATAGAGGAGTTGTAATGAGGCGCATTGGGCGGCGCAAAGCGAGGGCGCACATTACTTCCTTGTTGTTGTCCTTGATATGGCGCCTTCCTCTTGATTTCTTGCTCCATCTCACGAATCTTGTTCTCAACCACAATCGCTTTGTCCACAAGCTTCTGGAAATTGACATAATCACAATTGAGTAGTTGCACTTGGATTTCATTGTTCAATCCCCTCATGAACAAGTATTGCTTCCGGCTGTCCCGACTAACATCCTCAGGCGCATACCTTGAGAGTTGAGTGAACTTATTGAGATATTCACTCACGCTTGATTTTCCTTGTCTCAAGTTCTCAAATTCTTGCCTCTTCAAGATCATAACACCTTCCGGCACATAATGAGAACGGAAACTCTCCTTGAATTCCGCCCAGGTGATCCTCTCTTGATCCTCATGAGCATTGCATAGTGAATCCCACCAATCGGCAGCTGCTCCAACGAGTTGATGAGAAGCAAATAGGACCTTCTCTCGGTCACTGCATTGGACAATAGCAAGTTTCTTCTCCACGGACTTGAGCCAATCATCAGCATCCATAGGGTCAGCAGCTTGAGCAAAGGTTGGCGGCCTAGTCCTCATGAACTCTCCCAATCGGTTATGAGGAGGCGGGGGTGGCGGTGGAGGCATGTGGGGCTGATTGTTGTTATTGCCAGCCTACAGCTGTCCCATAGTTTGTATCATGGTCGGCATGAGCTGGTTCTGCATAGCCAGTAGCTGCTCAATATTGATAGCTCCATGAGCAGGTCCTTGTCCAGTATTGTTCTGAGGTACTCCATGGTTCTCCTCCTCACCATTGACACCCCTCTGATTGCGAGTCCTCACCATCTAGAGAAAAGCAATAGGTAAGAATTAAGAAACGTCCCCAACTAAATGCATCAAGGGATATGAAACTAAACAACTAGCTACACTAGCCTAGGTGGACATGGCAATGCTAAAGCATCCCAAAATCCTCTATTAAGCACACAAGCAAACAATATATATATAGCAAACAGCACACCAAGCAAAAACACATCGATTCCTGAGTGCTCCTATGTGCTCTAAAGTGTCCATTCTATCTAGGCTGCATCCTACGGTCAACCTGTGGCTCTGATACCAATCTGTGACGCCTGGTTCCGAAAACTGAACCAAGCTAACGCATATGTGTGCCCAGGATGTTCAACACACATACACGAGTGCAATCACAAAAGAGTATACAGAAAATTACCACAGAACAAGATTAATTATCAAATTTTATTACACAAACCATATTATCCTTGAATACAAGCTCTAATGAATATTAATGACAAGTTCAACTAATGCAGCGAAAATAAACTAATTAAGCAACTAAGCAAACTAAGAAAAAGGGATAGCGCAGCTCCATGCAACACCACAGGCAAAGCTGACGGTAGACATGGCCTAGAACTCCGCACTATCGCCATTAAACTCACAATCCTGACCTGCAACTGTTGGGGGGGATTGCAAGAGTGAGTACGTGTCGTACTCAGCAAGTGTGGAATGTATGACATGTGGCTGATTCAAATGACGAATGTAATAATGGCTAAGTGCTGAAAAGTACAGTAAAACCATTTGGAAAAGCAATGTATCATATTTATGTGAAGTAAACCCATCATAAACCATGTAACCATAATAATACCAGTCCATAAATCACCATTACCAATGTCATAAACCATAATTTCATCCCATAACCATAACCATAATCATAATATCAACCATAACCATTACCAAACCATAACCATTCCAATAACCATTTTCCCTCTAATCATGTAGGTCATCCAGGCGCTCATAACCGGGAGCACGGCTATCATGATAATTTTAATACTCTGCAGAGTTTGTACCACTTTACCCACGTGTTTGTGATTTTATCACCCGTCGGCGACTAAAGAACCTCCCTTATGCCAATTACACTTCCTTTGGTGTATGTCCAAGAGATCACAAAATAGCCTTTACAAAGGGATTACTAGCCTATTTATACCCCACTGAGGTTTCACCGGTGGCGATGTCTCCCACTGAGCACATCTTCAACCAAGGGCCCCCTCTTGGGCCATTCGGATCCCAGGGTAGTCCCACCAATCCTCAACAAACCCAATCCGACTACCCCTTCCCCGAGCATCCACAATGGTCCAAACAGCACTAGCAAAGCCCTAATTAATCAGCTACGTCGCACCCATACTTGGCCTCGTGGTGGCACTGTAGTCCTGGCCTATTCTCGCATGAACCGGTCCTTAGATCTAAAGCAAGCAAACCACCATAACATCCAACCCATCCACATACCAGGCTTGCTTAGATCACCCATTACCATATCGTATTGACCAGTTCACATTAACCAGAATATCATTGATGCATAATTAAATGTGTAGTGTTGTTTGCCATCCCAATTAATTATGCGAAGCAAAAAGGTAGAAACCCTTCCTGAATCTCTACCATATATTCCAGGTGACAAGGGTGGTTAAACAAATCTAGTAAACTTCCTACCATAGGGTTCCCATCAAATTGACACAAGCATGCAGTTTGCAACAAAAACATTTATTTTAAAATAGGATCAATATGCTTCAAGGACACTTGCCTTGTTCCGACGGATCGGGTTGCTCAAGCGTTTCGAAGTCTTGGTTCTCGAAATCCTCGTACACGACCTCTTGAGCACTTCCCTCTACTCGTGATCACACATACAAGAATATACATACAAATCAATATGATGCACACACATTAATCAACATGCGATGATATGCATGCATGCAAAGTACAATAATTGATTAACTACGGTTGTTTATTAATTAGATGCAACTAGTTCATACGTGTTCATCCGAGTTTACGAGGGTTTTAGCGAGAATTAATGCGGCTGAAAATAAAAATACGATGCAACTAAAATCAATTTACGTCTATTAGATCTAATACGTCGCAAAAATTCGCATCGGGAAAAACGAACCCTACCGTAGATGTGACGGCTTCGAAGATCGCGAAACGAAGGTGACGCGTAGACGAAGTGGATGGCGCAGCAGTCCTTCGACGGCACGACGACGACGACGACGATCTCCGGCGGATGACGGTGCCCTCCTCTTTTTTTCTCCTCTTCCTTCCCTTTTTTTTCTTCCCTGGCAGTGGCTCTGGTCTCCTCTGGTTTTTTTTTTTCTACGGCGGCTAGGGCTTTTCTGGGCGGCAGCGCGTCTGGAGTCGAGGGAAAAACGACCCTACGGTCCTTTATATAGCCGGGACGCGAGGGCTTTCGACCGACTCGGCCACGGCTCGGGGCGCGGGGCTGGGCGCGTGGCAGCGGTAGCTGGGGCCGGCGCGGTCAACGCGGGCGGGCGCGCTCGGGCGGGGCGTCACGCGGGCGGCGCTAGGGCACGCGGGGATGCGGGTGGGGTCGCACGATGCGGGGTCGGGGCGCGTGGTGCGGGGCCAGGGCAGGCACGCGGGGAAGCTGGCGGCGCGCAGCGCGGGGGAAGGCGCGGTGCGGGAGCGGGATCGGGGCAAGGCGTGCGGTGCGCTGGGTGGGGCCAGGACGCGGGCGAGCGGGGCGCTCGGCGCGTGCGGCGCTAGGGCGTGCGGTGCGCGGGGCCGGGCGGGGCTGCGCGGCAGGCGCGCTGGCTGGGCCGTTTGGCCTGGCCGGCGGTTGGTTTTTTTTCTTTTTTTTCTTTTTCTCTTTTTTATAAATATATTATTTATTTATTTATTTTATTGTTTTACTTTTTATATATATTTATTATTATATATATTATATATATATTATTATTATTTTTTACTTATTCCCTATTACAACTTTTATGCTATTATTTTCTCTTATTCTACTAATCATAATGCATGATCTTGTATGCAATGCATGATGCAAAAATTTAGGGTGTTACAATCATGTTCCTCATACTCCTCGAACATCTTCCTCTCTCCGGTCATGTGGTTTGTGCACCCACTATCGAGCACCCATTTGGATCTACTGGAGGAGTATGCCTACAAAACAAGATTATGCCTTCCTTTTAGGTACCCAAGCAGAGTTGGGTCCTTTGATGTTAGTAGTGAGGCATTTTGGCACCCACACGCAAGGCTTAGGGCTCTTGCAGAGTGGCCCAACATATCTAGCATATACTTTGCCATGCTTGTTCCTCATCAAAACATATGATGCATCAAAATCATGAAATAGAGGATGCGGTTCAGATTTAGGCATGTAAGTGCTAGTTGAAGTATTCTTCTCAATTTTAGTTGAGGATGAGCTTTCTTTGACAAAGACAATCAAGTCTTTGCCATACTTGGAGGTCTTAGCATTTTGCTTTCCACCTCTAGTATAACCAAGACCATCCTTGACATTGGGAGGTCTTGTGTTGGTGTATGCACTTCATGCATACACCACCTTCTCTTTGTCAAAGATGCCACCCTTAGGTGCTTTCTTGCCTTGACTCAACTTAATCTCATCCTTTAATTTAAGAATCAAGTTGGAACATTTGCAAGTTGATGTTTCTTCGGATGCAACTTTTGAGGAGGATAAGCTTTTGGAGGAAGAGGCTACATTAGTCTTAAGGGACTCAACTTGAGTCTCAGGGATCTTGTTAACTTTTGCCAAGTTTCCAAGTTCGTCCTTGAGCTCAATGGTTGTCTCCTCAAGACTTGAGCATGTTTTCTTTCTTAGAGCATGTTCACGCTCTAATGCCTTGCTCTTCTCTCTCTTGAGCTCAAGGAGCTCAATGAGCTCTTTACATCTTCCCTTTTCTTGGATAAGCAAGTCCTCTTGCCTATTTATGAGCTCCTCCTTCTCAAAATCTCATCCGAAAGCAATTTCATTCTTCGCAATGTGCTCTTACTAATATCCTTAAATATGTCTTTCTCTTTCCTTGTTTTGCCATGAGGCAAGTTAGCTTGTGGTCGTAGAGATTGGGGAAGAGCTTGCTTCCCTTGGAGCTCCCCCCGATGGATATGGTTGCCATATTCTCCTCATCTTCGAACGAGGAGGACTCATCGTTAGAGTCCCACTCCTTGCCTAAGTGAGCATGACCGGAGGGCCTCTTCTTCTTGTAGTACTTCTTTTCTTGTGGCTTGCCCTCCTTCTTCTTCTTGCCATCTTCATGTGGGCAATCTACAATGAAGTGCCCGTACTCGCCACAATTGTAGCAAGCCCTCTTGGTTTTGGCCCTTGCCTTTTCTTTGCCTTTGCTCTCATGCTTGTATCCTCCTTTTCTTCTCCTCATCATCCTCTTGAAGTTGTTGATGAAGAAGGTCTCTTCCTCATCCGTGTCAAGGCTCTCCTCATCATCTTCGTTTTGCTCTTTTGAGGTGGATGTTGCTTTGAGTGCAACATTCTTCATCTTCAAGGCGGTGAACCTTTGGAGGTAATTGTAGAAGAGCGCCTCCTTCTCCATGATCTCATGGTTGATAATCCTTCCAAGGACCTCCTCCAGGGTCATTTTGGCAAACCCCGGGCTTTCTTGGATCATGGAGCAAAGAGAGACGTTTCTAGGCATGAATGCCCGAATCATACTCTTCACCACCTCGTGGTCCATCCACTTGGTACAGCCATAAGATCTACTCTTGTTGATGAGAATCTTTAGGCGGTTGTACATCTCTTGGGGAGATTCACCATCCATAATGGCAAACCTCCCGAGCTCTCCTTCTATGAGCTCAATCTTTGCTTCTTTCACGACTCGGTTGCCTTCATGAGCTGTCTTGAGAGTGTCCCAAATGTCCTTGGCCACCTCAAGTCCATACACTCGGTTGAACTCATCTCTTGAGAGAGATGAGATGATCACTCTGGCCGCTTGGGCATTGCGGTGAAGGAGTACGGCTTGCTCCGGAGTGATATCTTCTTCATTCTTCGGGATGTGCACCCCGGTCAACACAATTTGCCATAGTGAGGGGTTAAGTGACACAAGGTGGATATTCATGTTGTACTTCCACATCCCGTAGTCGGTTCCATCGAATTGGGGAGGCTTCCCCAATGGGATGGAAAGGTAGTGGTTGTTGGAGACAAGGCGTTCATAGTTGTAGCCTTGTTGGTTGTAGTTGATTGTGCCACTCGATGTGGAGGTTGAGCTGTCAACCTTGGGAATCTTCAAATTCTCTCGAAGTTTCGCCTTGAGCTGGCGAATCTCTTCGTCATCCGTTGATTTGTCTTGATAGAAGAGAATCTCTTCTGGGGTTGCTTGGACCTCACTGGTTGAGACTTCTTCGTACCCCACTCCGGCCATCTTCTCTCCGAGTTGTTAGACTCTTTTGGGAGAGTCCTGCTCTGATACCAATTGAAAGTTGCCTAGAGGGGGTGAATAGGCTAATTGACCTGAAATGACTTAATAAAACGAGATTAATACTCAGGGGGCGGACTAGTCCGGTCCAGGGGCGGACTAGTCCGGTCCACCTACAGGGAAAAACCTAAAAAGGGTTTCTAACAAGTTTTAGTCCAATTCTCGCGACACAAAGTGTGTTAGAATAACTTAGTGAGCCTTAACAAGTTATATGGCAAGTATGAAGCTAAGGATCACAATGAAACACAAGTGATGAACAAAAATGATAAGACTAACCCTAGAAGCAATGAGCAATAAGTGAAAGCTAAGAACACAAGTGACACAAGGATTTTATCCCGAGGTTCGATCCCACGAAGGAACCTACGTCCCCATTGAGGAGTCCACGAAGGACCGGGTTCAACAACCCTTCCCCCACCAAGTTTACCGCACGGGCCTAACTTGGTTCTCCACTATCACAAAGGGTGAATACAAGATTCGTTGGGTCTTCTCACAATCTGAGGCTCCCACCACAAATATAATCACAAATCACAAAGATTGACTCAAGCCACAGATCACAAAGATTCACAAAGTGCAAGAGATCAAACCGAGAGCCAAAGAGCGGTGTTCTTCCTCTTCTTCACCTCACCAAACCCTAATCCACACAAGAATTAGTTTTAGAGGGAATGTAGGCAAGAAGGAGGCTTTTTGGAGGCTCAAGGTTGTTGTGGCGGCGCTAGGGTTTCAACTTGCTCAAAGGTTGGTTCAAATGAACCCAGGGGTCCTCTATTTATAGAGGTTCCAAGCCCATACTGCTGACCTCAGCAGATGGGTGGACTAGTTCGGCCTACAGCCCGGACTAGTCCGACCTAGGGGACCACTGACGTCCCTGACAACTGTCGCACTGTGCGGCAATCGTCACACTACTTGCCAAACTTCAAATTCAAACGGTCACTTCAATAACATACTAGTCCGGCCCTCACCGGACTAGTTCGATCTCACACAGAACCATTTGTTCCATGTGAAAACGGACTAGTCTGAAGACCACAGACTAGTCCGACCCCCAGGGCAGACTAGTCCAGCCTTCCCAGACTTAGTCTCTGAAGCACCGACTCCTCTCAAACCCAGACTAGTCCGGCCCCCAGGGCGGACTAGTCTGATCTCGGTCAGGACCTCTTGGTCCGGACAAAAAAAGGACAAGTCCGTGGTTTTGGGACTTAGTCCCCAAAACCTACTTCTCGACTACCCGGACTAGTCCGTCCCACTACGGACTAATCCGAACTCAGACAGACCCTTCTGGTCCGGCTAAAAACGGACTTGGCCGGCCAGGAGCAGACTAGTCCGGCCACCTGCACGGACTAGTCCGGCCCTACTGCCAGACTGCTTCTAACTCTTTTCTCTCAATGGGTTTGACCTCTAAACCGCTTTGAGCTCCCAACTTGATCTCAATGCACTTTACACACACATCCTCACACATATTTGGCTAGTATAAACTCGACACGCTAGAAACCCTAGTTTCTCCTTTTCGAGTTGACATCGTCGTTTTCATCCTTTTCCCTTTTGAGGGATTGTGCTTCCACTTGAGTCCACACCTGTGCTTAAGATCACTGAGCTCATTAGTCACTTAATTGTTGTCATCAATCATCCAAAACCCATGGGGATCCTAGATGCACTTTCAGAACCTCTCACTGGCGCCGATGTGCACTGTGACCTCACAGCTCTCAGTGCCATGCTCTACAAACTCGTGACCCACGTACTCCAAACGGTCCGAAATACCGAATCACACCGTAGCGGCAAAGAGCACCTTGGAGAAGTCGTCTTCGTTGATGCAGAAGGTGGTGATACGGTCGTCAGACATCTGGCTTAAAACAAGGCACAAGGGTCAGATGAGAGCAAAACCTATCACTAAGGTCCTACGTTCAAGGGTCCCTACCGGAAAACCATTCTAGGGTCTCCTACGGCCACCTACGCCCTAGGGTCTGCGTCCTACAGCCAAGTATGGCTCTGATACCACTTGAAGCGTCCCGGCCCATAAGATCGGAACTAAACATGTAATATTATTACCAAGAACAGAGTTCGGTACATAATATTACAATACAAGCGGAACCACAATCATACATAGCTTTATTTCAACGGCATAGCCTTATGGATAAACACGATAACAGCTAAAAGCATAGCTATAATAGTCGACAACAATACTAGTAGCTCCGTGTCATCCAATCCACTACACATGACTTGGGTGCGGACGTGACTCTACTCGAAATCCTCTGGCACGAAGTCAGGATCCTCTGAAAAAAACATATCAACAACATTTGAGTACAAAAGTACTCAACAAGCTCCACCTCGCCCTACAGGAGGGGATTAAAACAGGTATAAATGCAATGCATAAAATAAAGAACAATGCAACCTAATGCAGACTAATGCAACCACTTACCTCAACCCAAGGATCCTCTCAACTCAAACTCACAGTAGGTGGCTTTCTAGTTGTTAGGACCACACCATAACCTGTCCTATGCCGAGGACACAGCCGTCCGAACGGGTTTTATACTCTGCAGAGGTTGTACACTTTATCCACATGCACGGGCTATCAAAGACAACCCGTTATAACCGACACCCAGTTGAAACATCACCTGAATCAGTCATCCCAAACCCAGTGTCATGACATATCCCAATATAATCTCAGCATATATCTCTCTCTCTCCACCATGGACGACTGTCAAGCTAGACATCGAGATTAGGCTAATCCCCGTCCATACAGGGGCATGTGGTCATACTGAAGGAAGCTAGGTGAGATGTCAAAACAACTCGGTCCTTAAGGCTCATCAGGGCAGCCCCCATACTCAACACACGAGTCTACTCTCATGATAGAACTTGTCGTAAGTCTACCACCACAGTAGCACTTACACTAGCACTAACCTGTCTGCCCCGGTCACAACTCATACCCTCACCACCCATACAATAAACAAGGAGCAACATCAACATATATAATCTCATCATATCAATATGCAATAATAGAAGGTAATATGACTTCTCTCGGTCTCTCAACTAGCTCACATGCACCAATGCAAAGACATAATCTACTGGCCACAATGGGATGAACCTCACATAGGAATAATATGATCAAAAGGGGTCAGTGGAACTTGCCTTCGCTACCGTCTGCGGCGTCGTGCTCCTGGTCAGCTGGCTCCTCCGGGTTCTCTTCCGGCACCGGGTCTATTCCGAAGTGCGTACACACGCAATCATACAAGCAATCAAGCACTCATCAGTACTGTCGGTACCCTAAAAACCATACACCCCCTGAGGTTACAAAGATCTCAAGGGAAGGACATCAACTCAAATTGAAGACCCTCGGGGGCCCACTCGCCAGACGTGACCGGACCCGCTTCTCCAACATGGTTAACCTCTAGGTTGCCACGTGTACTGTCAGCCCAGAGCTATTACCCGCAAGGGTGAAGCTCCGGGCCAAGTACTGAAACGGCACCTCCGGAGGTAGCCCCTGACCGAGAGAAGCTCCGGACATGACACGTGCCAGGTCACCCCGGAGCTTCCCGCTTCTCCCAAGCAAGCTCCGGAGCTGCCACGTGTCCACACGTCGGAGCTTGCTGCTTAAAGCCCCCGGGAGACGTTGTAACGGCTCCGGATCTCCAAAGGACAGCCGCAGACTTCAAGACCCGATTAATTACCATTAATTCCACGTTAATGATAATTAATCGGACAACCTTAACACCTGTAACGGCACTGTCGGAGCCGTTACAGGGTTATTAACAACAATTAATCTCGTGTATCAATACTAATAACCGCCAGGGCCACATGTCGGGCCAGGCTGACTTGTAACGGTTGGTCCTTGTACTATAAAAGGACAAACCGACGATACACAAGAGGAGATTCTGGGAACACTCTGAAACTCACAAGTTAATACAACACACACACACCCGTGGAGTAGGGTATTACGCTCAGGCGGCCCGAACCACGTAAACCACCGTGTCACTCGTGTCCAAATCGCATTTCACTTTCTTAGATCTCCGCGCGCCCAGACCGAACCACAAACTCCTTCAAACACTTTCATAGTGTCAGGGGATCTGCCGACTCCAACAGTCGACAGTTGGCGCGCCAGGTAGGGGGTCTGAGATCTTCAAGAATGGTGAATTCTGCAGCTGGATCATCCAACGGGCAACCTGCTGCTCAGGCTGTCGGAGGCAATCCCTCCAACATGCAACCACCGGCAGGAGCCTCAGTTCCAGCGGGAGTCACACTCCCACCACCACCATCTTCTCCGGCAAGACATGCCGAACGACATGATGGTGCACCGGCGTCACATTCTGCGCCGGCAAGTCGTGACAACCCAGAACACGCGCTCCATGCAGCGCGTGCTCTCCTTCAGCGACCACCACCTCCGGATGCATCTCAAGGTGCCATGGAGCAATGGAGAGCTGATATTGAGCATTTGGTCGCAGCAGCGGCCGAACGCCTCAACAATCAGGGTCCACCTCCTTCAGGGCGGGCCCCGTCGCAGCGACGAACGTTGTCTGGAAGACTTGGTCCACATGTCTCCAACAACTGGAGAAGAGCTGCGTCACAGCAAGTGACGTCGTTGCCCTCTGGGGCACGACGTGCCCATACTGCATCTCGGCTTTCGACACACGACCTCCGAGCGGAGCTTGATCGCCGATACCGCCAACAGGATGGCCGTGTCCACATCGAGCGAGCTCAAGAAAGACGAGATGCTCAAGATCTTTCTACTCTGGAAGGAGTAGGAGGAGGCTGTTCCGCCCTAGCCATGCACCTGCGCATGGTTAGATGGCCACAGAAGTTCCGGCCACACTTGCCGGAAAAATTCGACGGGACTGTCAATCCCGTAGAATTTCTACAGATATACTCCACTGCGATCCTAGCAGCTGGAGGAAATGAGGCTGTAATGGCCAATTACTTTCCAGTGGCCTTAACTGGGACTGCTAGGTCCTGGTTTATGAGCCTTCCACCCAACTCTATCGACAGTTGGGAGGAGCTATGCCGCCAGTTCACCGCCAATTTCGGGAGTTCATACACCCGTCCGGGCACCGAACTGGACCTTTTTGCGGTCGTGCAAAAAGGAGGAGAATCTTTGCGGTCATTCATCCAGAGATTCTCTCAGGTACGTAACACAATCCCTTCTATCTCAAGCGCTTCTGTCATTGTAGCATTCAGACAGGGTGTACGAGACAAGAAGATGTTGGAGAAACTGGCGATCAAAGAGATCACCAGTGTCACGGAGCTCTTCAGCCTGGCTGACAAATGTGCCAGAGCTGCGGAGGGCCGTGAAATGCACTCCAAACCAGCCTTGGAGGATCATAAAAAATCCTCCAAAGAAGAAGCCGCTACCTCCGGGAGTGGCAAGAAGAAAAAGAAGACCAACGGCAAGAAGAAACCGTCGGCCGGCACATCCAACGTTGCAGCCACTGCAACTCCTGGTGGCCGGGGGCCACGCCCCGAGAAGCGACCTCGACCGTCTTCCGAAGACGGTGGCAAATCCAAGATGTGGTGCCCCATTCACAAAACGGGCAGCCACAGACTGGAGGACTGCCGGGAGGTCCAAAACCTTGCCGAGCGCTACCACAAGCGCCGGGAAGGGTCTCCCTTCCGTCAGAGGGAGGGAAAACAAAAGGTCGATGAAGCTCCGGCTGAAGAGGAGTTAGGGTTTCAAGACCCCAAAAAGGTCTTGAAAGCCGTCTACACCTCCGTCGACGATGATTCCGACGTCTCCGACAACGAGCGTCGAAAAACCATGAACACCATCTTTGGTGGATCATGGGACATCACCTCTCGTCGCGTCATTAAGACTATGCGACGGGATATGGCTGCTGTAGCTCCTACAGCTAGACCGGAGCCACATCGAAAGTGGATGGACACACCCATCACTTTTGATGCTTCGGACTGTCCTCAAAGCATGGTCGGAGCTGGTCAGCTACCCTTGATGGTATCTCCTACCATCAACAACATCCAGCTCCATCATGTCCTGGTAGACGGAGGTTCGGGGCTTAATCTCATCAGATTCGAAGCTTTCACTAAGCTTCAGCTTCGACCTTCGGACCTCCAGCCCTCTCGACCTTTCTCCGGAGTAGGTCCGGGGGCCATAACCCCACTCGGAGCTATTACTCTCCCTGTTACCTTCGGGACCCGGGAGAAGTATCGCACTGAAAAGTTGATATTCGACGTCGCTCAGATCAACTTACCATTCAATGCCATTTTGGGTAGACCTGCCTTGTACAAATTCATGGCAGCTGCTCATTATGGATACCTGGTGTTGAAGATGCCAACACCAGTAGGCGTTCTCCGGATCCGTGGAGATCGCACTGCCGGAGTAACTGCTCTGGAAGAACTCCATGCACTCACCACAGCGCAAGAGGAGGATTCCAGACAGAAGCAAGCTCCACAACCTCCGAGCATTCGTCAACGAGGCTCGACCTCTGCACCCCGTGTGCAGCCAAGCGGCGACACCGACATTCCCGTCAAAGTCGTCCAAATTGGTTCCGATGTCACTCAAACTACCCGCATATCGGGTGGCTTGAACGACAAATAGGAACTCGCGCTCATCACTTTCCTCCGGGCTAACGTTGACGTGTTTGCCTGGCAACCGTCACAAATGCCTGGGATCCCCAGGGAAGTGATTGAGCACAATCTGAAGATTTACCCCGACGCTGGGCCTGTACACCAGAAACCTCGGAAGCAATCTGTAGAGCGACAGAACTTCATCCGACAAGAAGTGAAGAAGTTGCTCGAAGCCGGATTCATCCGAGAAGTCTACCATCCAAAATGGCTGGCAAACCCAGTCGTTGTGCCTAAGGCCGGCGGGAAACTTCGGATGTGCATCGACTACACCACACTGAATAAGGCATGTCCAAAGATCCATTCCCACTACCTAGAATAGACCAGATATTGGATTCCACCTCTGGGTGTGAGTTGCTGTGTTTTCTAGACGCATATTCAGGATATCATCAAATCCGGATGTCTAGGGAAGATGAAGAACATACTTCATTCATCACAGTGGATGGATTGTATTGTTACACAGCCATGCCTTTTGGTCTCAAGAATGCAGCTTCAACTTTTGTACGAGCAATGTACAAAACTTTCGAAGAACTCATCAGAGACATAGTGGAGGTGTACGTTGATGACATTGTGGTCAAAGTCAAAAACAAGGAGTCCCTCTTGGACACCTTGCAGGCTGTCTTCGACAAGCTGCGGGCCACCCGCACGAAGCTAAACCCAGACAAGTGTGTCTTCGGGGTTAGTTCCGGAAAGCTTCTTGGTTTCCTGGTAAGTCACCGGGGTATAGAGGCTAATCCGGCGAAGATAAAAGCCATCGAAGACATGCGGCCACCAACCCGCATCAAAGACGTCCAAAAATTAACTGGATGTCTAGCAGCCCTCAGTCGGTTCATTTCAAGACTGGCGGAAAGGGCACTTCCCTTCTTCAAGTTACTGAGGAAGTCCGGACCATTCCAATGGTCTGAAGAGGCAGAGAAGGCATTCCAGGAGCTGAAACAGTTCCTCACCACTCTACCAGTCTTGGTAGCTCCGAACCCTGGTGAGCCTTTATTGCTTTATATTTCAGCAGCTGACGAAGTCGTCAGTATGGCTCTGGTTGCGGAGAGACCGGAACTACCCAATACTCAGGAATCCAGATCCCTTCGGGAGGATCCGGAGGTTCCTGAAAGCGGGTCTGGGTCCCAGCTCCCAGACTTGAATCCTCAAGAAGCCACTTCAGAGGACCCGGATCCTTCTGAAAGGATCCAGGTCATTCCTGAAGAAGCTCCGGGTTCCTCCACCCAGAACCCGGAGGTCCCCGAAGATAGTCTGGACCCCTCCGACAGGGTCCGGATCAATGGAGAGGAAGCTCCGGACCCCTCCGGGAGGGTCCGGACCATTCAACGCCCAGTATACTTCATCAGTGAAGTGTTACATGATGCCAAGACTCGATACCTAGAGGTACATAAGCTGCTCTACGCAGTTCTTATTGCCTCAAGGAAGCTTCGACACTATTTCCAAGCTCACAAAGTCTCGGTGGTAACCTCATATCCACTTCGAGCGATTCTGCATAATCCCAATTCAACTGGGAATATAGCGAAGTGGGCAGCGGAACTGGCTGAATTCGACCTCGAATTCATTCCAAGACAAGCAATCAAGAGTCAAGCGTTGGCAGATTTCGTGGCAGAATGGACTCCCTCTCCATTAAACTCTGGGGGCCCCAGCGAGCAGAAGAAGGAACCACAAGTTCCGGCCTTCACTAAGCCTCACTGGACCCTTTACTTCGACGGCTCCATGCAGAAGCAGGGAGCCGGAGCTGGAATCCTTCTCCTCGCACCAACCGGGGAGAAAGTAAAATACATGGTGCACCTTAACTTCAAGGCAACCAACAACATGGCGGAGTACGAAGCACTCATATATGGATTAAAGGTGGCACTATCCTTTGGTGTCAAGCAGTTGCTGGTCAAAGGAGATTCACAACTTGTTATCAAACAGGTGAAGGGTGAATGCTCCTGCAATAATCTCCAGCTGGCTGCTTATCTCCTTGAAGTCCAGAGGCTTCAGAAAGACTTCGAAGTCCTAGACCTTCACCATGTTCAGCGTGCTCACAACGCTGAAGCTGACGAACTCTCGACCAAGGCGTCAACCGGAGCTCCGGCTCCAGACGGAACCTTTGTCCGGAGGATGTCAAAACCCACAGTTCAGCCTGCCGAGCTGAACGAAGGGGGCGAGATCAGCATCCCGAAGCTGACGGTCCCGATGGCCCTGTTACCATGGCAGCCATCAAGGGTCGTAGGTGCTGCCGGAAGCTCCGAGCAACCCAGCACGCAAGACTCAAATGCTCAAGTCAGTTCCGATGCATGGATCTCGGAGATCCGGAACTACTTGAAAGACAACATCCTTCCTGACGATGATGTATCCGCTGACCGGGTAGTCAGATTGGCTAAAAGATACACGTTGGTAGAAGGGGATCTCTACCGGCGCGGTGCCAATGGCATCCTAATGCGGTGCATCACAAGGGAAGAAGGCTGCGAGCTCCTCGCAGAAATCCATGGAGGCGAGTGTGGGAACCACGCGTCTTCCCGCACGCTGGTCGGAAAAGCCTTTCGGCACGGCTTCTACTGGCCTACAGCGCTCCAGGATGCTACTGAGCTAGTGAAGAAATGCAAAGCATGTCAATTTCATGCAAAGCAAATTCATACACCTGCTCAGCCCTTACAAATGATACCTCCTACGTGACCTTTCGCCGTGTGGGGGATGGACATCTTGGGACCCTTCCCAAGAGCCGTCGGAGGTTACAAGTTCCTGTATGTCGCCATCGACAAGTTCACCAAGTGGCCGGAAGCTACTCCTGTTGTGACGATCAACAAACAATCTGCAATCAATTTTCTACAATCTATCGTGAGCAGATTCGGAGTCCCAAACAAGATCATCACTGATAATGGGACTCAGTTCACAAGCTCCGCATTTCAAGGATATTGCGAAGACCTCGGCATACAAGTTTGCTACGCCTCCGTAGCTCATCCTGCCAGCAATGGGCAAGCCGAGAGAGCAAACGCAGAGATCCTTAAAGGACTAAAAACGCGAACTTATGAGCGTTTGAAAAAGCACGGAGCTAATTGGATCGAAGAGCTTCCGCCCACTCTATGGGCTAACAGGACTTCTCCAAGTCGGGCAACCGGAGAAACACCCTTCTTCCTGGTGTACGGAGCAGAAGCGATCCTTCCTCCGGAGATCACCCTGGGTTCCCTCCAAGTCCGGACCTTCGACGAAGCCGCGCAGGACCAGCTCCGGCGTGAAGACCTAGACCTCCTCGAGGAGGGAAGGTGCCAAGCAGCTGTTCGGAACGCCCGATACCGCCAAGCTTTACGGCGCTATCATCAGCGGCATGTACACAACCGACAGCTCGAGGAAGGCGATCTGGTGCTACGGAGAATACTATCCAGAGAAGGGCAAAACAAACTCTCCCCCGGCTGGGAAGGGCCCTTCCGAGTGATCAAAGTATCCCGTCCCGGAAGCGTTCGCTTGGCCGCCGAGGATGGGACACCTCTCCCAAACCCTTGGAACATCGAGCACCTCCGTAAGTTCTACACTTAATTCCACGGAGGTGAGTCTTAAGTAACTTGAAGTGTATGTTATAGAGTCATTGTACAGAGTCGGGTAGTTCCTCCGGGAGAGCAGCCGGACCTTTCCCGAAAGGTTTGGAAAGCTCATGCAACACTTGATACAGTCTCCGGACTAGAAGTGTAGCTAATTACCCTGGGTGAAACGAGAAACCGAACACACTTAGCCTGGTTCCGTACCCTAAGAGTGTACTTGTTTCATCTGTACCCCGGACCTATAATGAAAGACATCTTCATGTGAAATAGACTCCACGTGCATTCATTTTTGCATAAGGCTCGACATTTTTATTTTTCTCTTTCTTGTCTATAACAGAAACGTGCAATTCTTAAGAAGTTCTAGTTTAACCGGTTTATGTACAATTTGAGTTGAATTGTCAGATTTTTTAGATTTAAATATCGTCTGTGGCCAACTCGCCTGAAAGCCGCCAAGCCATTCTAGGGCTGGAGTGCGCTATCGACTTAGCCTGGTCAAGCACCCTAAGTACGCCACTCTACCTACACCCCGGCAGGCCAAAGTAAGGTGGGTCCATGGACAATTGGATCTAAAAGAAAAGACAATTCATCCAATTATACTAAAAATCGTGTTCAACTTGAAATTCTCTTGAGAACCGTAAGCCGCGACGAAGTTATAGATAAGGAACGAATTTTACTGTTTTTCTTGGCTTAAGTGTGCAGGAAAAATAAACCCGATATTGATGGAGAAAAACCGGGGGTAACCAAGCTCCGACTCCCATCGGCGTTAACTTAAAGATGGTGAGAAGATTCTATCATTAGAGTCTGTTGCCAGCCAGGCGTGGCAAGGGTCATTGCCGGAGCTACTAAGCTCTGACACCTTGAAGTATTAACTACCGACACTCAACGTGTTGGTAGAGGCTCCTGCCGGAGCTACTAAGCTCCGACGATGGACAGTGTCGGAGCTTCTAAGCTCCGATGACTTCAAGGGACCTTCACTATCGAAAACTTCGGACCTAAACTATACGAGTTCGAAGCAAATCTGTCTTCAACAAAAATCAACATCCTTTTGGTACATGTCCACAATCAAATTGTGCACATCTACCAGGGGGCCAAGTGAAGACAAAGATGTTGAAGACAAAAAATGAAATTCACGAAAAATTGGGGATTTCATTTCATTGGAAGACCAGAGATTACATCTGGGGACAAAGGATTACAAAATTGAGGAAGAAGAGAAAATACAAATAAAGGCTAAGAAAGATAGTCCTAGACCCTATGGAAGAACTCAGCGACCTTCTGGGCGACCTCCGACACGCTGGCTCGGGTAGCCTCGCCTTCTCCTTCAACGGGGCCTTCAAGCACCGGGTCCAGAGGGAATCGAGGGTTCCGGCTAGTGTAACACGTCAACACATACTCTGTGACGTTTCTAGCCAGGGATTGCCCCTCGACCTCAAGCTGGTCCGCGATGACGTCGCCCACCTTGGAGAGCTTGCCACCCGCGGCGTTTAACGCCTGCAATGCAAGGTCCGGCTCCGGCTCCGGATCATCCGGAAGCACGGGGCTGAAACCCAACGGCGCTAGCGCATCGTCGGCCTTACTCAGGAACTCCCAAATTTGCAGGGAGTCCGCTTTTCTCAGGCCCTTCATCTCTTCCAAGGACCTCCGGGCCGCCGCCAGCTCCGAGTTCTCGCGGGAGAGGCGCTCAACTTCTTTGGCGTTTTGCTGAATTTTCGCAGCAACCCGCTTTTCGAGTCTTCCGAGCTCCTCCTCCCGGAGGTGGATCTTGTTCCGACGGTCGACCAGGTCTTTCTCCCTAGCCTCTATTTTCTACTCCCGGGCGATGAGGGCACACTCATACTCGTAGAGTTCCTGCCCTCGCACCCAGGTCTTCTCCTCCTCCTCGAGGCAGCGCTCTTCTAATTTTTTAGCGCGCTCCTCGATACCTTTGTCCGCCAGAGCTGTCTTCTCGGCAAGCTCTTCTTCACGTCGCAAGACGTCATCCCGTAGCTCCAGGAGTTTTTGCTCCTCATCCTCGAGCCGCTTTTCCCTTCCCTCAAGCGCCTCTCGGCGCTTGATGAGTGCGGTACTGATGGCTTCGAGTTGATCGAACCGAGCGTTGGCCGCATCATTGGCAGCTTTAGCTTGGTCGTGGTACTCCCGGGATTGGGCGTCGAGGTTGTGAGTCATGCTCTCCCTCTCGTCCAGCATCTCACCCCAGAGCTCCAAGCGGACCTTCTCCCGCTTGATCCATTCCTTGTCCGCAGCGATCCTCAACTGCGCCAGCTTGGTCTCGAATTGGAGTCTATTACGCCACCTCCTAAGGGTTTGGCGCTCCTCTTCAAGAACCTTGCTGTCGTGGAAGAAGGCTAGTTGGACTTGGCGCAGACTGGAGCAAGCGTTGTCGATGGACATCGACAGCGAGATGGGCTCCGGACCTTCTGGGGTCTCCTCCGCTGGTTCCAGCGGGTCTTCATTTACAAAAATTGGGTCCCACTCTGCGAGAGCGGAACCCCGAGCTTCCAAGGCACTAGGGCCCTCCTCCGGGATGGCCTCAGTCGCCACCGAAGAAGGTCCCGCCACCAAATCTTCATTCGCCCCCTCAGGCTGGGGGCCGGCGACTTCGCTCAGGCACTCTGGCTCCGCCACGGGTACCATCGACGTCGTCGCCTCCAATGGCTCCGGCCGGGACGCTTCTTCTGAGGGGAGCTCAAGCTCCCCCGCCTCCACCACCACCGGCTCTGCAGCCGGCGCTCCAATAACTACCGGCCTTGCGACCGGAGCTTCAGAAGTAACAGGCTCAATTGCCGGAACCACTTCAACTTCCGGCTCGCACGCCGGGGCTTCAGCTACCTCCGGCTCGACTGCCGGGGCTCCAGCATTTTCCGGCTCTGAAGCCGGGACCGCTACTTCCTCCGGCTCGACAGCCGGAGCATCTACTTCTGCAGCACCAAGGCCCGGAGCTTCAACCTCCGGAGCGGGTGCCGCTGGCGCGTCTTCAATCCCGTGGTCCGGCGCTACCACGGGAACTTCTGGAGACGAGTCGAGGTCCATGACCACGACAGCCGGCGCCGGAGCTGTCGCAGCCTCTGCCTGGGGCAACACCGGAGCTGGAGCAGAAGCCCTTGTAGCCTCAGACACTGTGGCTGAGGGCGGAGCTTCACTCCCCTTCTTGGGAACGCTGCAGATGAAGAATGAAGAAATTGAACAAACAGATGCTATAATTAAAAGTTAATTGAGGAAAGCAAGAAAAATTACCTTGGGAGGCTCACGCACCAGCTTGCGCGGAACCTCTTTCCCGGACGTTCCGGGCTGGCCACGGTCGGCGTAGGAGCTCCGGGAGGACTCCCAGGACTTGCCATAGCCACGGGCGTTTTCCGGGTCGGAGCTCTCCTTGACCGGGAGGAACTCCTAGACCTGGAGGCCCTCACCGCTTCTCGAACCGGAGTCGCCCGTCCGGAACTGGCACCACCGGAGGGACCCATCACAGGGACAGCTGCACTCCGGGAGGATCCCACCGCCGGAACAGTAGCGCTTCGAAAAGACCCCACCACGGGGACAGATGCTACAGCGGCGGAGGATCTTCCTTCCTGAGGACGGGGAACTAGCGGTGAAGTAGCAAGCCCGACGGACCTTCCGTCAGCATGTCGCAGCTTCCTCTTCCGGTTCTCCGGCTCCTCCGCCAGCTCCTTGCCCTTGCCGGTGACCTCAGCTCTTGGCTGAGAGACAGGGGCGGAGCCGCCTTCCGACAACCTGGGGATCGCCAACGGGGCGGTCGATCTTCTCTCGACGACGCCAAGGTCGTCAAGCGCGGGCATCTTCCGCCGGAGCTCCCTGCTGAACTCAACTTCCTCGTTCAGGGGGAGGAAAGCCGGTGGCGGAGTCAAGTACGCTCCGTCTACATCGATGCCGTGCTGGAATTTCTTGAGGTGAAACTCCAAGGACTTCCCCACCATGCTGGACTTCAACCCGGTCTCAACCCGGTCTTCGTCCATCACGCTGTTGAGGGCCCAGGCGAGCTTCTCCCTCCTCTTCAGCGGTGCCCACCTGTTGAACAGGAAGTTGCAGAACACCGCCTGGGGAGTCAATCCTCCCTCCACACATTGGCGGATCCTGGATAGGACGGGGTCAAAGGCTGCCGCCAGCACCGGAACTTCGCTCCACACCGACGTGTCAATGCCGGGCAGACCTTCTGGCAGCTCCAACCGCTCGTGCTCCTCCACCCGGACGACTACCCAATCTTTCTTCCAGTCATCCCACTTCCCGGAAGGGAACGACCGGAGGTACTTGAACGGGCACTTCTTGCGCTTCACAAAGTAGTAGAAGCCAAGGTACTCGTCACTTCGGCCGGTGGTTTGGACGGTGAAGAAAGTGCGGAAGAGCTCGATGCAGGGAGGGATGCCCACCCACATCTCGCAGAAGTGGACAAAGATGGACACAAGGAGAAGGGAGTGAGGGCCAAGGTGGTATAGCTGCAGACCATAGAAGTCCAGCAGCATCAAAAAAAGGAAGAAAATGGTGGGATCAGCCCCACCATGGCATACGATGAAAAGTATACCATTTCGCCGGAGTGCTCCTTTTTAAAGGGAAGCTCCCCTCCGGTGCGGATTGAACGGTTGAAGAAGTCCGACGACCACCCCATGAGGGCTCGGACCTTCTTCAGATCGCTCTCCGTCTTCAAACGACTCTCACGCAGACCCAACTCCATCGCAGCACAGCTAGGCGAGAGAAGAAAAGCAAAGCACGAGTTGGGAGTTTGAGCGCAAGAACAGATGGAAAGCGTAAAGAACTCCCGACGGTGCGCTTTCCTTCTTAAGTAAGCCCTCGCAACGCTTGGATGGAAACTGCAGGGGAATCAAGCATACTACTCAAGAATTCAACCCAGCCGATGACAAGAGGGACCGGGACCACCCCGACGACCAAGTCGAGGCTCTTACCCAGGCAAACAGTTGTCATCACGAGGCGGGAAACCCAAAGGCGGCGGACTGACAAGGCGCGCGGAACCGATACGGTTTTCGTATCGGGAACCGACGACCTTCAATTGCGAGAGATCCGCATGTCAAAGATCTTATCCGCCGCCTGAGGTGCGCCACGCGTCGGGACTCAACCATAAAGCCCCGCCAAAGGCACCTCCGAAGACTCTTGAAGACCCAGTTCAAGAGTCACAAGTATGGACCCACCTCCGGCGGAACGACTTCATCCCGTTGGCCTTCCCCGGAGGTAGGTCCAGGGGGCCACTGTCGGTACCCTAAAAACCATACACCCCCTGAGGTTACAAAGATCTCAAGGGAAGGACATCAACTCAAATTGAAGACCCTCGGGGGCCCACTCGCCAGACGTGACCGGACCCGCTTCTCCAACATGGTTAACCTCTAGGTTGCCACGTGTACTGTCAGCCCAGAGCTATTACCCGCAAGGGTGAAGCTCCGGGCCAAGTACTGAAACGGCACCTCCGGAGGTAGCCCCTGACCGAGAGAAGCTCCGGACATGACACGTGCCAGGTCACCCCGGAGCTTCCCGCTTCTCCCAAGCAAGCTCCGGAGCTGCCACGTGTCCACACGTCAGAGCTTGCTGCTTAAAGCCCCCGGGAGACGTTGTAACGGCTCCGGATCTCCAAAGGACAGCCGCAGACTTCAAGACCCGATTAATTACCATTAATTCCACGTTAATGATAATTAATCGGACAACCTTAACACCTGTAACGGCACTGTCGGAGCCGTTACAGGGTTATTAACAACAATTAATCTCGTGTATCAATACTAATAACCGCCAGGGCCACATGTCGGGCCAGGCTGACTTGTAACGGTTGGTCCTTGTACTATAAAAGGACAAACCGACGATACACAAGAGGAGATTCTGGGAACACTCTGAAACTCACAAGTTAATACAACACACACACACCCGTGGAGTAGGGTATTACGCTCAGGCGGCCCGAACCACGTAAACCACCGTGTCACTCGTGTCCAAATCGCATTTCACTTTCTTAGATCTCCGCGCGCCCAGACCGAACCACAAACTCCTTCAAACACTTTCATAGTGTCAGGGGATCTGCCGCCTCCAACAGTCGACAAGTACATTCTACAAAATTATTTTATTAAGTAGTTTATGATTTTATGTGAATTTTAGAAAAAAGAATCGGGTTAATCGGAGGTCGTATGGGTGAGATATTGATTCTGAAAAGTAGTGTCTGAGCTAATTACGAAAATTAATATATAATTAATTAAGAAAAATAGCCCATGTGTTTGTGTCTACGGTTGTGCATGGATAGCTGTTTGGGCCTGGAGTTCCTCACGCATGGGCCAAGGGAGTTTGGAATGGGGGTCCAACTAACGATGGGATTAGTCAACACAGGCCACCTCTACGGCACAGACCACCGGACATCTCACGGAGAGGAAACATTCTCTTCTCCTACCTCCAGACTTCTCTCTCTGGTTAGTATGGAGCGCCTCTGAAATCTCAAGTTGAAGGGGAAAACAGGAAGAGGGCGGCCATGGAGGAGGGGAAACGACCGCTCTGGTCACGATGGACTCCCTAGAAGCATCAATTTGGTCATACGCGGTGGGAATCGACGGCTGTTCGGAAGGGAGTAGCCATGGCGGGTGGTGGCCGCCGTGAGCTCAGAAGAGGAGGATAATTGACCCAGGGGCAGGTCTGGGAGGTTGAGTCGGTGTCGTAGGTGCTCACCTTCGCCTTGGTTTGGACGGGAACAGCTCGTCGTCGGAGATCGACGCGCCGGTCGAGTCGTCGCCGCGCGGGAGGATGAAATTGGCACTGGAACTCGACTGGGGGTGCATGAGGCACGACTTGGGAAAAGCTGAGCCCGGCGTGGTCGATTTAAAGGCGAGAAAAGGCGGTGGAAGGCCGGCTTTGACGGAGGTCAGTCGGGCGAGATAAATGTGTCGTACGCGTGCTGGTCGGGACGGTGTGTCGCGTAGCGAGTGGGTCTCACCGCGCCTGCATGAGTCGTCCCGTCGGCCGGTCGTCAGCTAGCAGCGGCGCCTTCGCGGCTGGCGGGACGGCTGTCCTTGCCGTCGCTAAGCCATTGAAAGAGGTAGGAAGTCGTCGCTTTACTGGTACAGTGGCTGAGCGAGCTCGGGCGTGAGTATTCCGGAACCTTCCAGTAAAATGGAGAAGGGGGAGAGGATAAGGGGGGCTTCATGGCGTACGTCGCTAGTGTGCAGCCGAGCCAGTCAGAGAAGAACGTGCTGCTGGTGTGCTGTGTGTTTGGATGGAGGAAGAAGAAGAATACTTTTATAATTAAAGGAAAAGTGGAGGGGGTGGGTGGAAAATGCCATGAGTAGTTTGGTGCCAGGAAAAAGAATGTGAGTGCTGACTGATGGTGGACGGACGTGGGTTCAACATTTTATTTCCTTCATTTTTTTATTTTAACCTTCTTTATATTTATTATTGCTTCTTATTTTATTTTATAATCAATGTTTCTAATACAATTGGTGATTAATTATATAACGTAATTTATTACTTTGTGAAAAAGAAATTAGGATGTTACAGCCGCCCATGATGAGGGGCTATTTGTAGCCCTGCAGCAGGGCATGGCCAGACGACACATTGAAACCATTGTCAGGGGATAACATTTACTCCTAAATCTTAGGATGGATTTGGTTACTCCCGGGGCCACCTGTCGGGCCCTGGGCCCCACCTGTAAGCCGCTCGGCCTTAAACTATAAAAGGACCGAGCGGCCACGGATCCAGACAAGCTCTCTCAGACCCAAGCAATACTACACACAAACCACCGTGGAGTAGGGTATTACGCTCAAGCAGCCCGAACCATGTAAATCTCTCGTGTTCATCATTTTCCGAGCTTGATCTTGTTAGGACTAGCCACTCGAATATACATCGAACCTCCGCAGACTACTCCCGAGTAGGTCCAGAGGAGGTGTCAGTTTAGACACCTCGACACAGGTGCATGAATAAATGTGGGTCGTTGGCAACCAAAAACTGAATACTAGCAACTCATATCCTGCACGATTCGGATAGTATCAGTTGTAGGTGTCAAATTTGTTTTCAACATTAGGAGCCACCGGAGGAAAAAAATGAAATAACCATGGTCTGTCTTTGACTGGCATGGTAAATTAATTGTTATCTTCTAGTTTCTGGTCATAACACCAGAGTTCAAGGCATGAAGCCGGATTGAAGATTAAAAAGAAAATTATTAACCTACTCACCATTTCAGCACAAATGACTTGTTATAAAAATCGAATATGGGACGAATCAGATACATAGGCAAATAAGACAACCGAATTATGTCGCTTTCAGTTTGTGGTTAAAAATGTACCCCTGACTTCTGAAATGAAAAATGGGGGATCAAGAGGGGGACAAGCATCTGAGATCAGCGACAATGTTGCTTTTGTTCACATATCCAAACATTGTGTCCAGTGATTAAAAGCAATGGTTCACTTCAGCATTGGCTAAAAGTTCCAAGATCCCAACTGAGAACTAATTTTCTGCCTCTATTCATGTTTTCTTGATTTTCAAGATATATTCGACGAAAAAAATCATATGGATGTATTCTTGACATTCATTGCATTGTCAGTAATGTCACAGATTGTTTTTCTATTGTACTATATTCAAATAAGTAACTACGTGCTGTGTCTAGTGTCAAGCAAGTTCCAAAGGAAACGAAAAAAATGTTGGAAACCATGTTATGTTTGTACTCACATATCTCCAGCCAAGAATCTGTTGGCAGCAGCTACAGTAGATGTCATTCACCGCGTGGAGTCCAGTTATAAGATAACGATCCTCTTTAGGGCCCAGGCATATGTTCACACTGAAAAATTGCACAAAAATAATAATAAGCATATCAGAACAAGTCCCTGGCCCTGGCGGCTGCAGCTTCGCGGTCTCACTTCTCCCTCTCTAACTGGAGCTCCTCCTGTGTCCTGCGGAGCTCATCCTGGACACGTCCGTATCTAGATCCCGTACCTAACTCGTCATAAGAATGTCCTCTGTCACTATCAGGTTGTCTAAATAGGGACAATTCTGAACTTGCACAGCAGATTCAGAACGATTAATCAATTTATATAGGTTACGTTAAACAGATTTATTTTCGAGTCATTTACAAGATAGAAAAGAACGAGAAAGAGAAGGGAAGTTGGTCAGAGTTGAAAGTTCCTAGTCCGGTTGCACAGTCCATGCGCGTGTGCTCATTGACATCCTCATTCTCGCTAACCGCCATCGTGCTCGTCTCGACCCATTTATGTGTGTTGTGTTGTGCAGAGTCAGGTTGTGCCAAGCCGGACCGACTGAAGACCCATGTATATACATATAGTATTAAACACTCACAAACATTGAACAAACATTCAACTAACTAATTCAACTTTAACAATTAAATTACCTACTTAAACTTTGATAACCTAAACAAACATTTAAACATACATTAAACAAACATTAAACAATTAAATAACCTAAACAAACTACTTAAACAATTAAATCACCTAATTCAACTTTAATCTAACTAATTACATATATTAAAAAAACTAATTACAATTACATATATGAAAGTAAACAACCTAATTATAATTAAAGAAATTAAAAAACAAAGTGGAGGTCATACCTCGGCCGAGCGGCGACATGTCACGGTGCGGGAGGGGGCGGAAGGCCTTGAGGAGGCGGACGTCAGAGAGGCGGTGGCGGCAGCCGTCCTCGGAGAGCGCGCGGGAGGCGGCGAGCGTGAGGGCACCGGTGGGCGTCGGGGCCTCGGAGGGCGTTGGCCGTCGGAGGCGGGCGGGTGGGAGGCGGCGGTGGGGGGGGGGGGGTGGAGTGAGGCAAAAGCGAAAAGGCGCGCGGGAGGGGAGCGAAACTACTTCCCTCCCGCGCGCGACGAGATTTATTCATATTTTTGTTTACGACGGTTAGGTTAACCGTCGTAAATAGTCCACTTATTTACGATGGTACCAACGTAAGTAAATTTATTTACGAGGGTTCCCTTCAACCGTCTTAAACAGTGTTATTATTTACGATGGTTCTTGTCACACCTGGTAATAAGAAGACAACCAAATGCTTTCCACATGTATGCCAGGATCAGTTCAACTCATACATGTGTAGACGAAAGTGAAATACCATAAATAATGCCTTGTCCGAGTACATCACCTTATTACATAAATGATCTTCTAGTTCTAAAAGAAAATTACACAAGCAGCGGAAAAACAAGTAAAAGGGGCTCCAAGCACAGGCATTGCACGGGGGAGCGCCAGCCTAGAACATCTCATCGAGGTCTCCGTAGAAGTCCTGGTTCTCCACCTCTTCGTCTTCGTAGACTGGGGGGGGGGGGGGAGAGTATGCAACTAACAAGTTTGAGTACCAACGGTACTCGCAAGTTGGGAAGTTATGACATGTGGTTCACAATAAGGAAGGCAAATAATAGGTAAAGCACTATAGCAGTTACAACCTATTCTTAATGTTATTAAGCACCTACATCTAGGTGAAATACCAACCAACATCCCAAAATTAAACCAGGTAAGACCAAACCTAAACCATCCACTATTTAACCATGTGCTAATTATGAATTTGGTTCTAAGCCGCTCATATCCGTGAGCACGGCTGTCTAGACAGTTTGACAAGACTCTACAGAGTGTGTATCTGTCGGTACCCTGGGTACCATATACCCTTTGGGATTGCAAAGATATCAAGGAAAAGTCACCCACTTGGTTTAAAGACCTTCGAAGGCACACATGTCAGACATGTCTGGACCCGCTTCTCCAACATGGTTAGCCCCAGGGTCGCCACGTGTACTATCAAACCGGAGCTACCGCCCGCAAGGGAGGAAGCTCCGAACTATGTACCGAAGTGGCATCCCCGGACCTAACCCCAGATCGAGGGAAGCTCTGGTGCTGACACGTGTCAGCTAACCCCAGAACTATCTGCTCTCCACAGCGTGCTCCTGTGCTACCACGTGTCCAACCGTCAGATCTTCACCCTCTAACCTCCAGAAGACCTCGCAACGGCTCCGTATCTTCAAAGGGGAATCGAGGACTTCAAGACCCAATTAAGTGTCATTAATACCATATTAATGACACTTAATCAGACGACCGTAATACCAGTAACGGTGCTGTCAAAGCCCATTACATGGTCATTAAGGGCAATTAAACGTGTTGAAGAGGTATCAACACTAGTAAACGCCGGGGCCACATGTCGGGCCAGGCTAATTTGTAACGGCCTGCCCTTATACTATAAAAGGACAGGCCAACGACGTTTAAACAGACGGGAGATAGACGTTGAGACACGCTCGAGAGACGTTCAGACACACTGGCACACTTGCTACATCCAATACAACATCAACACATCCCGTGGAGTAGGGTATTACGCTCAGGCGGCTCGAACCACGTAAACTCTTGTGTCTCCTGTGTCATTTACAATTCACCTTCTTGAATCTCCGCGCGCCCACACCGAACATCAAACTCCTCTAAAACTTTAGTAGTGTCGGGAGATCTACCGGTTCCAAACCACCGACAGTTGGCGCGCCAGGTAGGGGCGCCTGAGATTTTGAGAATGGTGAACTCAACTGCTGGTTCATCCAACGGTCAACCTGCTGCTCAGGATGTTGGGGGCAATCCCTCCAATATGCAGCCACCAGCAGGAGCCTCAGCACCAGCAGGAGTCACACTCCCACCACCACCGCCTCCACCAGCAAATCAAGCTGGGCAACGCGATGGTGCGCCGGCGTCAATCACTGCGTCGGCAAATCATGACAACCCGGAACACACGCTCCATATAGCGCGTGCTCTTCTCCAACGCCCACCACCTCCGGATGCATCCCGGGATGCACTGGAACAGTGGAGGGCCGATGTGGAATATTTGGTTGCAGCAGCAGCCGAACGCCTCAGCAACCAGGGTCCTCCTCCTTCAGGACGAGCCCCGTCGCAGCGGCGGACTTTGTCTGGTAGACTTGGTCCGCACGTTTCCAATAGCAGGAGACGTGCTGCATCACAACAAGTGATGTCATTGCCCTCCGGGGCACGACGCACTCACACGGTATCCAGGCTCTCAACTCATGACCTCCGGGCGGAGCTTGATCGCCGATACCGCCAACAAGACGGCCGAGTCCATATTGAGCGTGCTCGTGAAAGACGGGAAGCTCAGGACCTTGCTCCTGAAGGAGTAGGAGGAGGCTGTTCAGCTCTGGCCATACATCTGCGTATGGTCAGTTGGCCACAGAAGTTCCGGCCTCACCTGCCGGAAAAATTCGACGGGACTGTCAATCCTGCCGAATTTCTTCAGATCTACTCCACTACAATCTTGGCAGCTGGAGGAAACGAGGCCATGATGGCCAATTATTTTCCAGTGGCCTTAACTGGGACCGCCAGGTCTTGGTTTATGACCCTTCTACCCAACTCTATCAACAGTTGGGAGGAGTTGTGCCGATAGTTCACCGCCAACTTCGGGAGTTCATACACCCGACCAGGCACTGAACTGGACCTTTTTGCAGTCGTGCAAAAAGGGGGAGAATCCCTGCGATCATTCATCCAGAGGTTCTCTCAGGTACGAAACACTATCCCTTCTATCTCTAGCGCCTCTGTCATTGTGGCATTCAGACAGGGTGTACGGGACAAGAAGATGCTGGAGAAACTGGCGATCAAGGAGATCACCAGCGTCACGGAACTCTTCAGCTTGGCTGACAAATGTGCCAGAGCTGCGGAGGGTCGTGAGATGCACTCCAAACCAACCCCGGAGGGTCACAAGAAATCCTCCAAATAAGAAGCCGCTACCTCCGGGAACAGCAAGAAGAAGAAAAAGACCACCAGCAAGAAGAAGCTGTCGACCGGTACATCCAATGTTGCAGCTGCTGCAGCTCCGGGTGGCCGAGGGCCACGCCCCAAAAAGCGACCTCAACCGTCTTCTGAAGACGGTAGCAAGCCCAAGGTGTGGTGCCCAATTCACAAAACGGGCAGCCACAGTTTGGAAGACTGCCGGGAGGTCCAAAACCTTGTCGAGTGCTACAACAAGCGCCGGGAAGAATCTCCTTTCTGACAGAGGGAAGGAAAGCAAAAAGTCAACGAAGCTCCAACTGAAGAGGAGTTAGGTTTTCAGGATCCCAAAAAGGTCCTGAAGGATGTTTACACCTCCGTCGATGATGATTCTGATGTCTCTGACAACGAGCGTCGGAAGACCATGAACACCATTTTTGGTGGATCATGGGACATCACCTCCCGCCGCGTCATCAAGACTATGCGCCAGGATATGGATGCTGTAGCTCCTACAGTCAGGCCGGAACCTCATCGGAAGTGGATGGACACAGCCATCACTTTTGATGCTTCAGATTGCCCTCGGAGCATGGTTGGAGCAGGTCAGTTACCTTTGATGGTATCTCCTATCATCAACAACATCCAGCTCCACCACGTCATGGTAGATGGAGGTTCGGGGCTTAACCTCATAAGCTTCAAAGCTTTTACTAAGCTCAACTCCGACCTTCGGATCTCCACCCCTCTCGACCTTTCTCCGGAGTAGGCCCGGGGACCATTACCCCACTCAGAGCTATTACTCTCCCCGTTACCTTCGGGACACGGGAGAAGTATCACACCGAGAAGTTGGTCTTCGACGTCGCTCAGATCAACTTACCCTTCAATGCCATCTTGGGTAGGCCTGCCCTGTACAAATTCATGGCAGCTGCTCATTATGGTTATCTGGTGTTGAAGATGCCAACGCGAGTAGGCGTTCTCCAGATCCGCGGAGATCGTACTGCCGGAGTAACTGCTCTGGAAGAACTCCATGCACTCACCACGGCGCAAGAGGAGGACTCCAGGCAGGAGCAAGCTCCAAAACCCCCGAGCATTCGTCAACGAGGCTCGACTTCTGCACCTCGTGTGCAGCCAAGCAACGACACCGACATTCCCGTCAAAGTCGTCCAAATTGGTTCCGATGCCGCTCAGACCACCCGTATATCGGGGGGACTGACCGACAAATAGGAACTCGCGCTCATCACTTTCCTCCGGGCTAACGTCGACGTGTTTGCCTGGCAACCATCACAAATGCCTGGGATCCCCAGGGATGTGATTGAGCACAATCTGAAGATCTACCCCGACGCCCGGCCTGTGCATCAGAAGCCTCGGAAGCAATCTGTAGAGCGACAGAACTTCATCCGACAAGAAGTGAAGAAGTTACTCGAAGCTGGATTCATCCGAGAAGTCTTCCATCCAAAATGACTGGCAAACCCAGTCGTTGTGCCCAAGGCCGGCGGGAAGCTTCGGATGTGCATCGACTACACCACACTAAATAAGGCATGTCCAAAAGATCCATTCCCACTACCTAGAATAGATCAGATAGTGGATTCCACGTCCGGGTGTGAATTACTGTGTTTCCTAGACGCATAATCCGAGTATCATCAAATCAGGATGTCTAGGGAAGATGAAGAGCATACCTCATTCATCACAGTAGATGGATTGTACTGTTATACAGCCATGCCCTTTGGTCTCAAGAATGCAGCTTCAACTTTTGTACGAGCTATGTACAAAACTTTTGAAGAACTCATTAGAGACATAGTGGAAGTGTACGTCGATGACATCGTGGTCAAGGTCAGGGACAAGGAGTCACTCCTTGACACCTTGCAGGCTGTCTTCGACAAGCTGCGGGCCACCCGCACAAAGCTAAACCCAGACAAGTGTGCCTTCGGGGTTAGCTCCGGAAAACTTCTCGGTTTCCTAGTAAGTCACCAGGGCATAGAAGCTAATCCGGCGAAGATTAAGGCCATTGAAGACATGCGGCCACCAACCCGCATCAAAGACGTCCAAAAGTTAACTGGATGTCTAGCAGCCCTCAGCCGGTTCATTAAAAGACTGGCGGAACGGGCACTCCCATTCTTCAAGTTATTGAGGAAGCCCGGACCATTCCAATGCTCTGAAGAAGCAGAGAAGGCATTCCAGGAGCTGAAACAGTTCCTCACCACCCTGCAATTCTAGTAGCTCCGAACCCCGGTGAGCCTTTGTTGCTTTACATTTCAGCAACTAATGAAGTCATCAGTATGGTTCTGGTTGCGGAGAGACTAGAGCTACCTCATACTCAGGAATCCAGACCCCTTCGGGAGGGTCCGGAGGTACCTGAAAGCGAGTCTGGGTCCCAGCTCCCAGACTCGAATCCACAAGAAGTCACTTCAGGAGACCCAGACCCCTCCGGGAGGGTCCAGGTCGCTTCTGAAGAAACCCGGGTTCCTCCAGCCAGGACCCGGAGGTCCCCGAAGAAAATCCGGATTCCTCTGAGAGGATCCGGGTCAGTGAAGAGGAAGCTCCGGACCCCTCCGGGAGGGTCCGGACCATTCAGCGCCCAGTGTACTTCATTAGTGAAGTACTACATGATGCCAAGACTCGATACCTAGAGGTGCATAAGCTGCTCTATGCAATTCTTACTGCCTCCAGGAAGCTTCGCCATTACTTCCAATCTCACAAAGTCGCAGTGGTGACCTCTTACCCACTTCGAGCAATCTTGCATAATCCCAATTCAACTGGGAATATTGCAAAGTGGGCAGCGGAATTGGCTGAATTTGATCTTGAATTTATTTCAAGGCAAGCAGTCAAGAGTCAAGCATTGGCAGATTTTGTGGCAGAATGGACTCCCTCTCCATTAAACCCTAGGGGCCCCAGTGAGGAGAAGACGGAGCATCAAGCTCCAGCCTTCACCGAGCCTCACTGGACCCTCTACTTCGACGGCTCCATGCAGAAGCAGGGGGCTGGAGCTGGAATCCTTCTCCTTGCACCGACCGGGGAGAAGGTGAAATACATGGTACACCTTGACTTTAAGGCGACCAACAACATGACAGAGTACGAAGCGCTCTTCTACGGACTAAAGGTGGCACTATCATATGGTGTCAAGCAACTGCTGGTCAAGGGAGATTCGCAGCTCATCATTAAGCAAGTGAGGGGTGAATGTTCCTGCAATAATCTCCAGCTAGCTGCTTACCTCCTTGAAGTCCAGAGGCTTCAGAAGGATTTCGAAGTCCTAGATCTCCACCATGTTCAGCGTGCCCATAACGCTGAAGCTGACGAACTCTCGACGAAAGCGTCAACCGGAGCTCCGGCTCCTGACGGAATTTTTGTCCGGAGGTTGTCAAAGCCAACAGCTCAGCCTGCCGAACTGAGCGAAGGGGGCGAGATCAGCATCCCGAAGCTGACGGTCCCGATGGCCCTGTTACCATGGCAGCCATCAAGGGTCGTAGGTGCTGTCGGGAGCTCCGAGCAACCCAGCACGCAAGACTCAAAAGCTCAAGCTAGTTCCGATGCATGGATCTCGGAGATCCGGAGCTACTTGAAAGACAACATCCTTCCTGACGATGATGTATCCGCTGACCGGGTAGTCAGATTGGCTAAAAGATACACGCTGGTAGAAGGGGATCTCTACCGGCGTGGTGCCAATGGCATCCTAATGCGGTGCATCACAAGGGAAGAAGGTTGCGAACTCCTCGCAGAAATCCATGGAGGCGAGTGTGGGAACCACGCGTCTTCCCGCACGCTGGTTGGTAAAGCCTTTCGGCATGGTTTCTACTGTCCTACAACACTCCAGGATGCAACTGAGCTGGTGAAGAAATGTGAAGCATGTCAATTCCATGCAAAGCAAATTCACACACCAGCTCAGCCCCTACAAATGATACCTCCTACATGGCCCTTCGTTGTGTGGGGGATGGACATCTTGGGACCTTTCCCAAGAGCCGTCGGAGGTTACAAGTTCCTGTACATCGCCATTGATAAGTTCACCAAGTGGCCGGAAGCAACTCCAGTTGTGACAATCAACAAGCAATATGCTATCAACTTTTTGCAGTCCATTGTATGCAGATATGGAGTCCCAAACAAAATCATCACTGATAATGGGACCCAATTCACAAGCTCTGGATTCCAAGGATATTGCAAAGACCTCGGCATACAAGTTTGCTACGCCTCCATAGCTCACCCAGCAAGCAATGGCCAAGCCGAGAGAGCAAATGCTGAAATCCTTAAAGGACTCAAGACGCGCACATATGAGCGCTTAAAAAAACATGGAGCTAACCGGATTGAAGAGCTTCCACCCACTTTATGGGCCAACAGGACATCTCCAAACTGGTCAACTGGAGAGACACCCTTCTTTCTGGTGTACGGAGCTGAAGCAATCCTTCCTCCGGAAATCACCTTGGGTTCACTCCGGGTCCGGACCTTCGACGAAGCCGCGCTGGATCAGCTCCGGCATGAAGACCTAGACCTCCTTGAGGAGGGAAGGTGCCAAGCAGCTGTTTGGAATGCCCGATATCGCCAAGCCCTACGGCGTTATCATCAGCGGCATATACACAACCGACAAAGGAAGGCGATCTGGTGCTACGGAGAATACAATCCAGAGAAGGGTTAAACAAACTCTCGCCCGGCTGGGAGGGACCCTTCCGAGTGATTAAAGTATCCCGTCCCGGAAGCATTTGCTTGGCTACCGAGGATGGGACACCTCTCCCAAATCCTTGGAACATCGAGCACCTCCGTAAGTTCTACACTTAATACCACGGAGGTGAGTCTTGAGTAACTTGAGGTGTATGTTATAGAGTCATTGTACAAAGTCGGGTAGTTCCTCCGGGAGAACAGTAGGACCTTCCCCGGAAGGTCCACAAAGTTCATGCAACACTTGTCACAGTCTCAGAACTAAAAGTGTGGCTAGCTACCCTGGGACAAACAAGAAATTAAATACGCTTAGCTTGGTTCCGTACCCTAAGAGTGTACTTGTTTCCCTTGTACCCTGGATCTATAATGAAAGACATCTTCAGGTGAAACAGACTCCATGTGCATTCATTTTGTACAGGCTCAACATTTTTATTTTTCTCTTTCTTGTCTATAACAAAGACGCGCAATTCTTTAAAAATTTTTAGTTCGACCGGTTCATATACGATTCGAGTTGTATTGTTTATTATTTTGAATTCAAATATTGTTCATGGCTCACTCGCCTGAATGCCACCAAGCCAATCTAGGGCCAGAGTGTGCTATCGACTTAGCCTGGTCAAGCACCCTAAGTACGCCACTCTACCTACACCCCGGCAGGCCGAAGTAAGGCGAGTCCAAATACAATTGAATCCGGAAGAAAAGGCAATGCATTCGATTGTGTTTAGAATCATGTTTGACCTAAAACTTTCTCGAGAATCGTAAGCCGTGACGAAGTTATAGGCAAGAAACGAATTTTACTATTTTTCTTGACTTCAGTGTGCAGGAAAAATAAAATACACGTTGATGGAGAAAAGACGGAGCTAACAAAGCTCCGACTCCTCTAGATGGCTTGTAATCGATGTTAACAAGCATCACCGGAGCAACCAAGCCCCGGTAAAGCTAGGGGGGTCAGCCGTCGATGTAAAAGATGGTGAGCAGACCCCACAAGTGGAGTCTGCTGTCAACAAGTTATGTGTTGGCAAAGGTCAGTGCCGAAGCTACTAAGCTCCGACACCCCGGAAGACTAACTGTCGATGCTCTATGCGTTGATAGGGACTATTACCGGAGCTACTAAGCTCCGACGGTAGTCGGTTTGACCTCAGGGGGCCTTCACCATCAAAGACTTCGGACCTACGCTCTACAAGTTCAAAGAAAATGATTCTTCAACAAAACATAATATCCTCTTGGTACATGTTCACAATCAAATTGTGTACATCTACCAGTGGGCCAAGTGAAGACAAAAGTGTTGAAGACAAAAAGTGAAATTCACAAAAATTTGGGGATTTCATTCATCTGGAGACAAGGGATTACAAAATTGAGGAAGAAGAAGAGAGGATACAAGTGGGAACTATGGAGATGGTCCTAGACCCTATGGAAGAATTGAGCGACTTTCTGGGCAACATCCGACACGTTGGCTCGGGCAGCTTCCCCTTCTCCTTCGACAGGACCTTCAAGCACCGGGTCCAGAGGAAATTGGGAGTTCCGGCTGGTGTAGCACGTCAGCACGTACTCTGCGACGTTCTTCGCCAGGGATTGCCCCTCAACCTCCAATTGGTCCGCGATGACATCGCCCACCTTGGAGAGCTTGCTACCTGCCGAGCTCAATGCCTGCAGCGCTAGGTCCGGCTCCGGCTCCGGATCATCCGGGCGCACAGGACTGAAGCCCATTGGTGTCAGCGCGTCGTTGGCCTTGCCCAGGAACTCCCAAATTTGTATGGAGTCCGCAGTCTTCAAGCCTTTCAATTCTTCCAAAGATCTTCTGGCTGCCACCAGTTCGGAATCCTCACGGGCGAGGCGCTCAACTTCTTTGGCGTTTTGCTGAATCTTCTCAGCCACCCGCTTCTCAAGTTTTCCGAGCTCCTCCTCCCAGAGGTGGATCTTGTTCCGGCGGTCGACCAGGTCCTTCTCCCTGCCCCTCACTTTCTTTTCCCTGGCAACGAGGGCACACTCCCGTTCATGGAGCTCCTGCCCTCGCACCCAGGCCTTCTTCTCCTCCTCTACGCAGCGCTCTTCCAATTTCTTGGCACGCTCCTCAAGGCCCTTGTCAGCTAGAGCCACCTTCTCGGAGAGCTCCTCCTCCCTCCTCAGGACGTCATCCCGCAGCTCTAGGACTTTCTGCTCTTCATCTTCGAGCCGTTTCTCCCTCTCTTCAAGTGCCTCTCGGCGCTTGATGAGTGTAGTGTTAATGGCCTCAAGCCTTTCGTGGCGTTCATCGGCCGCACTATTGGCTGCTTTGGCCTGATCGTAGATCTCCCGGGATTGAGTGTCGAGGGTGCGAGTCATACTCTCCCTGTCATCCAATAATTTACCCCAATACTCCAGGCGGACTTTCTCCCGTTTGATCAACTCTTTGTCATCCGCTAGCCTTGACTGTGCCAGCTTGGTCTCGAAGTAGAGCCGGTTACGCCACCTCCTAAAGGTTTGGCGCTCCTCTTCAAGAGCCTTGCTGTCATGGAAGAAGGCCAGTCGAACTTGACGTAGACTGGAACATGCGTTGTCAATGGACAGTGACAACGGGATAGGTTCCGGACCTGCTGGGGTCTCCTCCGCTGGTTCCAGCGGGTTTTCAGATACAAAAATTGGATCCCACTCCACAAGAGTGGTCCCCTGTGTCTCCATGGCACTAGGGCCGCCCTCCGGGATGGCCTCAGTGAAAGCATCTAGGCCCCCCATGAAGTACGGTTTTGGTGATTAATGACAACCATTGAACTTTACTAATGAATATGTGAATGCAAGGTCCCCATAATCACTCATAAAATGAAATGAATATGTCATTGGAGACCCATATACAATCAACTTTTGAGATCAAATCAATGAGATAAAGACAAGAAGTGAAAGCTCTTATATCTAAGTCACTCAACCATAAGTTGACAACATACAATGCTTGAAGATCATCAGAGAGCCTTGTGGAACAAATGTCTAAGAGGTCATCTGAGCAAGACACAAAAGATTCACTCAAAACAACTCGAAGCAAACAAAATCAACTCACCGGATCAACCGATGATTTCAGAAATGTACACATCGGTCGAGTTGGTTCAACTGAAGAAGAAGACCTCAGACAAATGTACTCACCGGATCATCCGATGTGAATGGCTCAGTGACATCGGTCCATCAGTACAGTTTGCAATACCATTGGACCAAGTGAAGCACCGGATCATCCGATGTGCAGACTTACACACATCGGTCGATCACTCCAGTAAGCATCAAGATTAAGCAAATTCTGGAGGAAGAGCCACCGGATCATCCGATGAGAAAACAGGGGCAAC